>VWPW01010899.1:66088-233566 GCA_013389825.1 Crypturellus undulatus
AAAAGAAAAGAAAAGAAAAGAAAAGAAAAGAAAAGAAAAGAAAAGAAAAGAAAAGAAAAGAAAAGAAAAGAAAAGAAAAGAAAAGAAAAGAAAAGAAAAGAAAAGAAAAGAAAAGAAAAGAAAAGAAAAAGAAAATATACCTATGCTGCAGACATCTCTTTTTTGTTTCATTTTTTTTTCCAGATTATACATATATACTTATCTGGATTGAATTTGGTGAAGTACCACGTGTTTAAGGTAGCAATTAAAATAAGCAACGGCTCCCTCCCAGAAAATCATAAACAAACCAGGATGTGATATTTCAAATATAAAATGGAAAATATCTTCAAAAATCCAAGACAGAAAAAAGGTGGGTGGAAGGGGAAAGGATTCAGGGAAAAAAAATAGAGAATCTTTTTATTTCAAATAAATGTTAATTCAAAGCTAAATGGAAAGAAACACCATAATTATTTCTCAGACTTATATGGTTGGGCCTCATTAGTATGGAATTTTCCAAAATCTTCCCATTTGAAAGAACTAAAGCCATTCTGTGCCTTGCAACTGTGTGCTACATTACACTGTGGCAAAGAAGACTTTGGCCTGTACAGTTGTAACAAGAAGAGGCCTAGACATTGGTCCAGATGTTCCTTATTCCTCCATTTTAAAATAGAGACTGAAAGGGAGAACAAATTGGGCTGGGATCCCTCTTTTTGCTTTCTGTGTGTGTCCAAGTAGTGAAATCATTGAGACCAGTCCCTAGGGTTTAATATTACTTGAGGTTAGGACATGGCTGAAGTGTGCTACTGGGAAAGGACAAATTAAGTCCTGAATTCAGCCCCAGTAAGGTGGCATGAAAAAAATTGAGTATCATCCAGGTCCCAAATTATAGTCACCGTTGGATTTATACAAGGAAGTGATTTAGATAATTATTGGTTAACTGTGGAGAATCATACGTATAGGCTAAAGACACAGCTTACTCTAGGCTATTAAACTACCTTATTTCTTTCTATTTTTCTTCCCCGCTCTCCTCCCCACCACCTCCTCTCTCCTATTTTCTCTCTTTTACAATCTCTGTTTTATTTGCTCTCTGGTCAGGTTTCCAAACGCTCACCTCCCTCCTTCAGACAAAGCATTTTCTCAGGTGCTGTTATCCCAGTAACCTCAGTTTGTAATTGATTCACATATATCACCTTCCGCAATGGCAGCGCTAAGATTACTATGAGGAGATACAAGCAAGGAGGGCTATAAATTACAACAGATTTAGTGGGCACAGAGGACCACAGTCTTGCAATAGGTGACCTGCCCCTCTGCCTAACATTCCCGAAGTTTTTTGGAAAGAGATATAAGGACTCAACATGTTCTGAATAAGATCCACATATAAAAGGACTCATGCTTTGAAATGCATGAGATTTACATGAGATGATATACTGCCAAAACTGGCACATGAGATTTTTGAAATCAAGTTTCCTCTGACAAGACTGGGATTCTCTGGGGATCTTGCTAAAAGATGATTGCACAACTGTTCCAAAGTTCATGGGGAAATAAGCAGAGGGGTGTGAATCTGGTCAAATTACATGATCACAAATTTGCCAGTAAATGGTTTTGTGTCTGTCTCTTCAAAGCAGTACATAGCAATAGGAAAGAGTTTCACTTTGAGCAAGTGTCACCAGCTATTCATACAGTACAGAGCTAAATTTATAAGCATCCAGAGTAGGAGCTAGACTTTCAAAACAAGCTCTGTTGTGATACTTATTCCTTAGTCTGACTTTAATTATTTTTCTTTGATTATTTTCATTATCCTAATTTCTTGCTCTTTTTTCCCCTCCTTTTTCTCATCTTTCTGTGTCTTTTCCTTTTTTTTTTTTTTTTTTTTTTTCCTCCCAAACCTTTCAAACCATTCATATGCCCTCATCTTAACTCTTTTCATTTTTTTATCTCTTTGATTGATGGGAATGTCATTCAGCGTCACTTCGCACTGGTCGCATCCTTCATGCTACTTTATCTAACATACAAATATACAGAGGATCATCAAAGTTAAAAGATGGGATTCAAAAAGAGCGCTTAGATTTTGTGACAGAACCCTGTACTGCCTGACAGCTGAAGCTGCCAGCTCTGAGAGTATAATTCAGATGACTGTAGTAAGCATCTAAATCCTGTTTGCACCCACTGAGGAAAGCTAAGTGTCTAGTAGCAGACAACTGATAAAGGCAGGAGCCAGCTGATACGAAACAGAAGAAAGAAAAGTGTGACAAAATCTTCCTCTTTCCTGAACAGAGATGATGAGCTTAGGCAAGCAGGAAAAAACAAAACTGGAATTAAAAGTACTGAGCTGCTTCCTGCCTTCTTCGTATATTTGGGTAGGGACAAGTAGGCTGCTGTGCTGGGGCCAAGGCAGGTGGTCCAACTCTTGCACCTAATCCTCTCCCAGAAAACTCTTTGGAAAAGCTTCCTGAGGACTTGGAAGACTCCAAGCAGGCTTTAAAGCAAGTCTATTTTCACTTACTAAAGCTGTACATCATTGTACATCACTGTAGAAGTGTGTGCTAGGGTATGAGTTTTCTTAAGCCAAAATGAAGAGGAGGCAAACTGGTTTCATTGGTAATAGCTCAAGACTTTGCTCAGCCTTTATCAATAAAGAAGTTTTTGTCTGTCTTATACTGCAGGACCTGACTTGTTATTAATGTTTCATACTCACTGAGAGCTTGCAATGATCAACAATATACAAACTAGACGGGTTCGTACTGCCCATAGCCCACATAGCTTCAGAGATAACTCTTGGCAGATAACATTTTCACCCCTCATGTAATCATAAGAGTGAATAGAGACTATTCAGCATCTAAAAGAACAGGCTTTGTGCTCCTTCTGCATATTCTTATTCTGTTAAAATAAAGATTTAAAAAAAAAAAATGCCTTTGGAAGAATATAGCTATGGAGATACAAGTTCCCCATAATTACCCAATTTAGTGCTACAAAAGAACACCACACTTAGATCTGGAAAAGTATTGCGTTTTTGGGAACTGTTTTGAAATAGACCAAATTTGAGTCAGTGTCCATCTGATATCACTTAGTTGTTGTGGTAGTTCTATTTGAAGTGGTTACTTTCAGCATTGGCTTGGGCTCATAAACCAGTCAGCAATGGTACATGCTGCCACCCACATTTAACTCAGAGGCAAGCAATGCACAGCTGGAAATAGTCATTGCTCTAGAAAGAGTAACAAGAGCAGAGTGAATGAGGAAACTGCTGACTCATGTCCTTGGCCAGCCTGGTTTTCAGGAATTTGCTGGTTTATGAAAGGATGAAATCTAGAACAAGATAATTATATAGGGAGAAATGTAAAGATCCTGTCAAAAGAAAAAAATCCTATCAGAAAATTTTAGCTCTTTTTGGCATACAACGCGCAGAATTTTTACAATATGCAGTTCCTTACACCACAGAACTTGATGGAGTTTTACTGAAATTTAGGAAAAATACAAGATAGGCCTATGGTAGCTATCAGTGAGGACTGCAGAGAGATAAAGAGATAAAGGTGGTAGATGTGCAGAGATTTAAAGAAAGAAGGAATTAAGCAGGACCAATGTACTGAAGTGCAGGAATGAAATTTTGCCATAGGTCTAGTAACAACACAGCTGAGCCATGTGTAGAACAGCACAGAGATTTAACAAAAGTAAGCAGATCATAAGCTTCCAAAGCGCTAATGGATAAGATCTATCGCCTAAGTCCTGTAGACAAATGGAAGCTTTTCTGTATCACCTTTCTTCCCTCAATACAAAAATAGTGTAAAAATACGATAGCAAACATCTCATCATTTACCTAAGAAAATTTTATTCTTGTTTGAGTTTTCCTGCAGTTTCCTAATAGTGATTTCTGTATTTTATTATTTGCATTACACTAACAGCATGATGGGTGTTAAATGAAGTGAGACTCTCACTTCAGCGCATTGCACAGTCGTGGTTTAAAGAAACAGAGGGGGACAGAAAAGGAGTAGGAAAAAAGCAATTTGAAGATGGAGCACTGAAATCTGGAGAGTTTAGATGTAACAGTGAAAGCTACAGAAGTAGCAGGATACCTTGGAAACTGAAGTTTAATGTTAAGAATACGGTGGTGCAGCAAAGAGCGTTTCTGTTTCATGAAACATATCAAGGCTTCAAATGTGCTTTTATTACTATAAGAAAGAAAGGTAAAACACTTCAGAGTTTCTCACAGGAAAATAAATGTGAAGGGAGACCCAGGAAGACATGGTAAATAGGCACTTGCTTTTGTTGTGAGAGACTCAGGTTCACAGTTACTCCAAGAAAACAAGTGGGGACTTGACCTTGAATGACTAGTGTTCCCTGCAAGGGCTCCAACCTCTGAATCAATCTGCTTATGCTTGCAGAGTCATCTGAGACCTGAGAAAAATGTCCATCAGAATCGATGGAACATTTTAGGTGCAGTGAAATGTCATTTTTCATCAGGTAACTGTTCCAGAGAGAAAAACTTTCTACCTCCCCTGAATCCCTGAGTGTCTGGGGGCTGCCAGGGTTGGTCAAAAAAGGGTTTATAGGCACAAAATTAGAATGTGATATGTCGAGATTTTTGATTTTTTTTTCCTAAGTAGTATTTGGCTGACAAAAAAAAAGAAAAGATATCACAGAATATAAATTTCATGTTCTAGGAACACCAAAAGAACTGTACCACCAAACAAAACAGATCTTCTGTCAAGGTTAACATCTCCTAGGATCCAATATAGAAGTGCAGTAACATATACAATCATTCTTTATTATCAAGTTATCTTTAAATATTTTTTTCTCCACAAATGAATTACGGCAGGCCTAAGATCTACAATCATTTCTCCCAGTCTCAAATCATCTTTGTTTTTCCACACCACTCACTCCAAAATTGACAACAGGAAAGGTCAGGAAGGTCACACTTAGCTAGTCCCAAATGCCACAGCGTATTATCCAAGACACAGAATATAATTATCTTTTCACAAGTGGCAATTAGTGAGAATACCCCCCATCAATTCTGTTTATCATCCAACATTTGTCATGCAGTGGAAGTCAAAGCATTAGAGCAACAAGGCCAAGTTACCTTAATATGGTTAAATACAATATGAAATATAGAAGGTTTTGGTCAATGGAAATGTTGAGAAAACTGAATTTTGAAGAAAAGAAAATATTTAGTCCAAGTATTTCAAAAAATTTTGTAAAGCTTTGTACTGCGAAAATGTGCATTTAGATAGAATATTCCTCCCTGAGTCTCATCATGCCTTACAAATGTAGTAAGGCGTGCTGATAAATAAGCAGCAACTCAGTGGTAAGTTGGGGGAACCAGCATCTCTTTTCCATTACTAAGCAACTTTCTATATACAGGAATTAAATTCTCCTTGGCATTACCACACTCATTAACACTGGACAGAGGAAGATGGAGGTAATGAGAAGCTAAATTAACATTTAGAGGGGTGATAGTTAATCTGGGCTACCTCTGTTTCTGGGTGCCTGATGTCAGTACTCAGAATTATTTTCTGCAGTTCTCAATTGTGGTCTGGCTTCAGCCCAGATATCCTCTCTCCCAGGTCTGTGCTTTAACCACAAGACCATTCCTCGGTCCCTCTACAGTGAATAAAATGAAATTATATAGATATTTAAAGTCTCCATTTGGGTATCTACGGACTAACACTGAAAGTATCCTGGATTACCAACAAAGATTTCCATACAGTACCAATGCTTATTTCCCATCATGCCATATCCACAAGATCATTTTTTTTGCCAAGTCAACTTTCCTGTATGTAATGGTGTCCAGTTTCAGCGCTGAATGAAATAGTCTTGGATTTGATCATCTGTAACTGTGCTCTGCTCCAAGAGCCCAAACGTGTCACTTTTTGACGTTTTTCAAAATGCCTGTTTTTCTGTCATTTGTCTCAAAGCTGTACTTTTTTACTGGATTGTCAGTTGAAAAGTTGGATTAGAAGCATTCCTGATGTTGTCAGAGGGAATAAAGAACTCAGTTTGGCACCAGCCATACAGAGAATTCAAGCAGCTCTCATAGATATTTAGCTATAAGTCACTTACTTGGAATGATCACAGCAGTGCTCTGTAGGATAGATAGAATAAAACTTCCCCCACTCCTTATAAACATTTGATCAACACACAGTATTCCTTTTTCAGAGGAGACGATCAACCCTAGACAGTCAACCCTACATCCTCTTGCAGCAGGATCTGACCGCTACACACCTTATCCAGGAAAATGAGCTTTCCTGTTGTTATCTAATGATTTTAAAGTAACTAATTATAAGAGGGAGCAAATATGAAAGCAGGATGATTTTTGGCAAATGTCATCTTCCCTTGAACTAACACTATAAGCTGATGATACAGTAATCAACAGATTTAGGTAGAGCAATTTATCCTAGGCCTTTGATAAGGAACCAGGTAATCTCTGGAAAGTCTTTTATACAATCATAGAATTATTATGGTTGGAAAGGACCTTCAGGATCATCAAGTCCAACCATAAACCCTTCTGCACCATGCCTGCTAAACCGTCTCCCTAAGTAAGTGCCTCATCTACACATTTCTTGAACACTGCCAGGATGGTGTCTCCACCACTTCCTTCATTTTTCCTACATACATACACACTTATGGACTCTGCCAAGCTTTAACTGCTGCCTTATTGATTTAAATCTTAAAAGCTTTTAGATATTACCCAAACAAATATATATGATTTCACTGGCACTCAGGACTCTGAAGATAGTCATATAGAGTAAGTTTTTTCTTATTACTGAGTAAGTGCGCAGTAGCCCAGCATAGACACTATTTCCATCTTCTACCAAATCAGTATCAGATCATCCTTCTGATTAAATCAATATCTTTTACATACCTAATTCATCCAGAAATTACTTTTCCTCTTCCCTATCTGACCAAAAGATATATCATAGCTTCCCTGACAAGTCCTCTTTTGAACTGCAGAAATCACATTGGCCTACAAGAATGAAGAGAAGATCCCTGGCTGCTTATAGGTGGAAGAATTTGTTCATCTCCCTCAAAGTTAATGTCTTTCCATTTGCTATTTAACCGTGATGGTGTATAAGATGCAGTAGTTAATTTCAAGGCGTGTGTCTGCGACCTGAGAAGCTCATGATAAAACTGGCCGGGCAAAACACCAAAGAAGCAATGACTGCTAGATTTGCATGTGTGTAGGACTAAGACAGTGGGATATTTGCCTGGGGACACATGGTGGAGAGTCAGCATCAATGTCAAGACCTGGCACCTCCAGGTACTTAGATCTAAGCCTTCTGCTTGTAGTTGCATCCTCCAGGCTTAAAGACAAGGGCTTTTCAAAGCTTGCAACTGCAAATGCAACGCAAGTCTGAAGGAAACCAAGCTACTTCCCAGCAGTGACCGCACCCTGACCCTCATTTCAAATGCATGTAACATTAAACATTAACTAGCCAAAGAACTAAAACCTTCCAAGGGGTCAGTCTGAAGCACAACAATAGCATGCACTGTGCTAGGGACAGACATGCGAACGCCAGAGATGCTCTTGTCTGATCTGCTCTTTGGCATTCAGTTTTCTCTTGAAACTCTTAGTAGACACAACCTACTTCACTGTCTTTCCTTGTCGCAGACTAATACAGAAGGAAAAAGGAACTAGTACTAATGAATAAATAAATAAATAAATAAGGAAAACAATTAATTTCAGCAGGACAGTTTTAACTGTGCGTATCACTGACGGCATCATTTTGAAGCACAAAGGTGAAAGAATTTTTTTTTTTTTTTCCAGCTGCCGGAAATCCTGATAACACACTCTCTTTGTTTCCAAACTACTGGCTAGAAAATCCTTGCCTGGCTTCTTTATGCACAAGGTATAACATCCTTGTTCCTGGCTCACAGGAGGCACCTCCTAATGCCTGCTGTCAACTCACTTGTGACACGTAACTGTAGTTGAAAAGTGGTTGAATTGCCGGTTTTGTAATGCATCCATTGTTAAAGATTATTTAACAGCATTAGCCTCTGAGAGGAGAATGGCTTCAGGGTTCTAATTAAAAGAAATCTTAGGCAATCAAATCAAGCGCTTCCTATTTGTATTTTATTTAATAAAGAAGGAATGACACAGATAGTATTTCCCACCCCTTCTGCCTTTTCAGAAATGGTGAGAAGGGGGGCAATGGGCTCTTCAAAGCTCTACAGCAGCCGTAAACTAGTCCCAAATCGATTGGCATCCCCAAACCCTTTCTCTGAAGGCTTAATGGTATTTTCACGTGGGATCCAAAGCAGGCGGTCTTCAAGGAAAGTTATTGCATCTGGCGAAAAAAATAAAGTTGACATTTTTTGACAAGACCCTTAAGTATGCCTCTCCCAAGAGGGCTGTAACATAGAAGAGGCTGAGCAGGTGGTAATAATCAGCATTACATACATTTGAGCATTTTCTATAACATGGATTACCGTGGAATTCCTTCCTCCCTCTCCCCTCCTTGGGGAGACATGCACAAATCGCAAGCATTTCCAAGGCCCTTTGATAAGCATTTCTATCACCAGCTTCACAGCTGTAGCAAGATTGTTTAAAACATATATAATGCAGCCCCACCCTCCTTTCAAGACAAGGAAGAGGGCAGGAGATTCGCTCCCCCTTCTTTCTCAGCTCCTACCATGCACGTTTTTCTAAATGTCAGCAAAAAGTATCCCACCGCTGGGGTTTGGATGGTGTTTAAGCAGAGGAAGAAGGCAATGTTCATCTGCTCTGAAAAGATGCATGAATGTACAGCCACATCTCAGAGCAAGCTAGTGAGGAAAACTAATGGCAACTGAGCAAAACTTACTTTGTTCTTATCAAAGACCAGAAGTGACTTTAAATCCTTTGTCTTGATTCTTCTCTTGCTATACTGGAAAGAGGTGAGGAAGAAGGATTAAATACAACCACAGTCCCTCTCAAGGCTGAGAAAGGATTCCCATACTGATATGGCATTTTTTTCTCCTATTTGTTCAGCCTTGTACAAGGTCTTCAATATTTGTGGGAACCCAGACAGGCCCCTGGTGCCCATCTTACTCTTGGCAGTTCAGCTCCCCGCGGTGAAAAAGGGTCTCTGCTAGAAAGACCTTAGAGTTTAAGATAATGTAATGAAATAATGAAATGTTTGTTCTTGCCAAGGCTGGCACTGTAAAAATGCAGTTGCTGGAGGTAATTAAAACAAATAGAAAATGCCACATTTTCTACAACAGAAAGGAGAGATATACTGTGGTATAGAGAGATTTGAGGGAGGCACTTCAAGATAAAGATGCATTTGTAGCAATTATAACCATACTCTAATTTCTTGTTTCAGAATTTTTTGTTGACTTTTTTTCTTTCTCCCTTGAGAAAGGGATATTTTTGCTGGGGAAAAAGTGCTACCAGCCAAAGTGTTCAAATCAAATAATGCTTCTGGATTCATAGACAGCAATTAATTTTATTTCTTCATTAAAATCCACATCTATATCTCTTGCATTAATTTGCATTGTCTTAGGTTGCCAAACCTAAAAATCTATTGTTTAAATTGTCATACTTACAATAGAAATACTTCTCATCCCTGCATCTTTCTCACTCTTATGATATTCTTGTCTCTTCATACTTATTTTATGAAACTCTGTAGCCTGAGTCATCAATACCTGAGCAGTGACACTGACAAAGACTTTCCCTTCTATCTATCTTAGCTAATATTTACCACATCCTGATAAAATCAATCTTTCATAAGCTTGCCTGTGTACAAGGATATAAAGGATTCTCCGTATTTTCTTTTAGAAGAGCTTTAACTATATTTTCAGGTAGTTCTTAGTTATTATTTATTATTATTATTAACAACATTAATATTTTAGGTGCTTTCAAACAAAAATTGTAGGCTAGATTTTCCTTCTGATGACAGGCAAGAGAATCTCCAGAGAGATACATACTGTCAGCTGTTTCAGACGCAGATGTTTTCTTTTTTCCTTTTTAGCTTTTTTTTTTTTTTTCCAGAAAACTGCAACATATTCTCATTACTTTCAAATTCTAGATAGTTTTAACAGAGGAAAATCTAAATAAACCATAGTGTGTTCTCCCCTCGTGTCCTCTGATTGGGCTGCTTTCATGTTTCAGCACACAGAGGCCTTTATTTTCCCAAGCATACAAGCAATTTCCCCTGCAGCCAGAGAAAATAAATGATAATTTTCCTGTATTCATTTCTACCACTTCTGTTGCAACTGTGTCTAACAGCATGGTTAAGACCAGTTTATTAGGACAATATATTCTTACATGAAGCAAGTTAATATCCGCTTTTGCTTTAAAAGATCATTCTGCTAACGATATTTGAATCGCTTCATGGAAACATTAGAGATCTGAGCAGAAAAGTCTGTGTGTGTATGAAAGAGAGAAAGAGGCCAGAGAGTGTAATAATCCTGGGATATATACAGAATTTTCTGCATTTCTACAACTATGTAAACTCTTCATATATTTATGAACTAGTCTAAAGAGGAAAGCAGCAGGAGAAAACCAGTGCATCGTTGTTCAGTGCAATTATCAAGATGTCGTCAAAACTCAGAGTAAAATTTGAACCACAGTTGCAAAATGTGACTTCATTCTAAAAGTAAGCCCTGTCAGGACCCTGTCAGGGCCCCATATCTCAAGAGGGAGGTATCCCCTTCTGGCATACCATGATTCCCAAGGATCCTCTGAATGGAAAGTCCAGTTCACACGTGTGCAGTCACCACAGGACTGGGGCACTGGGACACTGGGACCAGTCAAAGAGCGCATCCCNCCACCACAGGACTGGGGCACTGGGGCACTGGGGCACTGGGACCAGTCAAAGAGCGCATCCCTCAGCTCACCTTGCCCTAGAATCATGAAGTTTCATGTTACAGTCTAAAACTGGAAGTCTGCTCTCTAAAGTACATAAAAAAGGACCTGGAAACCTATTTCAGATGCCTGAGTGTTGACACAGTAATAGAGCAATCCAGAATGGATTTCACTCTCATAGAAATGAATTATGACCTTGTCGCGTGACAAGGGATGTCATATTTTTGTTGATAAAGTAAAATATTAAAACCAATGACTTTCCTCTGATACCTGCACTCATCTAAATGCGCAGGGGAGAGCAGCTGTAAAATGAGAGCAGGCACTTGAGGTAGCTGAGGTCTGATTTGCATACAGCCAAGTAAAACAAACTAAATAAAACATGGATGCAAAATTAGCCTAGCACACTAAGGGAAAACTAAAAGGCTGTTTTCTCAAACTTGTCTAATGGGTAAAAAATCCCTTTATTACTAATAACCACGCCTGTCGTATCACTGTGAAACTTGCTGATTCTGAATGCAGTGTCATGAACATACTAGTCTCTGACTGATGGATCAGTGCCCTGTCCTGTGGATGATTTGGAAGTTCCCGTTAAGGGCTAATGTTACTATCTCCACACAAGCTAGTCATTGTAACAAGACGTGGGAAGGAGCTCCGATAGCATTAGCAGCTCTACACAGCAGTCTAAGGAGTTTCTAGCTTTTAGGCTCGTAATGCCTCTGGCTAATGGAGCCATAATTAGTTAAGCCAATTACTTAAAGAGGTCTTCAGACTCTCTTCCTTTTACTTCCTTTTCCCTTGCTTTGCAAGCTGCCTCCTGTTAGGCATCTTGTTGCTGCCTGCTTCCAGCTGAAGCCTTCACAAGGCCACAGCAGGACACAAGGCTCTGATTTCCACTCGCGCTCCGAGTTCCTGTTTCTAACAGGGGCCTTGTGCGATCCGGGACCTCAAAGGGAGAATACATGGCAGTCTCACAACTGGGGAGGGGGCAGCAGCAAATGTGGTCTGAATTATCATGTCATTCCAAACTGAAGGCTTTGGTTGCTGTCAGCCCATGAATACAGCAGTGCCTCGAGGTAAAAGGAGTTCATCTGCACTTATGTGAAAGCATGCGTGATGCATACGCTTAGCAGACATTTGACACTGTTCCTGACTGCCACAGCATGCACCACCAAAATTCCAGCATTCCAATAACATCTGATCAATAGAACTACTGTTTTCCTGTTATATCTTTACTCTGGAGACTTGAGACGAAACATGTTCCCATCCTGAAAGACTTTCCAGAGTCTTGCTAAGGGCGCTGAATGTAAGGAATAAGAGAAACATCAAACTTCCTTGCTACCACCCACATCTGCTGCACTTGAGTCACTGTATTACATTGCAGAAATATTCTCTACAATGTGTTGAACCAAGATCAGTCTAGAAAGATTGAAATGGTATGAAGTATTAGGTAAATCCTTCATGGATGCCATGTTTGCATGCAGAACTGCACATTATAATGTGAAAGACACTGTATGCTATATTTATCATAATGTAGCTTTAAAAGATAGTGTTTTCACAGTAGCTTGTTATAAAGTTCAAATAAAGGCTATTTAGGTCAGAGCAGAGTTTCTAAAACATTTAGAGTAGCTCATGTACAAGCTGTAGGTTTAATTTCTTAAAGTTCCTGTTATTAACTAGGTGTAGCATCTAATTTTCGTTGTATATTTGGGAACCCAGATTTTATTCTATTTATTTATTTATGAGTCTTTGTAGCACTCCATAGGGTATCTGGACAAATAGGGAAGCAAATTCTGAAGACATGAGTTTGTCACAGAAAATATCCCACAAACTTTGTGCTGATTGCAGCATCTCCATCCTTTATCCGCGGGGACACATCACTTGACTGCAGATAAAAAGATATGTTGATATGCCAGTCATGTAGGAAAATCTTTATGCTCCCAGTGCACCACTGGGAGAAATGTGAATTTGTAGAAATTCACGTAGAATTGTAGAAATGTGAATTAGTAATTGCATGGTCAAAATGCCATTCATAAGCCTGCAGTGACTCAAGTTCTAGAAACTTTCAGGCTGTTGCCCTGAGCCAGATAGGAGGTCCAGATTCTTTTAATGTTCAGCATGACTGAAAGACAGTCTTCACCCTGTTACTGAAGCTGCTAAAGCCAACTCCATAAGATACAATATTAGGCATGTTTAAAACATTTCAGGAAGAGATTAGCTGAATGGTATGTTGGGCCTTTCCTCCAGCTGGGCTCACCAGCAGCAGCGATAGCAAATCCAGACTTTTCACTGAGGTTGGTAATTAGGTCTGCCTCCTTCCCAGGAGATTAATTCTCCACAGAACAGATTATTACAGTCCAGCTCCTGTATCCATGGGCAGACACAGTCAGGAGGCTGATTTCAATTAGAGAAGTTAAGCGCTATTGACTTCTATGCGCAAGAAGAAGTAGGCATGGGAGGTAGAAGCCAGAGAACAAAACAGATTATTGAGTTAATCTTACAGTTATAAAGATCAGAAAGACCCTTGCTCTGCTATCTCCTACAGGAATAAGTAAAGATCCATTTCTTTATTGCATTGCAATAAATGGTACTCTTATTAATGATGACTCACAAAGAAAGAAAAAAAATATGTATTTTTGTTCTATTTTTATTCTTCTGTGGGGGATGAAAAAGCATGAATGCTTTATATCAGCAATTAAAGTCTTGTCTACCTTAAAAGATTCTGTGGTGGCTGGAGGACTATTGAAATTACAACTTCATAGGAGCTGAGTGGCAGAGAGCTGAGGTCATGGTTTAATGGTATAGGCTTAGGCACTATTAGGCACTTGTGCTTTTCCACGGTCCTGTTCCCAGCAACACATTCCCACCCTGTTCCTACAAAATACTGCCCCTGTATTATGAAAGAAAATATTTTAAGTGTCTATTATTTTTGAGTGAGATTGCAGACCTGGCTCACAGCTAACCAGTCACTGTGTTGGCACCACCAGTGGTGGCACCAGAGCAGGAGGGAGTAGATACGTGAAGAAGTACAGAGAAGAACTGCTTGAGTGAGCACAGCTACCAAACCTGCTTTCATTAGCCCCTGGAATAACAACCCTAAAATAGACAGTCTATTTATTTGGCCTGAAGAGAGTCTTGCTTGTATATAAAACCATCTTTTCAACAGATTAAATACAAGGACATTTTTTATATATATATATAATTACATCTACAGTAAGGCTTGTGCTCACTGATCAGGGATGGAAAATTATCATACCACCAGTAACCAACCACAAGTTAAGCCATAAAACTTGCACATGTAAATGACATTGACAGAGGATGCCATGGAGGCTAATCCCATTAGGTTCTTCTGGGCAATTGTCCCCTATATAAAGTGTCTTATCAGATACATTCAGACAACATTAGATCTTTCCTCCTCAGCTATGGACTTTAGCTGCCCCTTGCTGACAAAATATATGGCCCAAGAGAGTCTATGGCCTCCTTGCTATTCATCATATTTGGGAAAAATGTCTTTTGATTTGTTGTCTTTGACAATCTTACCCCAAACAGGAATATTGCATGGAGAAATTGTGCATGTCTATGGATATGTATCTGTTTCATAGGTCACTGCCTTCTTAGTGTATCCCTATTGATGAATGAAAATGAATTTACAACTCCATAAATCTGAGTAAAGCACCTGTAGCATGAGTGATCACTTAATGTTTATGAGTGCTTGCAGGGGATCTGCTTTCTATTCTGCCTGAAACCTGTTGAAAATAAATACAGATTTGTTTTGCTTTCACACTGTTAATCCAAATGGTAATGTTGTTACCCCCATTGCACAGACTGGGAACACTCACAGGTTCCTACAAGGTGGTGTATTCCATTGCAGTTCTTACAACACCTATTCAGGAGGTAAGAAAAATGCTCTCAGCGGGGATCACACGATCCATACACCCAAGACACAAGGACAGATGTAGAGGAGGGGTTGGAGATATTTAGTACACACTGTTTCATTTTGTGGCACTGGTAGAAAAGCCCAGTGTTTTCTGATCAGTGACAGCAGTGGCTGCCGAGCAGGTGGAGAGAAATGTGCAGGTGGGGAGATCACACAGGTTTCAAGCGCTATTGCACATCTGTGTGCTCAAGACCTCTCTTTTGTCACAGCATTTATCTCTTTTTTGGAGCACCCCTGACTGCAGGAGGTATTCTTTTTTTTTTTTTTTTTTTTTTCTTTAGTTCAAGCTCAAATAATAATACTTACCATTTACCTCTTCAAAGTAAGTCGCATACAAGCAACAATTACCTCAGTCTCACAACACTGTCAAGTTAGGAAGCCCTTTCTGTATTGTTATTCTCAAAACATGACTGAATAGATACAGAGAGGTTCAGATCCAGATGTGCACCCAGCAGACTCTGAGGTTTAGCTTAAGAAAGTCAGGTCTCAACCTAGGGTTGCGCAAGCTAATATCCATGTAGAGTACCGCAACATGCTAGTGGGCTTGGAAAATGAACTACTGGGTCTGCAGGGCTACTCACCAAGCGAGAAGCATAGGCAGGTTGTTAAACTGGGGAGATCCACTTCTGCTTACCTGCAGCTCTGGGATCCAACTCCTCCATTGCTGGGAGAGTCCTAACCTAAGACCAGTAGGTTGAGGCAGGTGCTTGTAGAAGGACCATCCTCTGATGCTCTGATGCTGGATGCCATTCTCAGATCACAGCAGGACAACACGATACAGCAGTTGTATTTGCTGTAGCAGGTTGAGTGGGGGATTTGGAGTTGGTTATTTCAAAGTTAGTAAGTTCTTTCTGCCTAAATTCACCTGCCTTTTATCACCCCGGTGGCATTTCAGGTCTTGCTTATACAATTCTACCAAGTTATCCATCAATTTAATTTTTCCACTCAGAATTTCCCAATCCACTTATATCCACTGCAGCAACACAGACTGATGCTCAAAAATGAATGAGCTGAAGCCAGTTCTGCACAAATCTGCTGATTTGAGGTAGTCATTGAATGAGGAATTTGAAAGTCTCTGAAACAGGACAGACCTAGTTTGATTTCAATTTAAAGAAGTGAAAAGTCAGAATTTTTCTAGGCTTTTCTTTGTTTTATAAGTTAACTCATCAGTCAGTGCCAAAGCTACAAAATTCAGGCACATGTTAAAAAGAAGATTTGAGAATCTCTTGCTGCAACTGGAAATTCTCATGTGCTCAGCTTCTATACACAATTGCACCGAAGCCCCTGAGGAAGTCAGGAGTCCTCAAGTCTCCTAACTATCACAAATTAAAAGGAAAATATATTTTGACAGTGCACCACTTCTTTCAAAAAGGACTTTTTTTCTTCTTTTTTATGTAAAAATAGGGAAATTTTACAAAAGTAGGAAAACTGTATCCAAGAGCTGAAATATGCAAAACCATTCCAGGTCAATAACCTCGTTGTTAAATGTCCCTGGTATATATGTGTGCGTCACTAAAGATTAGCTACACATTTCTCTTGTAGGTAAAAGTAGCAAAGTTTTCCATATAAAAATATACTGTGCCAGGATATTGTTATTTCCATATGTATGGAAAGATATATATATATATATTTATGTATATGTGGAAATAGCAATACCCTGGCACATTTTCCCCCATTCGTGTATATATATGTACATAAAAAGATGTGTTTCAGAAAACTCAGAGCAGATTTGTATCCTGCCAGCTCCAAAGCAGTACACAAAGTAGTACGATATGGCCAAGTGTAAAGTAAGGTGAGAAAGGATTATGAGCAATCATCTCACCATTTCTATGCCAAATGCTGGATTAGCTGTATCTGAACTTTTCATGATATTTGTCTCCCATTTTCTTTAAAACTTCCTTGTAGCAGAGGTACCACAACCTCCTGAGGCAATCTATTCCAGCACTTAACGTTTCTTACTGTTATAAATCTTTCCTCTTGTCAAACCTAAATCTCTCTCACTTCAATTTAAAAGTTACTTTTTGCACCATCCTAACTGGACAATGACAAGAATTTGTTCCCTTCCTAATGAAAGAAGGAATTTGTTAAGTCTAAAATACTAATAGGTCTTCAGAAAATCATATAAAATTATTTTCCACTTCCTTGAGAATTCCTCTGAAATCCTTTTGGCCAGTTACACAAGCATCCAGGAAGAATTCCCTCAGGCATGGATAACTAAAGTATTTAACTCATTTGAGTCTGCCTAGCCAGTTCATTCAATGTCATAAACCACAATTTATCAGAAGGAATAAAACACTTAGGTCTTCTCAGCTTCATTCATCAGTTCTTTTCCCTCTTTATCAAGTAGCATACCAGCATTGTCTGGGGGTCTCCTCTTATGACAATGCAATTTGGATTATGTTTTTGCTATTGTTTTGTGCATATTCTTGGAAATTTGATGTCATTTCATCTTTCTGTTTGGTTCTGGAGCTCCAGGACTTTGAACAACATATATCTTAACCAAGTTGTCCTCTTTCTATATTTCTTATCTTTATTTTGCATTATCATAACTTGTTCTTGTGTCTTTAATATAATTTTTAGAAAATTGCAAATTCTTTCAAATCCGTATTTCCCTTAGACTTGTTTCATGGACTGTGATTGTTCAGTGTCTTAGAACACAAGTAAGACTGGTTTCAGCATAAAAAAAATGTTGTCTTCATTCTTTTTCAGCATTTTTTTATTCTTTAATTTTCTTGCTCATGCCAAAATCAGACATCATTTGAGTACTGAATTCTGTGTCACTGACCAAAGCCTGATTCCAGTCTCACAAATGCAAGTAACATAATCAAAATAATATATGTTTGCTTTTGAAAGTTCCTTTGAAATGTCTCATGCTTAACAGGCAATAAAAAAAATGATATAGTCAGTGCTACTGACTGATAGGTGTTCCACAAACCACAGCAGATGATAATTAAAATTTTCAGGCATGATAACTGTTGAGCATTAACCCAATTCATAAATTGTTATTTGACTTATATCCATTCCAATCATTCCTAATCAGTATAACTGTAGCGACTCCAGAAGCTAAGCACATCTGCTATAAGTAGTTGTTCCTGCCCCAAAGAGCATTCCAGCACACCTTGTTAAAAGTCGAATTTTCTGCTATGCAGGAAATTCCAAAATTCAATATACTTTATGTGATTTAAAGATAAAATCTAAACTAAAGTTACAAATCATCACCAGGAACCTGATTCAGGGAACATTTTTCATTGATACTATTCAGATAGTAAAATACAATGCTCAGTATAATAAAATAGCTATGCTTCCTGGCATGGATATCCAGGCAGCTGACGTTTTAATGCCAAAACTAAATATATATATATATATATATTACACATGCTCTTTGACCGAATAAGAAAGAAACATGAACACCTTATTAATTTGAGAAAACCAGATTTTGTGTGTGGGGGGGTAATTTTGGTTTAAAAATTTTAAAACTGATATCGCCAAATTAAGTTTCTTGATTTTGATTAAAGCGAGTTTCGCTATAGTAGACTGTCAAACAATTCATTATAGTCTCTTTGCATTCTTATACAACCAATGGAAAATAATTAACTGACTGGATTGAATAATCAGAAATAATCAGCTGAGTGCAATTAACTGATAAAAGGTAACTTCTACTACACTTCTCCTTGGGACTCTTATGTTCATCTTCTGTGGGCACATGAGCACTTTACATTTTTCATTCCTAGCTGAGGGCCTCATGCTTTGAATTTATATTTTCTCTCACACTGATCCCATCCTTATCCTGACTGAAGTGACTGTACACTAATAATGTCAATAACTTTCCTTTAGAGTTATTTAAAGCTAATTGAACTGGAGCACCATTGCCTGGTTTTGCTATTTCATGGTCTTTTACTATTGCTTAACTCTAAGAATTAACTCTTAGCATTATATAAACATAAAAGAATCTCAAGTTTCCAACTTTGAAATAAATTTCTGCCACTCCCTGATTCTCACCTTGCCACCCCTTTCTCTTCTGTTTAGAAAATCTTGGAACTGTGATGTGTTTGTATCCTTTACAATCCATACCAGTGAAGTCATTTTTTCAAAGGTGTCACTAAAAATTAGAAATCTGGAAGCTAATAATATTTATGGGGCTTAACTCATATTGGACCAATGCCTAGCAATATTAATAGACTCCTGTATTTGACCTGCACACTGGAAGTCCTTCCCAGGTCCCAGAATTCATGGTGGGCAGTTTCTATTTCCATTCCATAGAATCTGACAGTGAGTTTTACTTGGATTTTTGGTCAAAGTCCACATAGCAAGTTGTACTGTAGAAGTATAGTAGCCTCTTTTCTCTTTCCTGAATTGTTGGTAAACCATGAGATCAGTTATGTACATGCGTATGCAACCCTATTTCCAATTAGCCCTAAGTCTCAAACTGATTTTCCAAAGGCTTTATTTGTAGCTTCTGAGATGCCCAAAACTGCCTGGAGACGATTGCTTTTCTATACTCAGTGGCAAGGAGACTGCTCTGGAGTTGGTTTGATGATTCACTGAAGGAGATTACCCCAGATATTCTGAATTTCCTTGTATAGGAGAAGAAGGGACAGAGTGTATGTCTCTCTGAACAGACTAGGCAGGGAGATATTCGTTCCCAGGTTTAGGCAGTAAACAAGATGCTTAATGCAACTACTGTAAATACATCTCTTAGACTATGTCTGCATTGGCAAACTACTGCTCCTAGCAATGTTCTTTGACACAGAGACTAAGCAACATGAAAGATTGTAGGGACATTCTCTTAAACTTTCCAGTCTTTAAAACAGTCAGGATTATATCCAGGTTGCTTAATGTGAATGGCTCTAGGCCCACACTCTTGCCTAAGAGAGCCTTGGCGTTGTTTGGAAGGTCCTGAATAGACATGTAGAGTCTTCCTTAGAGACATAAGCACTCACGCTCCAAAACTTAAGAACTAGTACTGCTGAATTTACTAGCACCCACTTAACTTTACAGTCAAATTTTAATTCCTGTACCGAACTCGAATAAATGTGTTGAGTCAAACAGTTTCTGCAGGAGACCACAAGGGTGTGAATCCCACATACTAGCCACAGTGCGGACCAGGCTCACGTTCCCTCCCCAAGGCTGGTCAGCCTGCTTCCTGCATCAGGTGAGGACTCAGGTTTTACTTGATCCCAATCCACATTTTTCTGTCAGGGAAAGCAAGAATGCTCCTCAATTTTGGTGAACCATGGCATTTCCTTCACAGGCTTCTCGCAGCCTGTCCCTTACATCTTCAAACTGCCATTGATGTGCAAGCACCCTGTAGAATCTTGGATAAATCTTGCCCCTCTAAAAAAAGTCCTCTACTGTTTTCAAGCTTCTTTAGGTCTTGCCATTAATACAACACAAAGCTAATCAACATCTACCACAAAAGCTGCAAAACTCTATTCTGTGTCTCTCTGTAATTGAGAAATTGCTTTCATTCAGTGTGGGAAGAAGCATGAAGATGATTTACTGATTTAGGAACCGGGTGGAGTAGACCACAAAGGAATAAACTGAAAACATATGGTGTGAATTATTTGCAAAGGGGGGATAGTAAGGAAAAATGTCTATAGATCTCTATAGATAGATATGGATATATTAATACATAATGTGGAGTACCAGTGAAACAAAGCACAGATGATTAGGCCAAACCAAACATTCACATTAAACATTGCACTTGGCCATATTTCAAAATAGGCAGCAGTAACAGCAGGGAGAGGCTGCTTGCCAAAATTGCATCAGACACACATTAGAGAAGGAGGAAATGAGTTTACTTGAGCCAGCTGTGACATCAAAGGGGTTGGTCTTGAAATGGATTGTGGGAAAGGGTTCCCCCTTTGGTAAAGTTTGCAAAGTTCAGCCAACACTTTATAAAGAGACCCAATTCTAAAGAGAAATTGGCCTTTTTATTTTTTTTTTTCCTTCTCAAAGGAAAATAACTTTCCCAGTCAGTTAAAGGAGTGACTAGGGACAACTGTAAGAAGGCAATAAACCTTATGGGGAAGGGTGGAGAGAAGGTGTAAAGATTTATTATGGAGGAAGAGGATTGTATCTTAGCTTGGTATTTCTCTCTTTTACAAGAAGTGTTCTTAGTAGCAAGTATTGCTCAGTGTTAAAGTGAATGCAATAAGTTTTCATTAGGAATGGCCTTACTGAGATGAATTAGGAAGAAGAAACTATGGGACACCATCCTTTGGTTCAATAATTGTCCTAAATTACAGCCAGCTTAATGGAAACTATAGATAAAAACAAAACGAGATGAGAAAACTCCTGGCATCACCAAGATCGATGGAAAAATCCCACCGACATCAGAGAGACAAGACATCTATCAACCCACCCACTGTTCAGCTAGACCATTCTCTAGCCTCCCTCTCAATCCTCAAGGCTCGTTGCAGATGTTCACAGTTGCTCTTGCTACCCAAGGACAGAGATTTCCGTCTCTGTCTCTGAAATCTCTGATTCAGTCAAACCTTGCTAAAGGCAAGAGAATTGCAGGGCAGCTTCAGCACTTGCCAGATTGCATTTCTTTGGACTCCTAAAATCCACAATCACATGGAAAACAGTTTGTCCCCAAATATTGTTTTGTCACATGACTTGTTTCATCATTGTTATCACTTGAGCGAGTTAATTTCATGTCTGACGTAAATCTACTATGTACTGGAGACTCTGAGCATAAAAAAAAATTCATTTAATGGAATATTTTCCATTTTCTTGAAATAACTTCTCTTGTTTCTCTTGACACTAAACTAAGCTGCAAAACTTTTCATCTGACAAAAAAACAGACCTATTCAGGAAAGTTTCCCCCCACTCTCTGAAGGCAAGTTTGGTCAATATTTGTAAAAGTGCTCTTTTTCCATTCAAATAGGATTTTAAGTTGCTTTTTCTGGTATATTTTCCTAAAATCACTTTTTACCTCGAATCTGCCTAGCTGTGTACTATTTTCTCTTCACAGTGAAATGTGTCATAGCAAATCCATACACCACACACAATTAGTGAAAGAACTGATGTTTCTCAGAATAGAGCTGTGATTTTGGATTCCTTAGTATTTGAGGTTACATTTATACCAACAAACTCAAAAGTGCCAGGGAACAATTTCCAGCACTGCATCTCCACCATGTGAACTACTGGGCAGTTTTGACATGGGTATTTCCCCAAACAGCTCTAGATACACTGGTGAGGTATCATTCCCGATATAAGCTGCCTCCACAACACCACAAAATGTTTGTAGACACATTTCAATTAGAATATGGTTGTAGTCTTAGGGTCTAATTTGGGATACTTTCACAGAACTATTCAGGGATCATCAAGAAACAAAATTACACCATAACTTTTCACAAAACTGAGTTCTCCAAAATTAATAGCACATTTGAAAACATCCACTGTGAGCCCAGCCAAGCTGGTGTGAAGTCTTTTAGCACAACAATCCCAACCTCTCACATCTATTTGAGAAGGAAGGCATCCATGTGGTATTTCAGCTTCTAATTGCCTTCCTTTTGTGGTTGGCAGTATAGAAGCTTATGTAGGTCTTCTTTCAGCCCCTTAATTCCTGACCATCTCCTTTAACCATCTAGTGCTCTAAAGGATTGAGATCTGACAACTGGATTATTGGGAATAGTAAAAAATATACTTATGAAACCCTCTCCATTTTAGTTTTTCTATAATAGTTGTGTTGGCATTGCTGTCATACAAAAGTCACAGGTATTTTTGACATGATCTAAAACTTAAGCATCTCTAACTGCAAAGAGTGGCTCATTTTGAGGGGAAAAAAAAAAAAGGAAAAAATGCATCCCAGTTCTTGTTACAACAGTTAAGACCATGGGGTCTACGGGTTTAGACCTTCCTCCACCTAGGATTCTCATACCTGCTGGAATGAAACCCTGGTAATGTTTTAATATAAACCAGCATAAAAGGTAACATTTGCTGCCTCACACAGGGCCCAATTTCGAAGCCTAATTAGCATTTTAAAATGCTTTGAGATCTTCAGAGGGCAGCTGTTGTAACACTCTGCACAATTATTTATTATGAATAATGTTGAAAGATTTCTTATCAATATTTAGTGGTTAGATACAAAATTATTTCGGGTACCACGCCAAGGACAGTAGACAGTAATGATAATAGAAAGTATTGAAAATATTATAATAAAAAGATAGCATGATATAAATCAAACATGAAATGTGAAGGAGTCGAAACAACCAATTTATTTTCACTCTAGGGATACAACCTTGTATAATTGTCTCTTCTGTTTTTCTGTGCTTTACCACTTGTGAATTTTGTGGTCATCCTTCAGTCATAAAAATAAACTGATTTTCCCCAGTATGTACTCAGTGAAGTTAAAAATAATTCCTAACATTTTGTTTCTATTATCCCAGTTGGACATTAGATCTTATTCTAAGAACTCGTTAATTTTTTTTTTTTTTTTTTACCAATTGCAATGGAATATTTCAGTCAAGGGAAATTGAATTTTGAAAACAAGGAAATCTTGAGGTGGGACAGAGATGTCCCTATTGCTTATCTAACTTAACAGTTTTGAACATACTGTCTTGTATGTTCAAACTCTAACTGATTTCTTCCTCTTTTAGACTGCATGGGCCCCTGTATGAAACCAAAGGTATTGTGCCTTTTATAGTGTCACAATAAAAGAGAGACAAAGGCACCTTGGTCTTATTGAACAAGAACAATGTCTTGTTCTTCAGCTTTCTCTGCAACAGCAACCTCTATGTATTTCTCAGATGTTAGGTATTAATTCCTCCAATCTTATTTCCTAACAGGTCTTCCTTTCCATGACTTTTTTAGAACCTCTGGCAACAGCATAGGGTTGCAGAGACAGACATAATGGTTATTTCTTGGACATGACTTCACCTTTCTAAAATAATAAGCTGGAGAAAAACTCATGAAACTTTATGTCTGTCACACTTTCTCTAGCATTTATTTGTACAGAGACTTTTGTCCTGGGTTCTACATTCTCCTTGAGGAGTCGGACTCTCAATTCTAACTCTAACATGAAAAATTCACATGAAAATATGAATATAGTGTGAATTGTATATTCTTTAGTTGAGATGCTCAGTAATGTTCTTCTTAAAAAAGTGACATTTAAAACAGCTGTAACTCTAAAATTTGAAGCCTAGTCCTTTCCAAATGTTAAAGATTCCTTTTGTCTTTGTTTAAAATTAGGCAATATAAATTTGCTTTTGTCATGAGTTGCATAATTAAGTTATCTGTTCACTCCATTTAACATGCCTGGAAGCCCATTGTACTTTAAGTACAACGATGTCTATAAAATGCTGTTCTTCAATGAGCTCCTCTAATCATCATTTTTGGAGTTAGAATTTCAAAATGTTACTGTGAAAAATGTGTCCCAGTAAAACTAAACTAAGATAAATTTCAGCCTTACAAATGTCTGAATCAGAACTCAACACTGCAGAACATCATAATATTTCAAATAAAAAATACAGACACGTATTTGAGGCTCCTGAGCAATAGGTGTTAACTTATCTTTCTCCTTGCTGAAGTCAGCAGGCTCATTACTACCCTGAATTGTCCATAGCTCTCAACAGTGTAACAACGCCACAGTTTCCTGGCCATGCAGACCAAAACAAGGCAAGACTGTGTCAAGAACAACATGGGGATTTGCAATTAGTCAGGTAAGCCTGATATTAAACCTGATATTAAACCAATATATATGTCTAAATGGATTCCTTGAAATCTGTAAAGGCTTTTTTTTTTAATATACTTAGGTTTTGTAATGAAGATACACTGCCTGGTATCCTGTTAGAACTGTTACTTCATAGTGCGACATTACTTTGCTTACTTATTGATCCTAAAATGGCACATTATGTCATGCCTGTATAATCTGAAGATACTCTCATAATCTAACTTTAGATATATGATACAAGTATGTAACTGAATATCATATTTCCCATGATCCAGATGCTATTACTGCCGAACAGTCTTTCAGAGAGCAATGTAGAAAGATTGCTTACTTTATTTAAATTTATTTACTTATTATTTATTTGCTAAAAGATAGCCCAAGAAGACTAATTAAATGATTCTGTGATTATGACACTGTGAATATCCCTGTTTTCTGTTATTCAGAATGACGCATCTGTTGACCAGAGATTCTGCTATAATATGATCTTGTGTCCAGAAGGTAAGGATATTTTTCCCCTAGCTTTATAGTTAGTTTGTCTTATTGATTCTTTTCAAGGGTCATTAGTTCCAGTATGGAACTTAGCTGTCTCTGATTCTGAGGACTTTTTTCCCCTCTTCTGAAAGTAATTTCCTCAGTCACTTCAAACTTATTAGAAAGAAAGTAAATCTCACTTTTCCACATCATAGGATGACAGAGAAGTCAAAAGTGGAGAAGTATTTTATTCTGAAGTAACTAGTGTAATCCAATTGATCAGGTCCAGAGATTCAGACTTTGGAGATTTGGGTTTTCTGAATGAAGTTTTGTCCTGTATACATGTGCCTGTGTATGGAGGGATTTTCAGTACACAGCTTTCAGGTTCAAACTGCATTTATTACACTAATATGATTTTTGTCTTTCTTTATCAAATCTATAAAATACGTGGTGATGTAGGTGCTGTCCTCTTTCAACTGCTAAGCAGTTAGTTAGAACATTTTTTTGGATGTAGGAGAGCCTGGTTTATTTCCTTCTACTCTTGAGGGGATTTCTGCCTATTATAGACAAAAGGCAGACGCAGACGTTAATTACCATTTTCCCAAAATATGCCTTAAACATTGTTATAGTGATGGAGGAACGGTTGGGTCAAACAACTGCTTAGAGTTCTTCACCATGTTCCACCATGGCAAGACATGGAGTCTAGCTTTCTGCAGAAGATTCTGAGCACCAGGTCTGAACTAGGCAACGACTTTCACGGCACCTCATTTAGCCACAGGTACACGAACATTTTAGTCTGGCTCTCCTAGGGAATTCACTCTATTAACCCCCAGACAAGCCCTCATGTTTCCTTTTAAACTATTGAGAAATGTAGGCCTTTCTGAAGACCCCCAAAGCAAATTCAAACTGAAAAAGTAATTAAAAAACTTTTCCAGAATTTTCTAAGGTCTTCACATGAGATGACAGACCATGATTTAGACCTCATCTTATCTTGGTCTTATTTGGTGTTTCCAAATATGCATCAAAACAATCAGACAATGATTTGTTCTAAAATAGGACTTCCTTTGTCCGAATTAAAGAAGTTCCCATGTGTATTAGATATTTAGCAATTAGGCAGATGTTTCCTAAGAAAAGCTAATAATTTAAGCAGTGATCATTATAAAAAGTTGTACTGTCTACTTCTCAGTTATAAAGACTCGAAGTTTTAATACAAAGTTCTGACCTTAGCCAGACTCCTTGAGGTCTTAGTGATGGAAAATGGTGTTTTACAATGTAAAATGTACTTTTCTCCTCTTCTAGAAATGAAAATCAAGATGTTTAATTTCCCTGGAGTCTTCTTCCTTGTTCACAACTGACCAACTGACACAATAAACAGGAAAAAAAAAAGACAACTAGTGAGATAATACTGCTGAGGAAGTAGAAGCAATTTATTGGTATTCTATTTTTAAAAGTTTGCATTAATTTTTAACCCTAGAAGTAGACAATCGAAAATAAAATGAACCATTGATCATTTTGCCATATGTTCAGTGGAACCCAGCTACAGAAGGAACTCTGTAAGCCAGCATGTGTGTAGTCGAGAAATTTGTAGTGCTTCACCAGCAGCCCTTGAACTACTCCTTTGTTGGAAAGCCTGCTAGCATTTCCTGATTAAGCTGGTTTCTTTAAAGACTCTTTAGGCTAGACAATGAGCTCATTGTCACTGTGCTTACTTATATTCTGAAATGATTTTAAAGTTTTTTTGCCCAGAGTTAGCATTAATATTTATTCCATCTCATGCATAATGGAAATAATTTGGTAAAGTAATGCTATGCATGTGTTGATTAAGATTTGATTTCTGGAGTTACATCTTTGTTTCTGTCTTAAGAGTAGTTCAGCCAAATACAGATTCAAGTTCTACCCACAAACATCATTTCTTTTCTTTCATTCTTTTATTTTTTTTCAATAACTCTATGATAAATAAAACTTCTCTCTCTTTTTTAAAGAAATTTGAGGGTAGGGAATTTATTTTATTCTTTTTTTAGTTTCACAGGGGCAAAATAATAGAAAAAATGTATTCAGATCAGATGTGAAAATCTTATTAGGAACATCTGTGCTAATCAATGTTTATAAAAACATAAATAAATTTCATAGTAAGAGAATATTAGAAAAGACAGTTCTACGTTTTCTAACTCTTCAAACTATTACGTAAATAAGGCCTGATCCTCCAAATCTGGACTCATGTAAGTGATCTCTCTGAAGCTGATGGTTTCACTGAATTAATGTGAAAAATCACTACTTATATGATTCAGAACTTGGATGACTGAAGCTCTGATTTAAATATTTTTATTTCTTGTACATCATATTTAATAAAATAAAAAGATTTTTTTTTCACTTTGTGAAAAAGTTCAAATGCTTCACCATTCCTTTGACTATATCTTAACCTGATGTCTAGCACCCCATGTATTAAAAAACCTGTAAAAGCCACAACCTGCAGAAGTTCTTATCCAGCCTTTCCTTTTGCAAGTGTATCTAATCTCTCTTAGCTGAAATTTAGCTGTGATTAAAGGCAAGTGTCCAGTTACAGCCTTAAGAAGAACAAGGAATTTGGTCAGACTTGGCACAAAACTTCCATGAGTTGCTGTGTACGCAAGTAGCCACAGGACACTGCTACCAAATGGTGACCAAAGGTGCCAAAGTTTTCTTCCATCAACTTCCTGGGAACAAAAATCCATTAACAAAATATTGATCTGTCAGAAGAAAAATATTCATTCTCTATAAATGCCGAAGATTACCCACTAACACCCTTCAGATGATGCATTTTGTAGTGCGTTTCCTGTGCTGAACCAGATTGAAGCATTTCAAATCTCTAACAGTTTTTTGTAGACATAGGCCAAAACCTGTGTTAAAGCTGAGTGAGATTCCTTCTGAAAATATACCTTTTTTTTTCTATGTATCGTTCTTTGGATTATATTGCTTGAGGTCTCTGTTTTTTATTTAAGGCTGTTCAATTTCATGATTCTAAATAAATGTCAGTCAAAAATTTCTAGAAATAAAATTTCATTCTGAAACAGTCCAGTGATCATTGGTCTCATTTTTTTCCCTTCAACAGTGGCCAATACTTGATGTATCAGAGGCATTTGAAAAGCTGGCATTATATACAAAGATGATAATAATAGTTTTATTTATAATTATTTAAATGATTTAAAACAATCTAGAATACTTCCATTTTGATTCCATTTCATTTTACTATTTAATTTATGGAAAGCCTGGAAAATTACTTCCTAGTTTTCATTCAAAAACTGTTCTATTACTTTACTTTGTTTGTATTTATTGATTATGTTGTTTGCATTGGATTACTGACATTAAGTGGTCTTGTCTGTATTTCAAAACTCATTTTCAGAGCAGAGTGATAAGCACAGCCTTTCCGGTGATTAAGATGTCAGTGCTAATTTTTAGTATTATTCAGAGGTATAAAACTATTTGTATCTCTAATGCATGCATATATTTAACATTTAGTTAACACTTTTGAGTTAATTATAGAGGTATATTCTGAACTGAAGTTTTCCCTTTTTGTTTGTAATGCTTAAGAAGATGGGGAAAGTTTTTTTTTTTTTTTTAGTGAATTCCATTCTAAGGACAGAAAATAGTATAGGTGAAATAACTTGCCCTGTAGTTGTACCTTCCCACTCATCAGGAAGACTCTCTGAGAGTGATTGTTTTATGGAAAATGTGTGTTTTATAGCTGGCCAAACACTGCATGTTGAATTTGTATGACACTGGAGACAGGGACAAGACTTCCCTGTTCAAGGGCAGGTTGTTGCCAGCTGCGCTGCAATTCCACAAGATATTTGTCCAGGTTTAGGCAGCTTATTTTGCTTCAGTTTTCCAACCAGCACTTAATACTTGCCTTTTCCAAATTATGCTGAACACCCAGGTGGGCATCCAAAGTTAGTCTTCACTTTAACCATCCAGCCATGAGGCCTTGTGCCCTGTTCTTCGCAGTGGAGATACGGCTAGTGTCCACTGCTGAAAAAGAAAATGATGCATTTGACCCTCCCGGCCCTCTTGGCTCTTCACTGCCTATCACAACCCGCTCATACTTCTGAGCTCTACTACAGCCACTGCCAAGAGGTTTTATCTGTTTTCCTCTTCTGACATCTCACTCCATTTTCCACCACCAGTTGTGGAGTGCAGAAACAAACAATTGAACAGTGCTTAACTCGCAAAAGCACTTAGCCTTGAGATTGATGGCACTTTGCAATCACAGTTCATTCACATTTTAGATACTTATTCTACGCACGTCCCTCACCTTTGCAAAGAAGCATTTAGCCCATGTTGTATTCATAAATTAGGTGTGGACACTAGAAACCTGATAGTCACGACTTTAAAATCAATTTTATTTACTGGCAAATAACGATCAGCTTTTATTTATGAAGCTGGATTAAGGATTGTTGAGCCTTCTTAGAATATAAAGAAGCTATAATTGGTTACAGTCCCACTATGGAGCTTACAGCCAAGAAAGTTTTAAGCTGTGTGATTTGCTTGCACTATTTGTTGAACACGTTTCCATGCCTACTAGAAACAAATAGTCTTCACCCAGTGGAAACATAAGGGCTACTCCATACACTAAAGCGAGAAAGGCCGCACGCACCAGCTCCATCAGAGCTGTAAACCTTTTCAGTAGATTGGCTCTGTGGCATGAAGAAAAGACAGGAGTTGTAGTGTAAGCAGGGCCAAAATGCACTGTTCTTAATCCCTCTGCCACTAATGGAGAGTAGCTCCATGGATCAAGTCCAGGGGCTCATACCCCCAGGGAGCTGTGAGGTGTTTTGGCCCAGCGTTTCTACTCCTTTCTCTTTATTTATTTATTTTCTTTCTTTCTTTTTATGGTCTCTGCTTAGCAGCCTTAAACCCTCCAGTAACCTAATAAGAAAAAATAAAAAATAAAAAAAATATTTTTAACAAGTCTCGCACATTGTCAAAGTGAGCTAGCAGGAGGAAGAAATAGCTCTTCACCCCACATGGAGACAGGTTTGGCACCCCAACGAGAGTGTTAAGGAACGGCTGACCCTGGGGCCTTGCTCCGACACCTTTGGGAAGAGCAGGACAAGCGCCACTGCCGACCCTTGCGGCAGAGGAAACCACCGCTGTCGGCTGCACAACCAAGTCTCTGCTAGATCCCCTGCTAAAAGTCTGGCAGAAATCAAGCGCGTTGCCGTGGCAAGGAGCCCACGACTTCTGGGAAGTCGGTTCAAGCAGCTGCTGTGCCAGGGAACTCGGCAGCACGTCAGGGCTGCACGGTGAGCGGGCTATAATTAGGACGTCGAAGCACCCGTGGCTGTTTGCTCAAAAATCTTGTGGAAACTCTGGACAATAGAAAGACAGTCGCTGCATAGCATTTTTGTTCAGAGGAAGAGCACTCCCGCAAATCCCCCTGACGTGTGAGCTAATAATTGCTTTCTCATCTGACCCTCTGTTTTCTTTGCCTGGCCCCACTTTGCCCTTCCCACCGTGCACTCTCCTTGTGTTATTTTCAGATTTTAGATAATTCACCTGCAAGACAAGAGATACGCAGAAGCAAACTTCCTATTCTCCCTAGTGTTCCGTCTGCCCAAATCAACCATGCTTTCCTGAAGGAGGACTTCAGTCTTCTGACGTGTTTCTTGTACGTGCTGTGGATTGCATTTTTATCTCTTTTAGTACTTTTTCCTTCTTTTTTTTTCCTTTCTCTCCTTCTCTCATTGGATGCTTGCAGTCTCTATTAATCAAATTCCTTTGAGCAAAAGTCAATACGTTTAAGTGGGAACTTTTCTCCCAGCAAGATCCTTTTCCTAACCAGTGAAACCCACGTAAAGAAGGGACACTCATCACCACTGGGGTGATTCCCAGGTACACTCATCCATTGGAACTCTTTTCACACTGTCTTTGAGTGGATTTCAAAAAAGAAGAGGGACATAATCTCCCACTCTAAAGGCTTTGGAGACTCTGGCACACAGGAGCAACAAAGCAGGTAGGAAGCTCTGCCCTTGAGACAAATACTAGGAAGCAGAAAAGCCCGGCCAATCATCCATCTGGGAGAGGCAAGAGCACCTCAAGCAGTGGCCTATATGTGGTATCTAAAGTCCTGGATGACTCCGTTCAGTCTCAGCCCCTTCACAGGGGCTGTGCCATGGCCCATAGGGCACAGAGAGCCTGGCTCTGTGGGCCCGTGCTTTGCCTTCTGGCCTCGTACCAGCCAGCAGCCCTGTGGCAGTGAAATTCAGCTTTGCTCCCACTTCTGAGAAATATTACCCCAGCACTTGAGAGGAGGTGGCATAAGAGGGCCAAGGTATGGATTTACAATACCTTAGTTGCACTTGATGTTCCTGGCACGCAGTGCAACTTCTCTGCAAAATGCTTGGTGCAGTATGCACACCATACCAGCCCATCTTCCCTGGAGGGAAGAGCTCGTGAGGGGGATATTCAGAGCATCAAAGGTTCTTGCTCTGAGCCATTTTCTATGGAAGCCCAGCTCCATCGTTTGGATACAGTGGAGTCCTAGATGCAAAGATGCAGCAAAATTTGTTTAAAAAAAAAAAGTATCATGATCTTGTAATGTGCAGTATTAATTTCAGCTGGGCTATGTGCAATAAGATCCTGCTCATATTCTAACCCATAATATTTCACACATTTTTGATGGTTCAGTAGGATTTAGGTAGTCATTATAAATATATTTGAGTCAGAAATCGCCAGCAATGTCTGGTTGGGTGTACTAGTAAGTAATTTCACTGTGTGACCTTTACCTGCTGCTCCCAAGGATATGGTGAGTTTGTATCCATTTCAAAGATCAGATAATTATTAGATGGTTCTCTAGGAGCAATTCTACAATAAAGCCTTTGGTTTTACAACCCAGGAGCATGACTGAGGAGATTAGAAAGTAGTAATTCACACTCTTGATACCTGAGATTGATCTTGAAATGAACAGCTGTTTCCCTCCCCAAATGAGGCACTTTGCATATATATCATACTGTTAGAGCTACCCTCAGCAGTGCTATCTTCACCTGTGCTCTAAAGTGATCATACTTTCCATGTTACAGCTATAAACACAGTGAAAAAAATAAGTGCACACAAACAAGGCATTTATCAAGTCCATCTTTCATAACATCAAATCAAAAGCCACAATGCACAGTTCATAAAATCACGGCATTGGAAAGCAGTGATGAAATCTGCTAATCCATCACTTTGACTATGTGAGATTGTTTCTGACAGTGTGTTTGCAAGTGCTCTAATATTATCTAGACTTAAATATCATACAGAATGAAATGACTGGCTCCCTGTGTAGAATTGAGACCGTTTTGTGAGCATGTTTGTCTATGGGTGTCAAAAGAGCGATAATTGCTAATGTTCTCTTCACTTATTTTCACAGTTAAGATATTTTCATTGGGCAGTGAGAACATGATAATATAACAATTCTGAATAAGTAAGAAGTGTAGATGTTCAGATTTGTTTCACTTTATGTTTCATTATCTTTCACTGTGAATATTTTGCTTGTTTCTCTCATTCATATCCTAGAGTCAAGGAGTTAGAAAGTGAGTTTATTGCATCTTTCTGCTGGATGCAATAGAAAGAACAGTATTCATCTACATTAAATTCCTGTACCACAGACAGCAAGTTCATCACTGACATCTATCTGCTTACAGCAGGATCATCATTGATTTTGAAATTTTAAGTTGCCATGACTTTTGAATGCTATTACAGTGGTAGTTTTCAGTCATCCTTGTTCAAGTTATTAACACTTTAAATGCTTTTATTGCATATTCATCTTAATATATTTCTTTAATTTCTGAGCTTTCAGTTTCTTTTTTGTCTTAAAGTTGTATTTGTTTATCTTTGTGGCAAGAGTATTGGGGGTGAAAAGCAGAATTCAGTGTGTTTCTATACATATAGATGATCCACAGTTCTTCTAGGATAAAAAAGTATCTTTTAGGTCTTATTCAACTGGAAAAAAATTGTTCCATCCTCAGTCTGGCTTCACAGTTGCATGTGGTTTCGTAATTATATATGATAAAGCTACTTACATTTGGTTCTGAAAAAATCTGGTTTTTACACTCTTGGATACTTATCATCCATCCTGATCTTGGATAAGACGGAATTCTGTGCTCACACAGGACATGAGAAATCAGGTATCCTGTACACGACATGGCAAATATCTAAGACTGAGCAAATAGGCAAAATGAGACATTTGCTGTGTCAGCTGTGTAACTATTAATCTGAAATGCCCAATGAAACAACACAACAAGCCATCAGAGTCAGTCAGAGTATTTCAGGGGCTGATCAGAAATAAGTAATCTGAAACAGTATTTTGTCCATGTTGTCCTGAAAAGTCAGAATGAATCAGGACTGAGAAAGCAGATTCTATTAAAACTAGATAGCTAGAATAAAAGTGGGAAACACAATTGAGCAAGTGAAATACAATTGCAAACCAGACCTGAGATTCATCCATTCTGAAAAAGTTTTCATCTCAGATTAAATTAGGAAGATCAGATTCTCATTGATCAGACAGAAGGGCTACAAAGTGTTGTCATAACTGACAACAAAGTTAAGAGAGTGATAGCATGAGTTTTAAGGTGCCATCTGTTTTGTTTTGTTTTGTTTTGTTTTTCTTTTTAACATGGTTTCCAATCTCATAATCAATTACTTCAACTTTTTTGTTCTGCTGAAAAACACCAGTTAGCTTGTCCAGTGGATGAAGCTAATGGACAAAATGCATTTACTGTAGTCAAACATTTGCCAGTTTGCTGATCAAGCTTTGGTGCTTTCTCAATTGGGATTGAAAGCCCAAGTGCTGCAGGTCTCTGAGGTTGGCTCTTCGTTGGAAAAGCATCTCCTGTAAAAGTATTTCTGCTTGTGGATTAAATGCTTGGAGAGCAGAAGTCAGAGAGATGGAGCTATCCCAGTGGTTATTCCGTTGCTCGTTCACTGGTGGGAGGACAAGCAAGGAGGCCAACAAGAGATAGGAAATATCTGCCACCTTCTGAAAAGAAGGCTAGCGTACTAAGATTAAAAAAGTGCTTCAGGATCCAGCCAGCAGTTCAGCGGACCTGCAGTGCAATACCAAAGGCACAGCCTCAGTTGGCATTTCTGCACTCAAGCACAGGACCATGCTTTGCTAGTCTCTGTGGGATTTCTCATCTTCCTCTCCTTCAAGTCAGCTGGTTATAGGAAGAAGAAGATATTCCCAGGCAATGTCCATTAAATATATGATTTTTATGTATATATATATAAATATATATACACAAAAATATATATTTTATATATATATACACGCATTGCTTTCTGGGCTTTGCAATCTTCAGTGTTTGCATCCTACTCAGTAGTGATTTATCTGGTATGAAATGGAACATTTCACATTGTGGAAAGCCAGATCCTTACAAAACCCATGATGATGGCAACAAAATGATTTCCCCATGGGGCCCTGGCCTGCAGTTAATGGAAAATTAACAGCAAAGAAATTACTGTGTCATCCAAATCCCAGGGGCACAGTCCCATGATAAGCCCCAGGATGCTGGGTGTGATCATCAGAGCCTTAGGCGAGTTCAAACAGCCTTACACCATCTTGCAAGTGATAGCTGCCACTTGCAGAATCACACAGGTTTCAGTGTTGCTGCATAGGGCAGATCCTGGGGCTTAGTATGACCAAGGACAAGTTCAGAGGCATGCTTTGAAGTTAACAGATAGAGCTGCTGATTGCAAATCTTCATTACTTTTTAAGTGAGCCAATACACTGTAATGCAAAATGGCATTATCACTAATGAAATAAGATAATTACACTAATAGCATGACCAGCGATGCTAGGTTCGCATTGTACAAGTTGTAATGAGGCTTCTGGATCAATAAGCAACTCTTTGGCTGGTCATACCAGACACAGAGCATATAGAATATAACATTTGTGAGAAAAGCCTTTAGGAAATGCACACAGTTTACTCCAAAGATGCAGGAACAATTCCTCTTGAACACTCAGAATTTTCTCAAATTGCACTTATTAGTTTTATAAAGCAGTTTATAATATGTTTCAATAAACAGGGTGTTACAATTCTAGATTAGAGGTGTCAGTAAAGTAAATGGTGCCATTCTCCCATCTTGACAACTATCTGTGGAGCTGTCATTCTCATTCTTTCGAAAAAGTAAATGCTACTTTTTTAAATGGATGGAAAATTAACTGATTTTATTGGGAAAGTCTGGGGACTTTCCCAGGCAGTGAGATATTTCCCAAACAGTGAAATATTTGTCAGTGTAACTGCATTGACAAATGCAGAAAAAAAGAAAAAAAAAAACTAAGTGCAAAAAATTGTGTTTCACTGACACATGAAGTTACCAAAGCGTTCCTCTCTGCCCCTCTCAACTGTTTCTGCTGTTGTGCCCAGAACATAAGGGCAAAGATAATAGTAAAATCTTTTGTCTGTTTATTTCCCTCGGTGGTAATATCTTTTTTATTTTTTTCTACCAGTAGAAAAATTCTGGACAGTCCTTGAAACTATGCTCCCCTTCAGGAGCCAGACAAAAAACAAATAAATATCAAAAGCAACTGGTTGGAAAGTAGTTTTGCAGCTGTGCCTGCTCCAGCAGCACAATACCACAGTGTGCAGGCTCTGCCCAGCTCGACATCACACCCTGGCAGCAGCGCAAAGGGATATTAAGCCACCAGATTTGTCCTCCTGAGCAGTCTCCCAGCTGTTCTTGGTGACAGAGTGAATGCCTAAAAAGTCATAGTTAGAGGGCGAGAATGGATGCGGAGGAAGGCAAAATGATTTGTTCACACAAATGATTGTTTCCACAGATCAAGATCAACCCCAGCATCAACCAGCCAAAGGAGTCTCCAGACTGCTTTAACTGTAATCCCAGATGATCTGGGGATATTGCTGTTGATGGAAACACCATGAATTGACTTGTCAAGTTTGTCATGGGTGTTCACAGGACATACAAAGACACAACTAACAAAATAACAACAACAACAAAAATAAATACAGGACAAGACTTTAAATATTTCTCTCTCTCTCTTTTTTTTTTCTTTCCTCCAGAAATAACTCACAGTGTTTCCCATGGCACAGGAAAATTTATAGTCTTCTGCTTGAGGAAAGCGTTAATAAAAGGTAGGCTCCAAACGTTATGGTAGTACTTCTTGAAATGCCTGAGGAGCAGAAGAAAATTGTAATGGACAATTTTATTTATTAATAAACAACACTAAAATATGTTAGAGTAATGATTTGGTAAATATTTGAGCATTTATTTGCTATCATTGAACTGTCTGGGAAGAAGATTGCTTAATTGTTGTCCCCCTGGGCCCACCTCGGAAATGAGATGTGTATCTCATAAGCCTATCCCTCAGCGTTACGTTTTAAATAAGTTCTGTGTCATCTAGGGGAGTTAGATGTGTAATGGATTAATCCACAAGATACTGTGTAAGGGCTTATAAAATGCAGTTGGTGGAACCAACTGGAAAAAAATGGAAAAAATGGAAATCCAGCTTTCTGAAGAAATTCCTTCATGATTAGCTGTTTTCATTCAGTTTCAAAATACTTTAGTGATAGCTAATCAGATAATATTGTTTTCATTGCACAATCTTTTACATTTATATTTTTCTAATGTTATTAATGTTATTGATATTCATTTTATTTGTCATAACATTCCTATAGAAAACTTCTATTCAATGATTATTCTTCAAATTAGGAACAAAATTTGTTCCAATGTTCCCCGTGTGTGTTCTATGTGGGGTTTCTGACAATTTAATAAAAAGGGAAAGTTTGACCTAGAAGGACAAATATTTGACCAAAATAAGAACAAAAGAGGATTCCAGCCTCACTGCTGTTAGAAGGCACAAATAAGTGACTGTAATACTGTGCCACAACATGTATAGTATAATTTAGTCCTCATCGCATGATGAAAAAAGTTAGGCAAGGAACAAAATGCAAAGGACTTTGCTTGAACTTGGCCAAGGAAAATCATAGAGTTATGAGACTCGCACTCTTACTCTGAAATCCACTCTTTATACTCAGAAATATTTGCCTGAATACAAGCCCAAAATTAGGTCCTTCACATTTGCCTCAAGTCCTGCCTTTTTCCTTCTTCCTCGCAGCAGAAGGAGTGAGATTGGTCTATGCAACAAATTATAAAGTGTATTGTATCCCCTAGCAAGAAACTTATTCTAACATCAGTAAAAAAAGATGAACATTTATATTTCACAGTAAGAGTCCGATGAAACATACTTTCTCTAGGAGTAATGCAAGGTGTAAAAATCCTGTTTACTCTAGACAAAAAGGCATAACCAGTTTTACTTAAGATATGGGAGTCAAAGGCAGACAGAGGGTGATGTAGGTGACAAATGCTTCTCAGCAAGGGAGATCTTCTGCTTGGACATATATTGAGAGATTTTTGGATTTTTTTTCTCCCTGAGGTCTGCAGACGAAGGCTTGGTCCTAGGACCAAGACCAAGGTTGTTCTAGGTGAAAGTGGTGCACCCAAAGACAAGCTTTGTGTGCCTAGGAAGGTAAACCAGTGAAATACTAAAGGGTATGCGGGAAGTTGGAGGAGATGACTGAATAGTCCTTTGTGACATTACCATCAACGAAAAGATATAAACAAATATATTTGTTTAGATCAAAGTTTTTCTTAGCCATCTATCCTGTCTCAGAGAAGACCTAGAAGCAAGTGCTTAGATGAGAAAAAAAATATCCAGTCATATATATCCTACAAACATTCCTTCTGAAGTCTGGCTTAAACGCATCCCAAAACAGAGACTACGTATTTGTCTTTCAAAAGTCTCTCTTGTGTGTCTTTTCTTCTATAAATCTAATTGAATTTTGAATCCATTTGTGCATTCACATCATTGTGAAAATATTGGACTATGTTGTCCAATATTGTCCAATATTGTCCAATATTGTCCAAAATATTGGACTATGTTTTCTGGGTTTTTGTGTTTGTTTGTTTGTTTGTTTTTTAAAGTGTTTTGTCTTAAATAGGTTAGGCAGCAGTTTCATTCTGTATCTCCCAGTACTTGCGTTGTTCTTTACTCAACTTCCTCAAGCCATTTATGATGTATAAACTCTACTCACCCATTACATTTTTGATCTGCAGGTTTTTTGATCTGCAGGAGGTTTAATATTCCCTTGTACAGAATTGCTTCATTTTTTTTTCTCAAATTGGAATTAAAAAAAGAAACATACCTACAATTTTAATCATAACCTATTTTTGACAGGGAGGACTTAATTCAGGAAATGTGAATATGAAGCTCAATTATTCTTAGTAAAGTAATTTTTTAAGAAAAAATCTACTTAAGATTCTCAAGTGGGGAAACCAGAGTTAGCCTTGATTGAAGGGCACTAAGCTAATCATATTCTACAGCTATTGAGGACAGTTAAGATATCATTTATAAAGTAATGATTGCCTAAAGTATCTTATTGAATCTATCTGCCAATCCCTAATCATTCCTTTATTGCTGATCAGAGGGAATAGCTTTGCTGCTGGCATCAGGTTGTCTATGCAATAGATTTTAGCAAGTAGTAGTTAAAATCTATACCAATCTGCCAGGCTTACTTTGCTTTGTTTCTTCAGTTCAGACTCTGCAAAATAATCGCTCGTGTTTAAATCCCAATGTCAAATAATTTTAAAGTGTTTGGTCCTTTTTCATTCTTTGTCAGATATTGTCAGATAAACACATTAATGTTTATGACAACTCAGATCATGAAGCTGAGAAAGCACCTTCTCATGAAACACACACAGATTCACCCAATCTGACCAGTTCCTGTGCTACTAAATCAGCTGCTTCTATTCCCATGGTAACACAACAGGTCACCCCGGGCAGCTCTTCTCACTACAAATGAGCCGAAGATGGACTAGCTGCAGATGGACTAGTGTAGAAAGCCTCACCTCCCTGTATTTTAGATGCTCTTTATTTTCATCAATCACTGCCACGATTGTATCTTTTTTTCCCCCAACAGATTTGTCCTTTCCTGTAATCTCAAATCATAGTGGAGAGAGGATGGTGGGAAGAGAGTCTTGGTAGGAAGAGACTCTTTTGTTCTCTTAGATTTAGCCCATGTTTTTTCCAGCACTTTTTTTTTACCATCTCTAGCAAATAAATTCTGCCCCTCCCATACATTTTGCTGTCCTGCCCTGTGCCTGTTGCTTTCTTCCTTCTCTGTGAATCCTGATTTATGCTTACCACAGACCTGGCCATTTATCTGCCCAAAGGAAAGAGGTGATTTGCTTAGTTATTACATGTTTAATTCCACTGACAAAGTTTGTTGTTGATAAGCAAAGTATAGCTAACTGATAATGTGAAAAACAGAAACTAGCACTCTAAAAATTCATTTTTCTGTTTCGTAATCTTAATGAAATGCTTTGGTTTGCCTATATTATGGTTGGCAACCTCTGTCCACCAGCAAGATATACAAAAGATAATCTTTGAACAACACTGCTATGTGACAGCAAAGAATGAGCTTCACTGAACCACACAATGTGTATTTTGAAAAATTTCGCCCTTCAGAAGAGTCCAGGAATCAGTTATCAGATCTCAGTGACAGAGGCACAACTGTCATAGTCCAAATACAAACACCAACATGAAAACCAAACTCACGATCTTACTGTCCATTCTACCATGCAAATTGAAGAAAATATATCTAGCTTCATTAGTATCTGTTCTCCATTGACTGCCTTCATATATTTTGACATACTTGAGTGTACTTATATGCTAGTTAATCTGTATATTAATGCTGATAAACGTGTCCTTAGATTTCATACGCCTCTAAGAAGAACAAGTGTTACCACCTAGCCCAGGGCAAAAAAAACATGTCAAATAGATTTGCAAAAAGAGAAATGCCACTCAGAACTCTAGGAAACAAGGAGAAAATTGTAGAGGGAAACAAAGAGCAAATAAAGCATGCAAAGTTACTTTGAGCAATAGTGCTGAGAAATTGCGCAGAAAGCCACTGCTCAGAAAGTGTGGACTGAAAGCTAGCGGTGTGATGGAGACACTGGATGCTAGGCTTTAGAAGCCACCTAAGAGATTGAAATGCATGGCGACATGAGATTATTCTAATTTTTGCCAAGGATTACAGAGCTGCACTTGGAAATGCAGGAAGGACTTATGAGAATGTATTACTCTAGCTCCAATCTCAAGAGGCCCTTTGCAAGATCTTGCAAACTTTCCCGTGAGTGACCATCACGTTTCGGTGAATGGTACTTAGTGGAATTGCTTGAGGCTGATTTTTAAATCCCTCTGCGTCATGGTAAATTGCACTGCTTGTAGCTGCAATAAGATAATATAGAGAGCAGGGACAGGACTGATACTTGTGGAGTTAGTGAGACTTAAAGTGACTTTATGTGTAGTTCAGTATTCTAGCTTTCTTCAGCATCAATGAAGTCAGTAGTATTTTCCATTTGCTTTGATCTTAGGATGATCCTGTGTGGCAGCATTAACTAAGCACAGTATCGGATAGCTGTTTTATGAGCTAGCAAGACAGACACACATGATGCACTTTGTACTACAACAGTGGCAAAGAACAAAGAAATAGTCACTTTCCTTCTAAGAATGAACAAGGATCTTCTGTAGAACAAAGGAGCCCATGCCCTTGGGTCTCCTCTTCTTCTTGTTTTTGGCTGTATGTGAAACACTTTTTATGTTTTAGATATGCAGAAATAATAGGTGGTTCCTTTGAGAGGTAATATTTCTGGAAATTTAAAGAAATAGTCAGTAGCTGCTAGGTAATTTATGTGCCTTTACTTCAAAATGTTTTTTCTTCTAATGTCTATCAAGCACTGTTGTAATTACAAGTTTTTGAAGCAGAGAAGCTGGTCTTTTGGTGGCAGTTGCAGGGTTCTACTTACGTGTTATTCTGTTCCTCTAATATTTGTCATCCTAGATGTATTTTTATTGCTGTTTTTATGTCTCCACTATGAAACATTATTTCAATCTATTTTACAGTCCACAACAAGTGTTGAAACGCTTTGCATGTGCAAATTCCTTTGAAATCATGGAAGCTGAACCTGCAGGATTGTGCATACTGTGCAGTATCCTCAATCCCAAGCATGTTCAGTGGTCTGTGCTCCTGGATACCAGTATTACTCAGATGTCTATGCATTTTTACCTCTTTGATACCAATAAAATGATACAACTTTGCTCTGTTCCTCCAAAGTAACAGAGCATGCAATAGGTTTAATTAAAACTAAGCAAATCACAGGTTTTGATCTAAAACAGACAATTCACACCCACCCATAAAACTAGTCTTACTTCACAAAGACTATATATTTATATATTAGTTTATATTTAAAAATAAACTAATAAAATAAAATAATGGAGCAGCCAAGCTGTTGACTCAGCCTCTGTGCATAAAAAGGTTATTTTCAACTTCCTTCCAGTGTGAAACCTTAATGTGGGAAAAAAAAAGATAGGAAAGACCTAATTTGTTCATTTAGAAAAGTAACACCACTCGTTAATCAGGGCACTAAATAGAGAAAACATAAAGAGCCTTAAGCTGACTTTTATCACACAGGTCTGATGATAAAATACCCAATTCTACTGGAAGTCCAGCCATTCCAGTTCCCCTGAATACATGGTAATTCAATCATGACTAGGAATAATTTATTTGTAATAAGGAAGGCTTCTGTTTCTCTATAATGAGTTGATTATATCTTGTCGGAGGAACCTTAAACCCATCAAACGTCAAATGAATTATATCAAACATATTATTTTCATAGCAGCTGGATATGAGCAACTGATGAAACAGAGCTCTCTATTTTCATATTACACTGTGAATGATAAAATGTACCTCATAAAATTGAGCGTGTGACACAAATTCGTGCAGGTCCCTAATTTCTTACTTTTAAAAGGTCTGTTTCATAAATATGATCTACTCATTTACTCAAAAGATTAACTCATAATTTGTAGAGGAATTGTACACCAGAACATTCTTTTATAACAGATTTGATCTTTTTTTTTTTTTTACTTAACATTCAAGTAAAAGTAGCTCCTGTTCATGACACAGAGCCTGATAATGCACTTATCCAAAATTAGATTTGATGTAACATTTAATCCCATCTATCTCTAAAAGCGCTTCCTGGAAAAAGGAGTGCAGCAGAGGGCAGAGGCCTGAGGGTGGTGGTAGCCCTAGGAGTATCCGGGTGTTTGTCCCAAAGAAAATACGTGCAGGTGGCCCGCAGGGTGAGCCTTTCTCCCCGGCCCAGACCAGGTCTCTGAGATGTTTGCCCGCACTGATACACACTGTTTGCTTATGGCCTGGAATCCACAGCCTGCCTTGTTCCATCTCCCTGAAGTGATCAGCATGGGGGAGAGGAGAGGAAGGCAGAAGATTGGTGCTTCTAGCTAGTAGTTCATGGAGTATCTTACTGCTTCTTTGCTGTTATATCAAATGGATAACATTTACTCCTGTATTTTTTTAGGTAAAAAAAGCCCTGTACTCATTCAGTATGGATTTTACTATTTAGCACTTTCCTATAAATGACTACTGTGGACACAAAGAAATTGTAATCTTGGTGATTATGGGAGCAGAATCTTTCAAATGGGATCCATCTGTATGTGAGCCTTGTGTTCTTGTGTTGTAAAAATGTTGAGCTTGCTATTAGACTGCATGGGAAAGGAGAAATAACAGAAATTGCACATTGAAATGAGCTATTTGTCACCATGTGTGGGAACTATGAAAATTGCAGCTAAAGAGCTGAAAATTTCTTCTCAGAAATCCTCCGGTGGTAACCTGAGGAGTCCACAGAATTGGCAGGAACTCAAAGATGATGTGGTAGCAAGCTAAGAAAGGGTAAAAGGGACTTCTACATTGTGGGATCTGACTCTGTGACAAATTACACTTTTGACATGTCACCACCATATCCATAGTAATGGGGTTTCCGGAAAAAAGGGCTGGGCATCAGGACGAAACATTAAAGATGCTTCTGGCTTTCATTATGGAGAACTACAACAAAACTAGGTAAAACCAGGTAAGAATTTATTCCTTGTTAGTAAAACTAAGTCAGGGTGTCTCTAATTGTGATCCAGACTGGATCTTCTAGAGGCTGGAGGGGGAGCCTGGGAACTTGGACCATGCTGACAGCCATCTTCAAAACTGAGAGAGGAATGTGGCAGGGAAGAAAGGATGAAGTGGTTTGCTTGTAGGAAATCCACACCCTTGGACAGGGAAATGAAATAATGCCTGAGAGTACCATAGTTTTCTTCTTCCAGATCACAAGGTCTTTTTCATTTACAAAGTATTTCCTTGTTTTATACAGAGTTCCTGGGCTAACTAAAGAAACACTGAACAGAATCTGGGGGTGCTATTCCTTTTCCCAGCATTTTTGGCTCAGATGCTGAAGCTAATGGTATCTCTTTGTTTTAAAAAGAAATGTGGATATTTTTAATTTAGCTTTTGTTGTTTTCAGCAACACTTTCGCAGAAGAAAACTGTGTGTTTTCAGTGTGCAATTAGGACACAATTCCTTAGGATAGAAACTCATCTCACTTATAAGAACATGTAATAGGTATAAACAGTGGTAAGTGTAAGCTTAATGAGTTTGTCATCGTTCATACTTGGGTATGGATAACTGGACAGTTGCACATTCGACCAGGTAGTATGGTGTGTAGTAGGCTTCTTCCCACACCCAGCTCTATGAAGCAATGCAGGATGCCACAGCCATCATTCAGCTCTTTCCCTGCTCCTCCTCAACAATTGATAGTTGTATTAAAACACCTTTCTGTTAATAAAATTGTTGTATTGCCGGTGTGAGCGTAAGTTATTTACCTAGCTGAATGGAAATACTTTGGAAATATGGAGCAGTTTAAGGTTTTTTTATAGAGAGAAAGTTCTAGAAGAAGGTTGTGTTTGCTAACTTGCTAAGGATAACATTAATGTTCTTCTTACATTCATTCTTGGTATTCATTACATGTGACTATACTGCTTTTCCAATTTATAGATTTTGTTTTTATTCCAATGAATTATAAAAAGTGCATTTTTAACTATTTTCCCTTTCTTGCTTATGTTGATCTGTAAGATTCAACTACTGAATAAAGAGGTTACGGTTATAAATGTGCCTCATTTTTTATTATACCTGTAGACTTGAATTCTTCATTAAGACTAGTAAGAAGTCAGAATAAGTGCAAAGACTGCTGTGGGAGCTATTGCCCATTTCCTATACCCGGAAAGTAAAGCGGCCTCCCACTTCTAGAGTCAGCTCTTCAGGAAACCTGGATGCCACTGCATACTAACTGTCTAGATCTAATTGAACTGTGGTTATAGTTGAGTATTTAACAGCATTTCACACTTCTGCTGTCATCTGGATTACATAACAATGTGCTGATTTTATAAACAGCAACTACTCATTTTTGTGGTCGAGTTTTACTGGATACACAAGAGAAACATCTGACTAAATAAAGCTGGAGACAGGCAAATTGAATGCAGAGGAAGGACAGGCATTCCTAGGCACATGCAAACCAAGCGGTGCCAGGATTTGCAGACTCCAGTGCCACCACGCAAGGCCCCTGCATACATTTCCAGCCAAGAGACCATAAGAACTCACTTTCTTGTGGTGCGGGAAGTGCTTTTTCTTGGCATGTGCTCTTAAAAACGCTGCAAATGCCACTTACACTATTAAATACGTAGGGGGAAGGGTATTTAACTATTCAAATGTGAGAGGTTAGCAATGCCAAAAAACGTTAAAAATCAAAAGAACCCACATGTATAAACAAAAATGTTGAAAGTGTAATAAAGCGAGTGAGGCAGACATTCAAGCAGTGCAAATCAGATGGCTCTGCTGGCTTCAGCAAAGCTAAGGCAGCCTACACTAGTGTAAGCTTTGCTCTGGTAAATCCATCCAAAATACACACCTGTATCTGTGCGCTACTTGACTGAAGAATTTTCTCTAAATTGTCATTTTAAGTGTAACATGTATTACACTCTGTGATAGCTCTTATGGGTGTGCAGCAGCACAGGAACTCAGAGGGATCCTTTCCTGCTCTCTTTTATACTATAATAAAGGTCTTCTGTTCCCATGTCACTGTTCTGTTGAGGTGGCATGGAGACATCTCTACCTGTCTATGTGTCAGCTAAACAGATGATCGAGCATGTTAAAAAAACAACTCCTGCTAAGAGGTTCAGAAATGCCATTTTCGCCAATTCCCTTGTGCACCATATGAGCACAAATATTCTGGATGGGGAACAATATTCAGAGTCCGTTGAAGGAAATCTTTAATACAGGTTGGCCATCTCCTTCCTAGATTGGGACAAATGAATATTGTAGTCCCCAAGTATTAGACATTACCTCATTAGGGTTAATTCTTTAATGCTGATATGGAACTAGGTATTTCAAATGAGAGTAGCCCATATAATCAGTCATGTTTCCGTTTGTCTTGGACAACCTATCCCCTACTGCCTGCTATGGGAGTTATATCAATCTTTACTGAGACATATGCTTTTCATAGACAACTGGTTGGTATTTCAGAAGTAATATGACTGGGGCATAACTTTTCTCATATGATCCAAGAGCCCTGTTATGCCTCATGTCATGACAGAGAGGTTCATCTGGGCACCAGCTCCTTCTGCCCAACTGTATGGTGGCACTTTTTGCATCTGTAGAGTACAGAAGTCATGAGTTATAAAGAGAAATCAAAACAATCCTACAGTTTCCCACCGTAGAACTGATCCGACTAAATGGGGGTGTTTACGAGGTAGGTATCTACAGCTGAGAAAATCTTCTAGACCCCTTAGCGGTCAGCAGCCAGGCTGTCACTGGGTGTATGGAGTTATCTCAGCTTAAATAGGTACTGATATTGGCTGAATGACACTCCATCTCCCTTATCTGTATTGATTACACGGTAATGAGATTTAACAGGGACTAAGCAACTAGCTCAGAATCAGCTCAGATGCAAATACCCATTTAAATACCCATTTGGATGTCTAAGGTGAATTGAGAAGAATCCCAGCTCAAATACAGTAAAGGACACTTCAGCTCCACACACAATATATGGAGGATTTTTTTCCTCATAGACTCAAAGTTCAAGAAAGAATAGAATTCAAATGAAGTTTCTGTAATCTAGTTGTGTTGACATGTTCAGCCTGTGCATGGGTCATGCTAGCCTCACGTACCTGGGTGCACTTAAAATTTCTGACATCTGCCCTCAATTGACTTCCAAATCAGGATGCAACCTTGAGGATGTACTACCTTCACTCTCTCTCTTCCTTCACTAACTGCAATATATTGCTCTAACTCACACTTGAGCAATTCAGTTGGCAATGTCAGCAATAGTATTAACCAGGATTTTTTTTGCCAGAAGAACAGTTTAAAAATGGTTGTGCATTTAAGGTTCAAAACTGGCAGCTCAAGTCGTCGCTTTGGACTGGACAGTTCAGAGTTGGACTCAGTCCTTCATCTTGGGAAAACCAAGAAGTCAAGTCACCACCGATTTAAGGAATGCCTTAAGCACTGCAGCCAAGTGAGACTAAGTCTTCACCACTTACTGGGTCTTGTGTATCTGAAGAGTTCATTTAAGCTGCTTTGTCCAGACCAAAACTCTTAAGCTCAACTCAGGGCTCACGTCCGAGAATTTTCCTTTTCTTGTTTGTCTGTGACTCTTTGCCAGACAACATGGGAATATTAAGTAATATCAGGAAGACTGGTAGGAAATATGCTTTCAACACAGTAACAGGGGGATTTTTCAGCAGAAATATACAGCCTTTTTTTTTTTTCTTTAACCATACATGGTTTAGTTTATGGAAAACACTCACGTCTATGATAAATATATGCAAGTGAGATCCACTTGTTGTCAATAGATTTCTCTTTGTTCCAGCTGTCTGCAGTTTCTTAGCCTTAAAGAACAGTTTCTTTTGTTGCCAAAATTTTTGGCTGTGAGAGAAGGTTCCACCTTGTTACAGTAATTTAAAAACACCTGTCGTCATATATTTTCTTGTGGCAGCTACACTGGAACTAATCCCCACATAATCTTCTTTATACAAGATGCTGTGGACTAACTCTGCTGATAGGGGTTTTGCATTTCACATCTCACTACATTTAGGGCTTTATTCTACTTCTGATATTTCCATATTATGTCTAAATGTCTTTTTTTGGCATGTTTGTAAGTGTTTTCCATCCATTTTAGGGAAGAAAATAACCACTGCTACTTCTTTTTCTTTTAAACAGTACTTGTTCCCTACAAGTCGTTATCACAAATTGCAGCACTTTCCTATTGACCCATAAGAGCCCCAGCTTTTGTAAGCAGCATGATGCTCCCCACTTGTTCTCAGTGAGGAGATGAATAGTTCTGTATTCAATTGATCAGATTTGTGCTCTCTGAAGGATGAAGAAAAACGCTTAAGCACATGCTTGATTTTAAGCACATGTCCATATCCTGTTGATAGTTAAAAACCCTTATGTTAAATACAACATGATAACAAACTTTAATTTAGAAATTTTCCAATATGTCATTTCTTTTCCTGTACTATTAATGTGCCATTACCACATTAGCAATTAATGTTGTTTATTCAAAATCCTTTAGCTTTCCTTCCTGACCGAAAGTCAACATCTATTTGAACTCTCATAGGCATCATTTTATCAGGTGCACTGTTAGAGTCATTTTGAATTCTAGTTCATGATGTTTTGTGGTTTTTAGCCACAATTTTATTTTTTTTTAATATTTAACCATGTTTGATCATTCACTCTTTTTATTTATTTATAGGTCATGAATACTTCCTAGCTAAACATGGTCTGCATGCAGAGAGCTGGCGGTTTAGTGGTATGTGTGACTTTTGAATGCATAAATACATTAAATCCAACCCTGTGGTTTAAAGAATGATAAAGCTGCAAGACCAGGTAATCATGTGTAAGGAAATGTCCCCATTTAAAGGTGGATATACAACTTCAGTTAAGCCTTGCTGTGCACATGTACTATCAAATGGACTTTAGTTCATAGTAACGTTTTTTTTTTTGCATATGCTGCTTGCTGTGCAAAAGCAATGGTATTCCTTGAATGCACATCTTCTGCTTTCTCCCGTCAGACTCACTGATCCGTATCTATTTTCAATGCTTTGTTTAACAAACCATTTTCCAACACTGCTCCAACTATAGCTTTTCTGGTTTTTGTTGCTACAATATCTGATTTATTCACACACACTGGGAGACTGTATTTTTTTAAGCATGCTAGAACTACCATTTGGTGTATCTCAAGCTGTGAAACCTCACCTAGCACCCATCTAGAAGAAATACCAAATGAAGCAGCAGTGTTTGACTAGATGACTGCTTGGAGAGGAATTTATAATCCTCTTTTACGTGTTGAAAACTTAACAATAGTTTTCATGGCTCCTGATCTCTAGCTGTTTTTTTCCTACTCCTGCTCTCATCATCTCTGTAAACCAGTTTCCATTTCTGGTCTCTCCCAGAAGCCCTGGTTTCATTCAAACCCAGGGACACATCTGTGGTCCAGGCATACAGCTTGTCAGTGCTCCAGCTCCAAATATGGATGACACAGCACAGTACATCAGCTTTCTGCTCCCTCTTCCTCAGTTTCCCACCTGATTCCCATGGAAAGAAGACCCTCATCAGTAGGCCAGGTAACAGCTGTGAGGAATCCGAAGCAGACTCATGATCTGGACAGCAAGGGAAGCTGGACCACAGCATTGGTCTATCCATCACTGCAGTCTTTTCTACTGCCAGTCTTATTCTTAATTAACAGCCTCTTAATGAGCCCTACTGGCTCTTTAAATAAATTTCAGGGCTACTCCGCTCATTTATCTCAAGGCCCCGTGGGTCATTTACCTAACAAGAAACAGAGCTTTGTGGAGCAGTGGTAACACACTGCAGCTACTTCACAATCAATAAGAAGAACAATAAGAAACATCAGGAGGAAGATGTAAAATCCTAGAAAAATCAAAATTTGTTCACTGGCCAAATTCAGACTGGGGATCACTGTTTGGTTTGTACAGGCCAGTTGTATCTCCAGAAACATTCCTTGTGCCAGTCTGCTGCCTTCATTTCTCCCTATTGGTCTCGCTTTCACATTTTGGAAAGGTTGAAGTTACTTCCTCCCATCGCTATTCCGGGATATGAGTATCAGACCACAGGACAGTATCCCCGCTCTCAGCCCGGACGCACACAGAGAAAGAACTGCAGAGCAGAAGTTATGGGGAGAGGTGTACTCAGCTCCTGCTGTGCCAGCCTAGCATGAGGAGGGAGACTCTGGAAGGTCACCTGCCCAAAATAAAATTCAGAGCATCTGTTAACCAAGATTTTTCATTATTTATAGCCTAGATAATTATGCTGGGATTTCTAACAGAACAGCAAGCAAAGGTCTGTTGCTAACACAGTCCACACACTGCCAAATTTGAAACACCTGCTCTTAAACATGATTTCTATAATACCTGTTTTAAGAGGAGAAAAAGTGAGTATTTTACCCTTAACCTTGTTCATGAAAAAAAATGGAACTAGTTTTTGCTGTATAAGTAAATCCCTCTCAGATACAAAAAGAATCATTTAGAACAGAGAGTTGTCTTGAAACTAACTCAAGTTGCTTACCTTTGGCAAATTAAACTCCTGGAATCAGAGACTTACAGTATGAAACACTAGACTAACACTAAACAAGCAGCTACTCCTCTGTGCTGCATAAAATGCATATGACAATTGAACCAATAAACACACACACACTTATACATTAATTCATATATTTAATTTTAAATTATTCTTTTTCTTCTAGGTTTTCTGAATCATTTCATGAATTATTTGAAGGGAATCATTTCCTAGAAGCTTAATGTTTTAAGATTTTTTTTTCCATGGGAAATAATCATCTTTCCAACATTAATGTGCCATTTTGGATCACATCACCAAAACCAGTACCACCCTCCCCAACTTTAGATGTTGAAAGATGTTGGCTAAGTTAAGGAGATGGATAACCAAGTCCAAGGACAGCTCCTTCACTGATAAGAGCTGTTGTGACAACTGATAAAAGTGAGGGTTTGTCTTTTATTTTCTTTAGGAGCTGTTTTTAAACTCAGGCTTTTCCACTGACCCCTGCCTGTGTTATATTGCAACTACCTCCAAGCTATGTCCACTCTTTATACCTCCTTGCTCTCTGGGCCCTGACTCTTAGCACATACACACATTCTGGTAAATTAAATTGAGTGTTTTACACCACTGTATGAGACTAGGTTGAACTGAAGATACACTTGTACACAGTTCTCCATGGATGTACTCAAGGTGAGGAAGTGCTCACCTTCTTAATTCATTTCCATGCTTATGACAGTTTTGGCTTTGCTTTGAGTTTTCTAACAGTTATTACTAAATTAACATTTAGGAAAAAATTAGGAAAAATTTCTTAAGAGTGAGGGTGACAGAGCATTAGAACAGGTTGCCAAGAGAGATTGTGGAATCTCCCTTCTCTAGAGATATTCAAGACCTGCTTGGACACAATCCCGTGTAACATGCTCTAGGTAACCCTGCATGTGCAGGAGGGTTGGACTGGATGATCTCTGGGGGTCCTTTCCAACCTTAATGATTCTATGATTCTATGAACATCAGAATAACCTACTCTGGTGATATCATATTGGACTTTTTTCCTTTTTTTTTTTTATAACCTGCACCTTTTGTTCTCTAGTATATACATGGCATAACTGGATGGACGTCAGCTGTCAACAGTAAGAGAATCAGAGAATCACTGAATGGTTGGGGTTAGAAGGGACCTCCAGAGATCATCTAGTCCAACCTCCTGCTCCAGCAGGGACACCCAGAGCACGTGGCACAGGGTGGCATCCGGGAAGGTTTGGAAGATCTTCAGAGAAGGAGACTCCACAGCCTCTCTGGGCAGCCTGTGCCAGGGCTCTGTCACCCTCATAGGAAAGAAGTTCTTCCTCACATGGAGATGGCACTTCCTGTGTTTCAACTTGTACCTATTACCACTTGTCCTGTCACTGGTCACCACAGAGAAGAGTTTGGCCCCATCCTCCCTCCATTCTCCCCTCAGGTACTTATACATATTGATCAGGTCTCCTCTCAGTCATCTCTTTTTGAGGCTAAACAGGCCCAGCTCGCCCAGTTGCCCAAAGCTGAGGAGAGGGGCAGGATCCCCTCCCTCCACCTGCTGGCAACATCCTCCTGCTGCAGCCAGGATCCCATTGGCCTTCTTGGCCACGAGGGCACATCGCTGCCTCATGGTTAACCTGTTGTCCACCAGGACTCCCAAATTNTGTCAACCAGGACTCCCAAATTCTTCTCCACAGAGCTGCTTTCCAGCAGGTCAACCCCTAATCTGTACTGGTGCCTGGGGCTGTTGCTCCCCAGGTGCAAGACCCTGCCCTTGTCCGTGTTGAACTTCATGAGGTTCCTCTCTGCCCAACTCTCCAACCTGTCTAGGTCTCTCTGAATGGCAGCACAGCCCTCTGGAATGTCCGCCACTCCACCCAGTAACCAAAATATTCAATTTACAGGATACGATTATCCTAGGTTTTAATAGGGTTTGCTTTTGTTTTTCGGTATGGCATATTTTATTGCCATTTACTATGGCTATAAAATCTAAGCCATAGATGATTTAGAGCTATAACAATATTGATGCAGATGAGCCTCTGTGGAGATATTTGATGACATTATGTAAATGTAATCAATGGGCTCAATAAAGCATAACAATAATAAAATACTGTTCACATTATACATAAATAAATGCACATGGACATGCATGTTCTTCCTACATAATTACTCTGTGCCTGTTTATATTACTAATCTTCCAGCTCCCTATACACAATCTCCATAGTGTCTGTTTATACAACATTATTGAATCCATAACATCTAGCTAACTGATGACTTAGGAGCTTGACTTATGCCAGAAAACCATGAATCTTCTGAGACAAAGGAAAAGGAAGTTGCAATTAAGGTAACTCAAAACTACTGAATGATGCAATTCAAAAAAATAATTTTTCTGTTTTAAATGAGAAACATTTCAGTAATATCTTGTAATATTCCCTTTACCTCTTTAACTTCAATAGAAGAAGCAGAGTTTCTTGTCTTAAAAAAAATATTCTGGGAGTTTTTGTTGTCAGACTATTAAAACATTTAACTCTATAATTTGTAAAAATTCTGCAATTACAGGTCAGAGCTAGATTTTCAGGTTGTGTAATATCTGGACACATGAAGGAGGAATGAAGAAAGACTTTTGTGGTACATGCATGTGGTACAAAAGTGTGTGCCCAGTTCCAGAATACCTGAGGAATATGTAAATGTTCATATGCAAATCTTGATCTCACTGTGCAAAACAAGGACTTCAGGAAAGACTCCAGTCCTTCATGTTCCTTGCTGTGAACTATTCAGTGCCTCTATTTGTGCAATGTATCGCTTCATGTTACTACTTAGATTTACATTGGGGCTTATTAATAAGGTGGGACTTACTGTGATCATAACTAGAAAACTACACAGTATGTCTTATATTATGAAAATACATGGTACTTTTCAAAATCTATAATTCTTACCACAGAGGTCATAAAAGCAGGACAGTCACATAATATTCCTCCTGGGACAGGAATGGCAGAAGGCTAGTCTTGTGATTAAGGCAGAAACATGAGAACAGACCTCGCCAGAAAAGAAAAATCACTTTTAGGAAAATGCTGTTATTTCAACATTTGTTTACACACTATTTCAGAATATACCTTTCATAGCATAGTGTAGAAAAAAAAATAAACAAGACCACGCAATCATTTTTAACTATGTTCAAAGAATGATGACTTTCATCGGGACACCACTTCTGATTGGTTCAAGAACTTGATTCATGGTGTCTCCAAGCGGTGGGTGTTTGGTCAGGCTGCACAGTTGCTCTCACTCTGGACTAATCAAAATTTATGGCATAAAACAGAGCATGTTCTAAAAGAGCAGATGATGGTCTAGACCACCAGTTAGGACACTTAAAGACAAAGTAGGAACTCTTAAGTTCACTTGTCTGCTCTGAAACAAACAATTGAGCTTGTCTGGAATGCCTTATGTTTCTCTCTGAACAGAAATTGCATCTTGCTACAGCTTTGGTACAGTTTTATTTGGTATAGCTTTATCCCAGCTGTTTGGCATCTGCCCAAATTTTTGTCTTTGGAATATATGGATTCAAATACAATATATTTTTCTTTTTTTCTGTAGATGTTTTATATAGTAAGTGGAAATAGATAATATTTGGCAATTTAGATTAAATTTTCAGCAGGTTGGATAGCCTTCTGGAGATAACTATCCCTTTCTTAAGCTATTTAGTGATGTAATGGTGACTATACTCATAAGTTAGTTGTCTCATTTAGATGTTTAATGTTTACTGGAATGAATTCTGACCTTATCAACTATGAATTTCACCTCTACTCTTTAAGTGCGTAATTCTTTCTCTCCCTGACATGAATGCTGTAAATGGTCAACATCAAAATGGTCATAAAACAGATAGATGCTGCCGGTTCTCTATCAGTACCAAAGCAGAGAAGTAACTTAACTCTTAGTGTGGGGAAAAGCACAGAAATAAATACTAGAAGAAGTTATTTTGACAAAAGACATAGAAAAGAGGAGCAAGAGAGGAATTCATAGCCAGGAAATTGACCAATTTTCTAACAAAGTAGAAGTGAATGCACTGAAAAAAGGAAAAGGCTGAACTGGTAGTAAGAACATGGATGAAAAGATGGCATGAGTACACTTTGATAAAAGAAAAGGAACCTTTCTTAGCCTATATCAGTGTCACTTCACTGCAAGAGCCACTGAGAACATAAACAAAAGGAAGTGTTAACTAAATTCCCCTCCTTTTCTTCAAACAACTTCAAAAAGTATTTGGGTCAAATTTCAGGCAAAGATATGGAGGGACTTTTGTTCCCTACCAAGGGAGGAGAGCTGCTTGTTCATAGCACAAGTCTGAATTCATGCAGGTAGCTGTATTATAGCACTCATGATTACAAGCCTCCTCTTTTCTTTCAGAGTTTAATTATCATGTTATCAGCAACTTGGAACTTGACATAAATCAATCTTTCTTGAGAAGAAATTCAGTCCATTAAATTAAAAAAAAAAGAAAGAAAGAAAGGTGGGGGAGAGAGAGAAAAGAAAACCATACAAGTCTTTGAAACAGCTGGGGTCAAAGGAACCGTGCTTTCTTCTAATTGTCCCAATAAATTTTAAAGATGTTATTACTCTGTAGTGTAGTGATTAAGAAATGGTAAAAAGAGATGCAATGCTATAACATCAAGGCCATCAAGCTTAATAGTCCTTAACTGATTGTTACCCCGCCCCAACAAAAATAGACACGCTGTTCTCTCCTTTCCCTTCCCTCCTCTGTTACCCTTCCCCCCTCACTTGAAGGCTTCTAAAAGCACCTCCAGCCAAGCCAAAGGGAATTTATACTTCCTGCAATAAAATCCAAAGAACAGAACAGCTGGCAGCTGAACTTAAGATTGCTAAAACAAACATTGTGACATTGATGTGGGGAGGGATTTGGTTATTATTACAACACGGCATGAGTGGTTCTGCAGGGAAAAGATGCAAGCTGAGCTTTCCTTTTTTTTTCACCATGCAAACAAAAGACTTTAAAAAACAGGAAAACAACAAAAGCAGCACTATTTGGTCTAAAAATACCTATAAAAGAAAAGCAATGGCCAAAATCTGCTATGTTGCCTGCCAAAAGTTTGGAGCTGGAATGACTGTGTAAGTAGCTGAAGATTGTCCCAAAGACACGGTATTACACAGACCAGCCAGCATCATTACTAATTCATCTACTTGTACAAACTATACAATTGAAGACATTATATTATAAGAATCCTACACGTATCACAGTCAATTGTTTTGTTATACTGATCCTTGTTGTCTATGAAAACTTATAACGATCTTCCAGAAACAGCCCAGCTTTGATTGGAGGGCTTCAATAAACAGACTGCTCATCACTGTGCAGCCTAGGATAGTAGTGGTTTAATAATAAATCAAAGTTTGGATTAATAACAATAACTGCTGGAGTTATAAAAATCATAGTTGGATTAATAATTACAGTAAAGTTACATTGCTCTTCGGAAAATATTCTGATGAGTTACTGCTCATCAGAATATTTTACATTATAGATTCCAACAGCTGACTATTCCTGTTTCCATAAAGTTCAAGGACTATCTGCACTGCTCCAGCATCTAACCCCAGGAATGATGTTAGGAATTCTGAAGAGAGCAAGTCAGGACCAGTAGATTCCTAACAGCTACCTACCCCTATTTCAGGCAGCCACTAGACTAGTGGCAGCTCAGTTTGGTAATTTATTAGGTAACTTCAGCCATATTTTTTCAAATAACTCTGCACGAAGACCACTGGCTTCTCACTTTTTTTTTTATCCCAGATCTGACTTTCTATTGATTTCTTTCAAATGCAATGACATTTTTGTCAGGATCCAATTATAATGAGCATTCTAGGCTTAAGCACGCTGTAGGGTTAAATAAACAATCTAAATTCTCTTGGTTTTGGCATTGGCAATTCTTTCATCTTATGTGAAAAGCAACATTATCTGGTATAATTTCTGCTACAATTAATCTATTCCTCTAGTTGGAATTAAAAGTTTGAAGTGAAATTGCAAGACTGCACATGCTGAAAAATGTTACAGTAATGACGTAGTAAATTATCAGCCATCCAAGAAGGTATGAAAAAAAAAAAAAGAGTTTCCTTGTTCTGTGCCTGAGAAAATGGGTTCAGGTTTGGGCTAATCAAAGATTTAATCAAAAGTGTCAACATCTCGATTGAAGAGTGATAAAAGTCATATGAAATACAGGTTGCCATTGTTTGAAATATATACATATATATATAAAGCAACCTCTCTTCCGCTCCACACACACACATATTTCTTGTCCAAGGTGAATCTTTGTTTGCTCATGTCTGTTCCAAAGCTAAGCTGCTCTGACTTCAAGGGAAATGTTCTGCCTCAAATTTCTGCTGTAACAACCCACTTGTTTATCGCCGTCTTCAGCTAGCAATACTCCACCCAGGTCACTGCACATTTTGCAGTCCTCTTCCTGGTACACATGATAAAGGACAAAGATAGCCTAATCCCTGTGTTGTGCAAGAAAGGAGTGGTCGAACATGGGTTAGTAGGGTAAACATCTCTGAACAATTATAAACCTAAAATAACACCTCTACTTCCTAGCTGGGTGGTGAATATACAGTCTCCACAACTCCAGATGCTGCTTCTGACACCCAGCTGGTCCCTTGGTGGTTTTTACCTTTTCCGAACAGGTGTGAAAAATCTGTTTGATGATGAATTGTACTGGTTTTCATGGTTGAAATTTCAGTTAAAGAGGAGAAACCCACGAGTGCCTTTTCACCTGAGCAGCTTCATCAGGAACAGTGACACAGCCCAGCTATTAACCACATTATCATCACGGTTCGTTGTTTAAGATAGTTTTCCACATTTTGAAACAAACATATGGGGCAGAAGTAAGATTCCTCAAAGTACAGTTCTCAGTTATATTTTAATAAACAACTAGTTGAATACAATGCAGTCCTGTAAGTGTCCACATTGAGAAAAACTCTTCTCATCACAGGCCTTTCCACCTCAGCCTTTGAAATTGGAACTTAAGATCTCATTAAGCTTAACCCTGCACTTCATATTCTGTATCAGTTTCAGTGGAGCTAAATGTATGCAGCAAACTGCCAATAGTTGAATACCTTTCTGAACCAGCACCCAGGAAAGACATCCTGAAACATACAGTTTTGTAATCATCAAACTAACATTGCACTTTTTGTTTTGAAGCTGGAATAACTCAATGATGTCATTAGAGCAACTACACCCACTCACATTAAAGGTCAATATAGCCCTGTTGTAGATCCCCTTGGAAGAGTTAAAAAAAGCATGTAGGGATGCTTTCCCAGAATATTATCGCAGCTGCCAATAATTTGCAATTTGGTGATGTTCTACACCAAACTTTTTCATATTTAATATCTCCCAATGGAGTTTTTCTTCAAGAATTAGTCCAGTTCCTTCTGTAACCCGATGTCTGCTAGTTTCATGTGATGCCAGCTTGTTGTTTGCAAAAGGCAGTGAAGAATCACTTCCTTTTCACTTTCCCTATATTGCTTACAATTTAATAGACTTTTATCATATCACTCTTCAGGTGTCTCTTCTCCAGATTGAAGAGTCACAATCCTCTAGCAGTCACTTCATCAGGAGCTTTCCATACATTTATCACCCATTTTCTAAGCTCTTAGTCCTGTGCTGCAGAAAATGGGATCTCAAAAATTAGATTTAGACTGCATGCCCAGATCAGTTTTAATAGAAGATTTTCAACATTTCAGGTAGGAGCTTCCTACAAAATATATGTCAAGACTATTCTTTTTGTTTGCTTGTCTGTTTTTCAGAAATTATAAAACCATTTGTATTCTAAATGAACATGAGCCTAAAGCTCTTTATTTAGGCCAGGGAATCTTGATACCACACTGTGGCTCAGATGTTTAATTTTACTAAGAACACATCAGAACCTTTCGCCAGTGTGATACCACACTGTCTCAGAGTTTCATTTATCAGTGTACAGGTTTTGTTTTCTACCTTGTTCTTTTATTGGGAACTATATGTGGAACATGTGCAACCCTGAGCCACACAAAAATAAATAAATAAATATATAAAAATAAATAATAAAAAAATAGTCATGAGTATGTAATTATTAGATTTATTCTCTGTATTTAATGGGACTTCTGTCACCCCGGATCTTCACCCATTTCTGTGAGTCTGACCATGTCCTTTCTCTCAATGGGAGAGAGATTTCCTCATATTTTCAATCAGTCTGGCCAGACATGTTCCTAGTTTCTTATACACTGAGAAAGGGTAATGCAGATAGTATAAACCTGTTAAAATTTCTGATAGCAGGAAAATACTTATGACTTTACCAAAATTAAGCTCCATAAAAATATTGTCCATTCTGAGCAATTCCAAGTTTTATGGATAATAACACCTGAGGTCTCTCCATTAGCAGGTTGTGAACCTCAAGCCATACAGCTTTAACTAACCTATTAGGAAGATATACTTAAGCCTTCAAGGCTGAAGTGCTACGGAGGAACCATGCTGTGCATACGGGAAAACCATTTAGGGGCTCTTTGTGTAATAGCTAGGACGCAACCTTAAATGTAGGTCATTGGACCTCAGCGCTCCTTCAGTGCCTGCGTACAAAATCATTCTGTTTCTTGGATATGTTGAGCAATAATGATATTGTATATATAGCAAGCTGATATTAATAAATGCCTATAAGCTCTAGGAATGTAAGTTACAATTAGTGATTTTTCCATAGGCATTTAGAAGGAGCAGTTGTTAAGCAACTTCTAATAGCGTTTTAAATGGTATTTTTATGTAGTTTTTTTCAAAGGACTGAAATTTTACTGGTAACTATGATGAATTCTTTAGTGATACCTTCTCCTGCATTAGTATAGCTCAAGAAAATGGGGCAATTTTTCAGCTATTCTTGCACATGTAAATATGTGTACCTAGGAATCCTAGTCTTGGACAAGACACTGCTGTGGTAGGCAATAAAATGATGGTCAAAATCCCAAGAAGATAACAGTATGTGTTAGAAAATTGGAGATAGATGGATACAGGCAAGAAAACATACAAACTACCTAGAAAGACAAAATTAGTTCTCATAATAAGCAATTATGACTCCAAAAATTATTTGGCAAAAGGGTCTATCTTTGCTAATATAAATATATTTAGAGTTATGCCATTGGCTATACTGTCTGCCATTAAAAAATCCACAGTTCTTTTTTGTCACCGACGGCTGCCATGAAATGTTTGGAGGATAACTGAGTTCATGGAAATAACTTTGGAAATGCTCCATGTCGGAACATAGCTGCTTTGTTAAGGCGAACGTGATGGACAGGGCTGAACTGTGTTCTCTATTGCAAGCCTAGGATGGGCTGTTTAACAGGGAAAGCTCAATGAAAGCACTGTTGCAATATTGAATATAACTTCCGAATGAGGTCCCTTGAATTTCATCAGTAAACTCTGTTGAATTGCTGGTCTAAAAATATATCTAGAGCTTTTGCAGGAAAATGCAGTAATGCTCAGTGATGTGCTCTTTTGCAAGTAGCAGACAATGAAAGATGAAAAATTTCACCTCAGTGGGATGACTGCTGGTTGAAGAAAAATTAGCCAATAGAGTTTCCCAAAGGTCTGCCAGAATTGTGTCTTACAGACACTTACCATAAGGAAAGAGAGCTACATTAGCCAGAAATCCCCTTGGGAGCTTTCAGATAAGGTAATTCTCTACTCTGATGAATTTACAGTATACTCCAAGGGGATGTTCAGGCAGCTGTGCGTATTGTTTGAGAGGAAGGTACAGGAGGAACCTGTCTTCATTCTAGGCAAAACACCAGTCTTTAGATGGCTACAGCCAGTACTGTTGCAGGGGAATGGGATGGGAGGAAGAGGCATTACCCTTTCCAAAGGGATTATAAAGAGTCCTATTGATGTACACAGCAGAAACCGTTCCAACTTCATAAACTGTAAAGCTAAAACCAGGCTATCTTACTAGACCTCCTACTGGTTTTCTTAACTCTGTCTACCTGTGAATATAGGCTGTAAGCTTTTCAAGTCAAGGTCAACCTCTAATTACATACTTCTTCTGGGATATGACAACTGGACACTAATTCAAAGCAAGTGGTAAATTTAAAAAAAAAAAAAAACAGAAGATTCTGGGTTTTAGATAAGTTGATTTGCAGTCATTTTGTCTGGGTTATCTGTGCCTAAATTTGTTACTAAGAAGGTCAGTGTTTTATCCTTCAGAGCATTGCCCTCTTTTGATACATAAGAGGGCATTAATGAGAGTTATATACTTCTAGTTCAGGTTTGTATCTATCTCCATTAATGTAAATGGTCTCCAGGGAGCAACCAGAGCAACCACAAAGGTTGTCTTGTGTAATACAGAGACAAGAGTTAAATGTGATGCTATATTCTTGTAAATATTCTGACCACACACACTTATTTAGCTTTTCCTCCCCATTGCATCAGAGAACTTATAAGTTGGCTGATCAGGGTCTTCCAGATGGTTGCTTGTGAGGGGAAAGAAAGGGAACCTTTGGGAACTGAGACCCTTCACAGCTGGAGATCACTAGACTAGTTTCAAGGTATGAAACCTTCTATGTATGGTTATTTTCACTGACATGTTTTTCTTGTTATTTTCCTTCGAGAAGAAATCAATGACTGCAATTTTTTTTTCTTTTTCTTTTGTCTGAACAATACTCATCTTCAGCAGGTTTAAACCAAACCCTGTGGAAGGCAATTTATGTTGATTTCAGTGAATTTTGATCTGGGGCCAATATTCTACGCTACACCACTACAGCTGAACAAGGGACAAAAGTTGTCTCCTGCTGCCCCTGCACAAAGGAGAAAATCTCCCTCAGAGGCAGGCCCAACTGCAGAAGGAAGGGAGGCTGCCCTGAGACAAGGATTTACCAGTGAAACTTAACTCATTACAGCCTCTGTTAGAGCCCTTCCTTGGTTTTCAGTACAGCCCACATGGCAGCACTGGATAGACTTTTCCAGTCTAGACTTTTCCAGGTTAACCTGGATCAGCCAACTTCACAATCATAAGGTCCAAATTGAAGTTTTATAAGGCCCAAATCCTAGTTCCATAAGGCCCAAATCCTGGTTTCATGGCTCCGTCTTTGGAGGTCAAACTGTGGATGCTCTACAGACCTACCTGTAGGCTTCAGCACACAGCAGCCTTGCAGCCGTGTTCCAGGTGCACACAAGAGCCTTGGTGGCTCCGTGTGGTGACCTGTTGGCACTGGAGCAAGCTGTGAGCATGGTATCCTATTCTCTGCCCAAACAGCCATCTCTGTCCCCTCTGTGGGACATAGGTCTATGGGGCAAAGACAAGACATAGACCTCCAAATGGAACTCCCTAACTCAGATGTGTCGTAGAGGTTCTTCCTGGCTTGTTTAGCTGGATAGAAAAAAAATACTATGTAATGAAGTAAAAGCTTTGACTTGCAGCTACTTGCATAAAGACATTAACTTCCAGGCTCAATTAAATTTTAAGAATATAATACAGAAAGATAAATCTGCTTCTGACACAAAGACCAGGAAAATGGGTGAGGAGTTTTAATGAATGAGAATATCTAAAACAGTCCCTTCTGACTCAAAAGGAAGAATGAAGTAGTGGGAAACAAACCTTTTTTTCCCTTAAAAGTCTGCAGCTTCTAACCTGCTGTGAAGGAGGAAATACTCTAAATTCTTCCTTGGTTAAAGCGTTGCAGCAGAAGGGGAAGATCCTGACCAAAGGGACGTGGAGGGGGACATTTATGAGTGGGAGATAGCATTGCCAGATGTTCATATAAAGTCTAGCTTCCAAACCTAGTTCCATGAAGCCAAATATCCCGTTTCATTCAGTTTTCTGTTTCCCCTATTGACTGAGCTGCAGCAGGATCTACGAAGAGTATAATCCCATCCCGCGGGGGGCTGGGGCTCAACAGCTAAGAGGGCTTTTCCATCTCTGACTATAACTAATCCTTAAGCACTTAAGCAACAAAATACAAGAGGCCATAAGCAGGGATGGATGTATCTCCACATGTGACCGGCATAAAGTCCTGTATCAGTTCAGTGCAGTGCATGGTCAGACCTCACTTGGAGAAAATCTACTCATCTACCAGATCAAGCCAGTGAAATATTTTATCTGGCCTCTCCTTGTCACCTGAAGTGTGGCATCTGGGGGGATGTGATTTCACCCACACGATTGTCATCCACGTTCTAGCAGTATCTGTAGCTGCATGTCCCTGTCTATGCAGCTCTACGCAGCTGGTCAGGGACATCCAGAGCTCTTCAGACTTCATGTCCAGAGCAATTGTCAATTGCTGGATCCCACTCCGGAGATCTGATTCCTACAAGTCAAGCATTGCTGTATAAAACTTCCAGATTCCTAGATTTATTTTCTAATATGACTTTAAGCAACTCTGAGACCTCAAGAGTGACCTTATTTTGCAGCAAGTCAGATGGCCCCTATATCCCCAGCTACTTGTGGTTAAGAGGGATTTATTAAAAACATTTGGCATTATTTTGTATTGTGTGGAAGCAAGGAAATAACTCCACAAAAACAATTACCTTTCCTTCCCCCCTGAAGTCAGGACAAAAGGTTAGAGTAGTCATCTCCTCCTCTATTTTCCTCTCCTCTCTCTTTCATGCAGAAACAGGATTCCAAAAGGAAGAATCATACTGGGACTTAAACAGCAAACAGAGTCTTGACCAGACTAGAAGACTAATCCCAAACCCCCAAATCCTTTATTATCCTACTGCAATTAAGTGTGGGTGTACATGCACACATATATATGACTTTGTATGCTTGAAACTGTCTTCCTTAGAGTATTATTAGTCCCTAGGTGATAGGATTTAAAATAGCTCTTCTGCCTCTTTAAGCAGACACGGTTCCCTGTCGCGCTTTCCAACAGCTGTAGGTCGCATCCTGCCAGCTGTTTGGTAGATGTCTGAATCAGCTGTTAGGGCTGCATGTCAGGAGCAGCCTGGAGCTGGAACAGGGCCTCTTGGCTCAGCTACAAATGTCCTCACATATCTTGGACAGAGCTACTCCTGAACAAGCTTTGCATTAGCTCTCGAGATGAAGGGGTGAGTTCTGAAGTGAATTAATCATCTCCATGGGAAAACAAGGAAAGAAAAAGAATTACTAAGATGATGGATTGCTCGGAAAGCAAGTTTGGGTTGTGTGTGTGTATCACCACAGATGGATTTCTTACATCTGTGCAACAAATGTTATATATGTCAGGTAGGAGCCCTGGGTTGCCAGAGCCCAGCAAAACTACGTTGGTTGAGATTTAGTGCTGAATTTTCAAATACAGTGAAATATGGTTAGTAATGAGATCTTCAACTGCTTTAAATCACTTTATTGCACACAAATTATGCAAACATAATTTGGATAAGCAAGAGGACAACTAACTGAGAAGACAAAAGCAGACCCTCCAACTTGGTGATGAGTATAAATTCCAATGTAGACTTGTGATTACTTAAAACTGATGTGAAACAGGGCAATTTCATGCTCCTTATGGTACTGTGGGACTCCCCTGTCAAGGAATTCATCATGATTTTGAGAAACAGCATGCCATTGAACAGGGAACCTGGAGAACAAGACGCAAACACGAGCCTGTGTGGTGACAGTTCTATGATGACAATTTAAATCTTAGCATTGTTAATAACTTTGCTACATCTGCCAATACATCTACTTAATGTGCTTATCCTGGAGTTGCAAACTGACTCCCAAGGCCTCCCCAGGTGTCTAAAGCATCGGCTGTCAACTATCCAGCTGTCAAAACACCCAGTCTCAACTCAGACAGCTTCTTTGATGCATGCAGTTTTAAGCACTTCCAGTGCAAAAAATCTGTGGTATGTTGGAAAAATGGCAAGGCGGGGACTGCAAAACCAATGCCAGATTTAACATGAACATAATAACCAAGGACTTGATTACCTGTGTTGGTACCTGTGCTGACACAATGCACTGCAAAGCAGTGCTGAAAATGCAGTGGCACCACCTGGCCTCAACAGACTCCATGACTGCCAAGTGCATGCACGGGGCTTCCCTGGGTGTCTGTCGCTGAGAGTTACATCTGCTAAAGGCCATCCGCACTGCTGCTACCACACTAATGAGTCTCACACTAATGCAACAGATCAGTCCAAGGCGTGCTGGCATGTTCTCTTCCCCACACCTTCATTGCACAGCGTAGATGTTGCCTAAGGCACCTTTCCACCTAGGATAGGACCCAGCCATAGATGGGGTAGGGTGGAGTGTCGTGGCAACAGAACAGAGATCAGAGGGGTTACTGGGAGAAGGCAAAAGAGAAGGAAAAAGAATTTGTTCATTCCACATTGATTTGTATCTATTTTTCTTCAGGGTCTTCTAGGCAGGGACTGTTTCACCTTCTCTACTTGTGCAGTGTTTAAGACCACAGCCATAACAGTATCACAATAGTATTGATAGTAGGATTAAATGTAAACACTAAATGTAAATATGCTGTGTATGGAGCAGGTCTGTATGCCTGCAGAAATCACTAATGAATGCACGTGCAGAATGCATGTACATAGTTCTTGCTATGTGTTATGTTAGGAGCTATAGAAAAAGAACCTATAGAAAACTGTGCTTCAGTGGAAAGCAGGGTCCACAACAAGGCCAGGAGGAAAATAAAGAAGCTCTGAGAGTTCTTTTTTGTATGCTTGTTTTGTTTTTAAGTTCATGGTTTTCCTTCCATCTATAGATTTTTTACTTTTCTGTTTTTTTCTAATATCAGCCACATGAACATGCTAGGCACTTTTCACCTCAGTCTTGTCACAAAGCAATTGAACGAAGATGAAGAAAAGGATGGAACCTCACAAGCAAGTCCAATGATAATTCTTCTCTTCCCAGTAGGACAACTTTTAAATCTAGAGGTTATATACTTATATGTGCGTAAGTGCATGTATGACAAAGAGATTTCAGGTGCTTTCCTTTATAGTGCTTTAGCTCCATCCAAGTGTCTGCTGGCACAACGCCACCCAAATGAAAGAATGTAACACGGAAACACGCAGAGGATGATCCTTTTAATCCTGGCAAATTTTGCTTTGTTCCGATTTTCTCAGCACTGAGCATTTATCCACTTATCATCTGCTTCACGAAATGAGCTTTCCCCCAGTTCTTCAAAAGACAAGCCTCTCTTCCCCCAGCAGAGCCTAACTTTGATCCCTGTCCTCTGCAGAGCACTCACCCAGACAAAAGTGCATTCAGAGATGTCCACACCTGTTCATGCCTCAAAATCCCACATCTGGTTATTACATAATGTATCAGCTGTATCGCTCTGCCTCTCACTGCCTCTTTCTCTGAACGCTGGCACTCCTGCCTGCTCGGCTGGTAGAGCACAGCTGAACCCGTGCTATGGTGACTTTCTGATTTTAATGCTTCTGCACTGCTGCCATCTCTTCCTTTACTTATTAGCCTGGCTTTTCTGAGCGCTCAAAAGGGACAGTTGTAACATACTTTTCCCCCCTCCCTTTCTCCACCGCACACATGTGTGTTGTCACTCAGGGGAGTTAAAATTAGGGTGATTAGATCACTGCGTGTAATGAACAGGCCTCTGTGAGGTTTTTGAACAGAGCCCAGGAGCATCTCGTACTTGCAGTAGACTGGTTTGAGAGGCAAAGGAAAGTTAGGGTGAAAATACACATGCTGACATCCTGAGAACTACCCTCTTTTCCTCTATGTCAGCCAGGACCAAAAGATAAATGTCATCTTCCACTGAAGGGAACAGACAAGATGTGCTTAAAGACAGATGACAATTCAGGGCTGATCAAATCCTCACACAAAGAAAGCAGAGTTGCTTCTTCCAGGTCTCCTTAAGTATTACCATCCCTGTGGTTTTCACAACTTTTCTTAAGATTCTAGACAGCAACCTCATAGCAGTTCACTATCAGTAAGAGATTTTTTTTCTCCTTTTGTGTTTGCACACACCCTCTGGTTTACACACTTGCATCTCACTGCTACTTGAGCCTGGCAACGTCACACTTTTGTGAAGCGATAATTTAAATGACTCTCCATATCAATCAGTGAAGTCTGATAATTACATGATTAAGCCATGTGTCATATCTCTGAAAACAAATTCTTAAATTCTTTTGAACAGAATGTTCTTTGAATTATCCTGTTCTCAGTACCCTTCTTAGTGAAGTGACCCACTAATATTTTCTTAGTAAAAAGCACCAAAACTAGAATGCTCCAAGATGCAGTTACTTTTATCGGTCTCCATTACTGTGATGTTCTCACTTCACACACCAGCTTCCACCTGCCATCTTGTTTGCCCTCCCACTGGTGTATTGACTCCTGTTTTGAAGATTGTAGAGAGTTTCTTTCTTTGCCAGTTCTGTGATAACTTTCCAGTGTAACTTTCCGAGACTTCAAGTGGCACAGTCATCTCAACAGCTGCTCTTTTGACTGCATTTACGTTTAGACATGTGTTTTTTCCAACTGTTTTGATTCAAAAATAACACCTTTTATAAAAAGTCTTACGCCAATTTTATGCAGTGTTGCCCTAATGGTAAGTCATTTAAAACCAAATTAGGATCTGATTGAGAACTGCAAGAGTTCTTTTTTATCCCATTTTGTTGGAAATTATGGAGATAGTGTGTTCACTCCATTTATATATTTCTTGAAATCATTTCATGGATGTCCTCACTATGACTTATGGCCACCAGTGGCACCTACCAACCAATGTAATGATCTAGAACACATTTCCATACATTCATATTTTCACATGATTTATGCTTCAAAAATAGCTATTCTTAAGAATCCTGCAGGGTCACCATTATTGATTCTGTGATTTCTGAGATTGTTTCCAAGAGTTAGATATTCTAAAATAACTGTTATCAGGACAGGAGACAAAATTACAAAAACTGAGATGTGCTAGAAGAACTAATCCTGGTGTAACAGCAGATTAGGTGTGTGAGGGCACATCCATAAAAAAAGAAACCTTTCCTAACTAGTTCTGACACAATCCACCTATGGCAAAATCCTGGGTTGAAAAAAAAAAAAAAAAAAGTCTTAATTCAAGCTGCTTATTTGGCCTGCTGAAACTGATGTTTCACAGGCTGCTCTGTGCACAGAGGGTATCCAGTCCTGCCCAAACAGAAAAGGGCAAAGAGCAGTCTGCCCTGGCCCACCCTGACAAGGCGTAGGGAGCTGGGTGATGGATTCCTGCAGGTTATTTGTGGGAGGTGGGGAATATCAGTTGCCTTTGCAGGAGCCTGCAGAACTGTCCCTGGACAGGACTGCAGGGAGGAACTGATAAGTCTGGAGGAGAAATCCTGGGTTAGATTTTTTAACGTCTTTGCTAAAGAAGCTTAACTCTGAGATGGGAGTGACACTGATGAGGAGACCATCTTCTGGAGCAAGGTACAGTTTGTTTTTCACTCACTTTGCAAAACTGTATGAAGAAGAAAGGAGTCTCAGATCAGTTGACTGAGGCAGCAGAATTACTTGCAGCAGGAGGTGCAAGGAGTGCAGGTATCGCACTAGTGCAATAACAGAGATATGTTTTAGTGGACAGGCAACAAGAAGCTGCCTTTCAGACTGCCACAAAACCAAGGAAGACCTAAAAGTCTTCCTCGTTTAGATTTGCATTAACCAGAAAGTTTCTGTTTATCAGTGGAATAATCGTGACTCCTGTTAAGGACTGCACATAAGCCATGTCTGAGGGTCCTATTTGACCAGAAGGTGGTCACAGAAGACAAGCTGGAGTGGCTGGGGATCACAGAGGCATCTGTGACCCATTGTCAGCCTCTTCTGGGAGCATCCCAAATCCACAGCAGCAGTGCACAGGCAGCGGGACAGCACCAGGGAAAGCCTCAGCAAGAAAGAGATGAAGATTTACCTTTTCCTCCTCTAAAGCTACGGTTACTCTAAAGGGATCTTTGATCTCCAGGCAAGGGATGGAAGTGAGGGAAGTACTTGGAGGACTCTTTGTTGCTCTTAACCTTATCTGAGTTCTTCATCTGAGAAGCAGCAACAAGTTTAATTCAAAGACAAAACTGTGTGAACTCCATGTGTGTTCCCAGCCCCAGAATCAAGGATATTCTCAGATGACAACAAAGTACCATGGAAAAAGGAAGTGAAGTTACACCGCTGTTAGCAAAATTATAACCTGATACTCTTAATAATTTTAATAGCCTCATATTCTATTCTTCCCCAAAGCTGCTGCCTTCGTGCAGACAGAGAACAGACAAGATCATCTTTTTATCCAGTTATTTCCCCCTGATGTGATGGGAGTGGCAATGATCTCAGTGTAATGCCCTGGAGAATAACAACGAAGGTTTGAAAAAAAATACGTCGACACAAAGAAAGCGCAGTGCTGTGATCACAGCTGCTCTGCAGCTCCTTATCCACTGCAGGGGGAAATGTTTGGTGCATTTTGCAGAACCTGTCATCATGAAGGTTTCAGAAGGCTACTATTTTAAAAATGAATGCAGGTAGAGCTGAAGAACAAAGTTCCTGCATCTGTTCTTATTTTTTGTGTTCCTATAACAGGAACATGCCATGTGATCAGCTCAGCTTCTTCCATTTGTGTTGGTTTGTGGGAACACAGGGCAAAGCGTGGCAGAAAGTGCTTGATGTGATCGAGATCTGGAGCTGATGCTGTGTAATATCTATAAAAGTTTGTGTCCTTCTCTAAGGCGAGAAAAAATATTTTTTATTACAGTTCTTATTTCACAGAAATATAAGAACCTTAGAAGAGATATGAATAACTTGTTTTAATAAAATGAGTGCTTAGTTTTTAGCTACGATTTCGGATATCTACCCTTTAACTTAGAGGAAAAAAAGAAGGAATATTCTTGTCATCAGTCTTCAGGGAACCTAATATAAGGTCCTCAGAGCAAAGGTCAATACATTAACTACAGTAGTGGTCTCAGCTCCAGAATTACAGTGAGCTAGTGCAAATCTCATTAAGTGTAAGCCACCTTGAATTAAAGACAATTTGCAGCCCACAATAACCAAACAAGAAACATAAATGAAATGTTCCTTAATTACAGATACACTTATTCAATGTGGATTTAACTGCAAATCAATATTTTAGTCCTCAGGACTGGCAGCTTGGACGATTATGTCAAATACAGATGTCACAGTTATGATTATCTTGATTGTACAGGGAAAACAGCTTATATCACCAGTAGTGGCTGGGAATGGGGAAGGGGGAGAGCATGTGTGATTTTAAGAGGCACCACAATTTTCCATAGAAAGAAAGTAAGAATCCAGCTATCTCCAAGTGAAATTAGTGAGAACTGAGTTTATCAGTGTATCGTGGGATCAATCTCCTCCCTCCCTCTCCCGTAACTGCACAGCACAGCAGAGCCCATAACTTACTGGTCTGTACCTAGAATCATTGGAAGACCGATCGCCAACAGCTGGCATCTTTAGAACCTATTATTCCCTTTGCTGCCTCTGCTAAACTAGAGCTTTCTGGAACAGAATGAATTAATTCCCAACAGTTATGAATCCTGCATAATTCATTTATTCATGTGCCTGTAAAAGGCACTAAAATTTAAGAGTCTGAAATAAAAATGAGTGTAATTGCACCTGGTTTTAGATTCCTTCCCATTCTGCTCTACCATTTCATTTTTACTGCCATTTAAATGGCACAATGTTTAATTGAAAGCTCTGAATTGCTGATTGCTGTTACAATGCAACTTCTCAGTGGGGAAAAATACACCCTTTGTAAATAATTTGGAGATGAAGTATTCTTGCTATGCACAGTTGCAGAAACTGGTGTGGAAAGACAGAATTAAAGCTGTGATAGTGCCCATAATTTCTGTCCTAATGAAGATACATAGGACTGGATTAAGTGAGCAAGCTGTGTAAATCCCTTGAGTCCTCTGACATACACTGGGAGACACGACATACAGAGCAGGACTCTTCCATTCCTGGGTTAATTAACAAATAGTAACCATTAGTCATTTATTAATTTGGTTATCCCCAATCTTGAAAATTTAACATGGCAAATTTCTGCAAAGAGAAAAATAAACACAAATGAGACATAAGATAGCGTGGGAAAGCTCCACACCCTCGAACTCGGGCAGAATTCAACCAAAGGGCTGTTGGCCACACAACACAGGTGATGCTCAGCATTTGCCGCACAGCTTCACTAGGCAGGACTGTGTGGGGTGCTCTAGCCAGAGGCAATAAAGTACCTGCGCCCTGGCAAGGGTTTGCAGAAGGAGATGGGACCAGCAATGGGAGCACTTGCTGACACAGAAAGAGCCAGGATCAGCCAAGTAGTGCATTCGTACAACATGCCTCCTCCAGAAGTATGAAGTAAAGGAGAAGATCTTTCCAAACAGGGGAGTAGCTGGTGGGGAGGCTCCTTTCTGCCAAATACTGGCCAGTGATAATTTTACAGGTTTTGGAACTGATAGGAAAGTAATGATGATGCATAAGATTCAGTGGCTACTTGCTAAAAAGGAGCTATCCAACAGGAACAACTGAGAAGACATATGTGGTGTTTGTGGTCAGGATTCCCTACATACTCCTGTTATTAATATATTAATACTACAGAATGGAGCTGTCTGTTTTTTTTTCCTCCATTTTTGATCCAAAACTTTGAGCAACGTTCTAAATCCCAATGGGATACCTAAGCCAAGTTTCAAGTTAACCCTGATGAGCCTGTGTTTTTAATCATGCCTTCATTCTTGACAGATTTGGGACTGAAAAAGCACAAAATAAATGTCAATTTTTATTTAATTGTTTCTTAAATTTAGAATGCAAACTTGACGGGGGGCCGTATCTCCTGATAATGTCTCTGGGAAATGAAACTGCTGACACTTTCGCATAGCTCTAGTTTCCAGACACTGTAAGCGTTTTAATGATATGATCAATAACTATATAGATAGAAGGGACATTTCCTACCACACAAAATACAATAGTTAGAAACATGAGAAGTGGTTTATGCATCCCTTTAACTGGTGGTTAACCTCATCAAATTACTGCACCTGCTAAGACTGTGAGAAATAAATACAGCTGGTGTCAGCGTCTGGCCAACTGAACCCAACCCTATGTTAATCTGAGCAGATGTAAGCGACCACATGATTGACTCCAGCGTGACGTGGTGAGACAGTGCTTCATCATGAGCTGGAGTGATTGGTCCCAAGGTGCAGAAAACAGGGCTAGATACAGCTATTTACTTTTCTCTCCCAGACAAATCCAGCCCTGCCAAACCCACTCAATCAGGGAGTAATTTAAATTGGAAGGGGCCATGTCCAGGAAGCTTTAAGAAGACCATGAAGGTGCCTCCTCAAGGTTTCTAAGAGCAACTGAGCTGTCAGTGGGAAACAGGAAATGGAGAAATGGCCTTTGTCTAGAGCGAGACTAGAGATCCTCTAAGCAGAAACACTATACAAAAGCAGTGTCATAAATAAAGCAATGGCCTTGTTCCCAAAGAGGAGAGGACAGACAGTAAGTAAAGACCTCAAAGCAAGAAAAAAAAAAAAGATCCAATAAAGAACTAATAGACACCTATAAATTTCAGACAAAAAACTTTTTGAGAAGGAATGTGTCATAGAAGTAAGGTAGCTCTGCAGGAGAGACCATACCTACTTGGAATGTCTGATGTTGTGTTGTTGTTTAGTGTTTTATTTTGCTTTTTTCTTGGAAGAACACAAAGAAACTTGCTTGAATAGTGAGAAAATGGGTAAAGGAGAATGGGGGAACTCCAGAGTGCTTCCCTTTCTTCCCTTCAACCTTTTACCTCCAAATGACCCACACTGCTTTCTTCAGTATGCACCTTCTAATAGACTCAGCCAGTGACTAATTTCCTTCCTATCAGGGGCTTCTCCTGAGCCTCCCAAGAATATCTTACTCAAGCCACTAGACAACACTGAACTCATGATGGCCAGGAGAGGGATGCTGAGCAAGACAAACCTTGTAGTCCAGCTCTCATTGACTTCTCTGAGAGCTAATCACATCTACATTTTCAAAGCCTGGAACAGAATCTTCCCTATGAATGCAAAGAAAACAGTCAGTCTATCCCTCGTCCTTCACTGTGCTGCATAACTTCCTATGCTCTTCTCATGCTTTGCTCAGTTTAAATGGCATTAATGTAAAGTTACCAGATATTTGAACACAGTTCTACAACACGGTAGTAATAAAGTAAGTAAATAAAATGGACTCATGTAGGAATGCGGGCTTACAAAACAAACCCACATGTAGATATTTAGTGCATTCTAAGATGGTGAGAATTAGATGGCAATTTCTTCAGTTGCAGCCTCTTATAGAGGACCTGTTATGGAGATCTACGTATATATGGATATGTGTATGTATAAATTATGCAGACACATAAGAAGGAGTGGATAAGAAAGTTCAGATTAAGGTCAACAGAACAAGTCAACAAGTCATGTTCTTGTTTTTTTTTTTTTTTTTTTTTGTGTTTCTGAATTGGAACATCAACCATCAAGAAATCAGCCTTACACAGCTCACCTACCAAGAAAGAGATGGGCTGAACCAGTAGTTAGGATATTGCCCTGGCACAAGAGACACAAAAATTGGCTCTTCTCAGCCTATAACAGTTTGTTTAGTCTTTGTTCTACATCTAAACATAGAAAATGTGGTGCTATTTTAGGAATCACAATAGAACATACTCTTCACATCTGGTTGCTTCTCTTTTTCTGCCACTGGTCATTTATACAACAGAAAGTTTGAATAACACGGATGTGAAATCATATTGCCTTTCCCCTCATTCTTACACAGAATCCCCTGACCACATTGTTTACGTTCAAAAGATGAGTCAACATTATGCAAAGGTCTAGCTTATTATGAATAGAGAATATGCTCAGACTGTATTTGCTTTGTCAGAGAAGAAAAATCCCCAGGATTATGTCTCAGATGAGAAATCACCAGATCACCATAATTTACTTATGAGATTGCATCTAGTAATCAGGATGTTGTTTCAGAGATTGCCACAGTTATACCAGGAGAACGTTTAAATGTAGTATAAGACACATATGATGGGATGGAATGACTCTTGTGGTCCCTTCCAAAATGGAGGTTTTCCAGAAGGGACCTGAAAGAATATAGTGTTATGATCATTTTCAGTTACACTGTTTGATGACAACAAAATAAACCAATCTGCTTGATCGGTCTGGTTAAACATTTTAGGTAGGACTATTAAGTGACCAACTCCAACATTTTAGTCTCACAGAAACTTCAAGCTTCAAACTCATTGCTCATTTTCTGTCTAACTCTGAAGGCACTGAAGTTTTTTTTACCAGAAAAAACCCTTCAACAGCTACATTCCTCGTTTTGTGTAGGTGCAAAGTGACTATGTCTGCAAAACCTTATCTGCATCCACAAATCATATGTACCTCTTCCTGCACACCTCTGCAGGCCCAAGAGCAGGCTGATGCTGCTCTTATCCTCCATTACCCAGCAGCTAGAAAATGTCTTTGTGGCAGAAGAAATGTGGCTTTATATTTTCCCTCTTGCAGTCTGAAATAAGAACTGGATATGATGACTCAGATCTAGTAGTGTTCTTCAATCATTAGACACTATTATTTTCTCTTCCTAAAACAGTACATCTTTGTGTAATGTAAGTAAATATTCACGAGGCCACAAGGAGCAAGACAATGTCTTCCTGACAGATGTGGTCTCTGGCTGATATACGGAGGCCCAGACCTCGTCAGAGTGAATAGTAATTATATATTAAATTGAACTCTTTAGTATGAGCCTTGCTATTATTTTCAGAAAATCACTTTGGAGAAGGGAGACTTGGCATTCAAGCCCCTACTCCAAATCAAACAAAGGTTGACTTGAATCTCTCCTGTCCATGAAGAGATAATTTAACCTAGGCAAAGAGGTAGTTTGCATCTCTGTTATTTCTGACAGCTATATCTGAGAAACAGAGTTTAAGCCTAGATTTCTCCTTAGTGCCTTCAGCTGGCTCACCAGCCAGCTGAGCTTGATGCACAGCTTGCTGTCTATTCCTGCCCATGGTCTTTAAAGAGAGCCTGAATGTGAAATGACTGATCTGTGCTTCAATTCCCATGTGCAAAACAGAAATATTAACTACCTCTCACAGGTGTCCAAAATTAAGATAGTGACATGATCTTATACTAATGAAGACCATATACAAGTCTAGTAAATGACAAAATTACTTACATTTAATAGCATACAATCTAAATAATATTGTCTGGTTAGTGCTTCAGTTAGTGCAAATCCAGACTATTGAAGAACAACACAAACCTTAACTCATTGTACCTTAAAATATCCACAATACACTAACAGAAATACAGCATATATAGTTTAATCTTAGAGCAACCCCCATATTAAAAATGTATATTCTGTTCAATAAATGAGAATTTTCAATTTAGCTTCATCAGTCTGTAATTAAATGTAGTAAGCTTCATTTTAGCAGACGTGGATTTTCTGTAAAAGGCAGCTATTTCCACATAAAATTTCTAGCCAGCCCTGTATATAAACTAGGAGAAGCTCTGATCTCTATCAGCAGTGATGGCTCAGGTGTCTGGTGAAGCAGTTCAGAGGTATTCTCAGCAACACTACCCTCTGTCCAGACTTGTGTCTGGCATAAATATGAGTATCTTCTTGTAAGCTGGGAAGAAATAAACCACAAAAGAATTTCTAGCTGCAGATGAACTTGACTATTATAAAACTTTTTTTTTGCTGTGTGTGTCACGCTGGGGAAAAGATAATAGTAACAGCAGCCCTAAGAACTGTTAGAAGTTGCATTTTAGTGCTACCAACAGCTGGTATAGCAAGCAAAATAATCAGAGTTGGAAACATATCCTCAAATTAATTTTAGCAGATTTTGCTGGTCTCCTCTTTTCCAGATGCCAGAGAGCAAAATGACAGTTGCTAAATATTAGAAAGGGAGCAAAAAATTGAGTTGTCTATTTTTTTTTAATCGTTCAGCACATCTTTTGGCAGAATAATTGCCTAAATAGAGGTTAAAAAAACTACTATAATCAGAGATTGCATTGTATTAAGTTATGGCACCAGAAAAATATCTTATTCAGGATTTTGTTCACTTGAATATTTCAGCTGGCTAAAGAATTTGTGGGTCCTTCCTATATAAAAAAAGCACAGACAAATTTTATAAGAACAGATTGGGAGGGACGGTAAAAAATGCATGAGGAGATTATAAAACTGTTTTTGAATTTTGATGGAATTTAAGATCCTGTCTTCTGAAGATGCCACCTTCCTTCCATAGTGCAAACTTTATGAACATAGTCCATTATGTACAACATCAGCAGTGCAACATGCTTGAGTAACATTGGTCAAAATGGCAATGCCTTTGAAGGGAGCTTGACAAGTGCGACTGACATGTGTAGATGGCTTTTTCTTTTATATTAAAGTCCCACAAAGGGTTGCACCTGCAATTAGGAACAGTGTGAATGTGGTCTCTGTAGGAAGAACAGCCAAAAAAGAATAAAAAGAGAAGCAAAAATCATATCTAGACCTCCTACTGTAGGTGCCAGACTGGGATGGAGACTAATTCACTCTCAACTGATTGGGGAGCAAAGATCTGGCAGCTTCAGAAAGCCAACAGCCAGAGCAGCTCACTGTTCTCTTGGTGTCAAACTGTCAGCAACAGCATTGTGGGCACATCTATAGCAGAAATTATATAGAGAGACTGGGTAGTCTGAAGCTCAGTCAGTGAACCAGACTCCTACTGATTTCAGAAGGAATCTTAACTGCATTGGAACTGCGTTCTATCTATGCTCCAAAATGTGTGAAAATCTCCAGGATATCTATGAATCTATGCATGCCCCCAGATATCACCAGATATGGGATATCCCACGCCAAAGTTCCCACTGCAAGTTTCTCAGTTAAAGAATCTATTAATATGGGCTAGCCTCTTCTTATGACCAGTAGGCAAATCTTTTCAAGACAACAAGGCTGAGATCTTTTGCACTGTAAAAACCTTCTTCACATCCTGAATGTTCTTTCAGCTTTTAAAAACTGTGACCATGCAGAGCAGGGCTCATTTCACCTAACATCAGCCATCTAAAAGTAGTCATGAAATCTAAGTATCTTATTCTCATCATTTCTATGTTCAGTACAGAAAAAACATCTCAAGAGAGTAATTCACCTCATTGCCAGATAGTCGCAATAAATCACCCTTCTGAGGTACTAATCTTTCCAGTGACTGTAGAAGGAGCCTGAGCAATAGATTTTGACTAGACATCTAATTTTTCAGTTGAGACACGGCCCATCCTTTATGTGGTAACAGTATTCCAGTAGGAGCTAAAATACTATTCCAGTACTTTGTCTCCCAATTTCTCCCCAGAGAAGTAGACATTATTCCCCAAAGAGATCATCGTTGGCCTTCATCTCCAATTAGCTTGTTCTGGCAGGAACCCTTGTCCCAGCCATGGATAAAAGACTTAAGCTGACTGAGAAGAAAAAAAAAAAAAGGAAAGGAAAAGACAGACTGCTCACATAGCATTTGTGAGGCAGCAAAGTTAATTGCTGTGTAATTACCACCCAAGTAAATTGTTTAATGTGGTAAAATGTGACCAGGGTTGTTACTTTTGTTGCAAGCAGTGGCTCATGATGCCATCTGCAACCCATCAACAGATCACATAGTGAATTTGGTGCAGATGTAAAGCAAACCCTCGACATCTCCAAGCATGTTGTTAAAAACCTCCATCAAGTGAATACTAACATTTCTGTTGTTTCAGATGTCACTGTGGCTATTTACACAGAGCTCAATGGTGCCGCACTTGCTCATGTTGATGAGGGAAGAATATGGTTAGTTAAGGGAAGAGCAGGTTGGCAATGGCTTCTGAGGTTAGAAACAAAAATAAAAGGGGGATAAAAGACACATCAGTGTTCAACCATAATTGGAAATCCAGCTAGGCAGCGTGGAGAGGGGAGCGATGAGGGGGAAAGGAATGTGGTCTGTCATGAGAGCGGCAGTCTGGCAATTTACTGTGGGATCGCCAGCAGTTCGTATAAACAGCAGGCGGCTGCTGCATCAGCTACTGGCTCCTTTTGGGCGCACGCGGTGCCCAAAGGCAGCAGATTGGTGTGATGGGTCAGTCGCAAGCCCGTGGGACACCAGTGCCCAGGTCTGCAAAGCTCAGCTGTCTTCAGCACATGGTGCATGGTGCTCCTTGGGAATCACAGCGCTCGGGCACGATCCACTGCCTCCAGCGGTACAGGAACTGCCATGGTACGCGGCAGTTATTTTAACAGTCTTATCAAATTACCTTAAATCTTCAGCACAAAAGGTCATTATAAAAAAAACAAATAGTGACACTTCCAATCTGTGCTTTAAAGCACTGAGCAACTTCTCATTGCTGAGCCTTCTGTCCCCAGACCACACATCGCTTGTCCCATGGAAATGCTAGGTCTTGTTTCTCACCTCTTTAGCTTTTATGGATTTTATTTATTTATCATTTACTTTAAAGGCAACATTCCAGAAGTAGATCAAGGATCCAAGGACCAGCTTTTTGTATTGGAGCGCCTTGGTGCTTTCGAAATGTCTCCCATGCTTCACGGTAACACAGATATGCAGCAAACCTCATTCAAAGCAGAAAGCTGAACCCTGTAAAAAAACCCTGCTCTTCCTGCTGAAAGGTCTCTAGGATTATCTGCACGCATTACTTCATGAGGCAGAAATGCTTCCCAGCTACACTGATTGTCACACTTGGAGCCATCTCTCATGTCAGGGGCTGCAGCCTGACTTTGGTTACTTCATATGGGGCTGTAGGGAACATGAAGGAAAAAAGAGAAAATGACGTGCACAGTAGTTTTGTTTTGTCTTGTTCTGTTTTTATTTATTTCTTATTTTTTATTTATTGTGTTATTTCTGTTTATTTTTGTTTCTTTCAACTCAGATAACTTGCCTTCATAGCATTTTTATGCATCTAGTGTACATGCTGAGCACCCAAAACAAACAGGCACAGATATTTATTACTTGACACACCTACTTTGCAAGTGTAACATGCACAAGTATTTCTAAAAAATGATACACAACACTTTCTGATCTTATTAAAAACTGAGGCTGAGTTTGCTTTATCAGGGACTAGCTTCTTCCTTCAGATGGATACACACATTTGGTATGAACAGAAAAAAAAACTTTTCTTTTTGTGAGGAACAGGAGTCTCTGTGTTTTTTTTTTAATTATTTCCTTTCTTTCTTGGAACTGTTTGGAGAAGAAACGGGTGTGCGCAAAACTGCACTGTTTTGCAATGTGGGAGAATTCATCTTAGTGAGAGGGAGAGAGAGACACTAATCCACAGCTCTCTCCAGCCCAGGGGAACTTCATCTGAATTAGGGCAGAAATCTTCCAATGGAGCAAATTGCCACAGTTTGGCTGATTGCGGTAGCTGCAGAGTTATTATCTCAGGTTTCAAAGGACAGTAGCAGATTGGACAAGTTCCAAACTGTGGGGTAATGCTGCAGGTTTATAATCCTGTCCCTTGGTGCTCAGTTTTGCGCACGCTGCATGTCATCTTAATGCACAGCATAGACAGGCAATGCCTGACATATTCTAAGAAGAGATAAGGCGTGCACCCTCTTATATTCTTTTTCCTTTATCTTAAAGAGAGATTTGTAACATGTAGTACAGCACAGCAATCTTTTCTGGCATTACTGTGGAGCAAAGCAGTGTCATAATGATGTTTACTGTCATAAAATAAACTATAATAAAAATAAATAAATAATAATAAAAAAACAGAGATACTGGCACTGGATGACCTTTCCCATTAGAGAGCATTTCAGGAAACAGCTGTGTTGGCAAATCATGCACCAGGTGAGGAATGACACTGGGCACACCTGGATCATGACAGATCTGCTACAAAAGCCCCAAATATTTGCTTTCTTTTATGACTAGTTTTATCAATTGTAGGAAATAGTGTCTTGCCATTAGACTTGTCAGGCTAGCAAATTAACGTCTATTAAGCAGCAATCCAGAAGATAAAATAGGTTCACTGACCTCGAGTAGCTGTTCTTGTCCCTCATCACACTTGTGCTTTGGAAAATGCAGCAGCCACGCTGTGAGCTGCATCGTCTCCCCCAGTGGAGATCCAACACACGGGCGATCGCACAGGGGTGCGGAGGTGCATGGCAGAATTAAATGGTGTATCTCTGAAACTGCAAATGACAGGGAAGCTTTAAAAATATGTGAGTAAAGGCAGGCCATAAAAAAAGTGACTGCCTTTCCTCCATCTGCTGGATTTCCTATAATAAGAGAAGGAAAATTGTTACAGAAAAAAATCTACTTTCATTATCTGCAAGCTGCAATCAATGTCTTAGTGAGAGTAACTCAGCAATTTTACATATTTTGATGAAAATTGTTTCCAAAGAATTATCATTTTCAGTTAGTTAACCTTTTTTGTTTAGGTCTAAAGTCACCAAAAACTAGCAGCATTAGAGAGGAGGTAGGCAGATGGCCATCTCATGTGGAAAATTATTTTCAACTCCAGTGTCAAAATAGAGAATGTTTAGCTGTTTCCAAATCAAAACATTTTATAGCATTTTATTCTACTAGTGATATTTGGACTTCTTGTACTCACTGAACACCATAATGAAATATGGGTATTACAGAATTTCATGTAGGCTGTAAATTCTGTTTTATGACTAAGTCTAAGTCTAACTGAAATAAACAAAAACTAAAGTGTGAATTCTTTTTTCCTTTTCTTTTGAAAATATGTTGGTTTTGCATAGAATGTAAATCAATACATGATGTGAATCAATCCTTGCAATAATTATTGCAAGGAATAACAGAATACCACAAAAATAAAGACAGATAGGTTTACAGCATCTTAATTTTCCTTTTAAGAAACCAGGAAAAATGAAGTCTTCACAGATGAAGGCCAGTTTTGCATTTTATATCCTCCCAGATTTTTTTTATCATTTTTTAAAGTTCACAAATCAAGACAAGGGCATTTTCTCTTGTTCTCAGTATGCAAGGTATATAGTTTTACTGCAAGGGGAAAAGGGCAACAAAGTTGATCTGCAAATATCTTTTTTGAGCCTTAGTAATTTTAGACAGGTGCCCTTTGCTTAGCGATACTTTTTACTTGAAAGAATGTATCTTGGCACAAAGGGGGAAAAGAAAAGTAATTGTAGACATCTGGCCTTTAGAAAGCCAATGGCTTACAAATTAATTTTACTGGAGGCTGTAGCAATTACCAGACTTGATACTGCCATCTGGATATTCACCTGAACTTCACTGCAGATACCATTCCTCTGTCCAGGTTTTTTTTGCAATTTATTGAGAAAATATAGTACATTCTGACATGTTCTAAAAGCAAAATTTTGTGTCACTGTTAAAGATAATCAAGTTCTCGGTCTCTATGCTAATCCTGAAAACCTCTCAGGGACTGGCCCTTGTTACATAAAAAATAGCTTCTCACTTCACAACTGCTGCTTCTCTCTTTTGATAGTCGTCTCCACAGAGATCCAGGATGCTCCCACCGCGAAGCAGTTCCCATTCTTTTTGGGCAGAGGGTTTCCAGGGAGTTTGAGATTTCTTTAATTAAATCTTTTTTTTTTCTTTTTTTTTTCTTTTTTTTTCTTTTTTTTTTTTTTTTTGTCAACTAGGGAGAGAAACGTTGATTTCAACCCTTGCCTTAGAAATAAAATCATTTTATTTTTGAGGAAGATGCTAGTNTTGATAGTCATCTCCACAGAGATCCAGATGCTCCCATCGCGAAGCAGTTCCCATTCTATTTGGGCAGAGGGTTCTCCAGGGAGTTCGAGATATCTTTAATTAAATCTTTTTTTTTTGTCAACTAGGGAGAGAAACGTTGATTCCAACCCTTGCCTTAGAAATAAAATCATTTTATTTTTGAGGAAGATGCTAGTTCCAGTGAAAGATCTGTGCATGAAGGTCAAATTTTTGGCCAAACAGAGGGAAAAGGAAAATAGCTTGAGAATAATTCCAAAAATCCAGATTCAGAGCTATCCTTTGCCCAGTAACCACCAGGGCACACAACTCCCTAGTCCGCAGAAGGTTTCTTGTCACTTTGTGTGCACAAAACAGCAAGGTGTGGAAGGACTTTTTCAGAATGAAGCAGCAAAGTTGCCAAAACCATAACTGTTCTGAATGATGAAAAGAAACATTTAGACTTTAACTCTAGTACCAGCACAAACAAAACAAAATACAGTATAGTACAATACAGTTCAATAACTCTTTTTCTTGGGGAAAAAGAAAGAGAAATAAGAGAACACTGGTTGCAATGAAAAAGACTGCAGTGCCGAAGGCAAACTTATGTCCACCTTATACTACCATTATAATACAAACCGTCCTCAATTCAGAAAGCCCCTGAATGTGTAATCTTACTTTTGAAGCACAACAGCACTGTGCTCCACTCCATAAACTCCCTTACTGTCCCCAAAAGGATGTGGGACTGCAGAAGTCATTGAGGCATTGGACATGTCGCCAGGTCCTTGACACCTTTTGGGACAGCTACATCACGCTCACTCAGAGAACATCCTTCAAACTGGAATGATCTGCTGGAGAGTCAAAGTTTGTTGTGGTCCCTGGGAACTTCATCTACATCTGTGCTGAAATTGCCTGCATCCAGCATTGCAAACACAAAGCTGATGGCACATTATGTGAGAGGTATCAGCATGTCATGTTTCCTTCCTATTATTTAAAACGCCTTAGCAAGGTTTTTCTTAGTTGTCTAACCCTGGTTGTCTAACTTACAGAGCTTGCTTGATGATTTTCTGTATTTCTTAAATATCTGGGGTTTTGTTACTTCTGTGCTGCTTTGGCTTCTTAAACTCTCTGTTCTTGAAGTGTATTTTTGTCTAACAGATAAACCTGGAATTTAAATAATGATTAAACAGTAACTCATGAGAGAAGATTGTTGTGGCATGTTGACTCAATTGTGAGTTTATTTTGCATAATAAAATGCGTCAATATTTATCCATATTTAAAGAACAACTTTTTCATATAATAGAGTCAATAGGAAGGGGACTGTCTATCTTTGAAATATATAAGGTGCCATCCTTCATTGTCTGGAGACTGCAAAACTGAGAAATATTGTAACTGCTGCTCTCTGAGCATAGCTCTTGAGTCAGCTTCTGTAGGGAGACAGGAGATTTTTCCATTAATCACTGTTTTACTGCTACTCAGTTTCAGCCATTAACTTGCAATGCCCAGAAGGCTTATAGCACAAAGGATTTGACTGCTGCCAATGCAAAATCACCAATAAAAGGAAGGGGTTTTTAAAAGATCTGTAGTAATTTGTAAAGGCTTTAACAGTAGAATCCAGAAGGTAAATACCTCTTAAAGGTTTTGATATTTACGAAATCAACTATAAATTCTCAGTATGAATATTGATAACATTATTACAATATCTTGTAAAAAGATGCTTACATTCCAACCCAAACTGCTTTTCAATAGGAATAAAACTAGCAGAGATCTTGAATCAAAATCCTAGATCTGTACAGCCCCAAGTAATGAGATGTTAAAAAATGCAGCTCAGAATTTAGCTCTCTTCTTTATCTCTTAGCTCTCTTCTACACTTTGGGTCAATTTTGCCTCACTGAAGTCCCAGATGAAGCCTGTCATCTACAGTTTGGTCATCCAGGAAAGGAAGAGGGATGCTGTTGTTTCAGTCTTTTCAGCACATTAAAGAAGACAAGAAATTTCAAACAAATCAGTGCTTCTGATGAAGCTCAGATGGCCATTTTCCAAATGCAAAGCAAATCTTTGCATTCAGGAACTGTATTTTTCTTTGTATAGTTAACTTTATCATTTTTGTGCATGAGTATTGATAAGATAGGTAATTATTACCACCTACATCACCTAAAGTCATTAAAATCTACTTTTTTCATTTGCTGTGTGGCTATCATAGAGTTAATAACCACAGTCTCATAATCTGAGCTGAAATGCAGCACTAAAGGGTGGTGGGCAATACATAGGTGTCAGAAGACCAGAAGTAAAACTTTTTTTAACAGATTTGTGTTTGGACTTTTGCAGGAAAAAACAGTGGCTGGAATTCATTCTAGTGCCTGGGATTCACGCAAGCCCTCATTTTCTATATGTGGTATAAAATGTCTTGTATGGAGCATGGGCACAAGCCTGAATTTCAGAGGCTGTGCATTCTGACACATAACCCAAATAAAAGAACAAATAGCTCCAAATGCCATGAAAAAAACTAGATCCTCCTACTCCTGGCTACTGTTTCAAACAGACCAGCTTGTTGTCATAGCCAAGAGTGTATGGTGAATTTGATTTTAAGGTGAATGTTCTCCTTTTTTAACCTATTTAATTTGCAGGGAGACCTTCCTGCTGATGGCTATCTAGGGTAGAGATTGCATTTCAGTCTGGTTTTAAGTGGAGACCTCAAATGGCTGTCTCGCAGACCATGCAGTAAGTAACCTTTCCCTGGCAGAGAGACGACAAGAGGCAGCTTAACAGTTATTGCATCAAACATCTGTCTGTCTGTTTTGCCAATACCCATTGAGTTTTTAGGGACATTAGTGACTCATTTGTTGCAATTATATGTGATCACTGTGGAATTCTGAAGTTGTTTTCAGACAAGACCAACATGACCCTGCATAAGGGTGTATGAGTCCCCACACGTATGGGAGGCATCAACTTCCACCAAGTTTCACTCTGACCTTCCTTCAGCAGCTACATTATTATCTATCTACCACAGAATAATATAGCTGTCAGTTTCATCATTTAATGGTGAAAACTTCCCTAATTGCCTCTCATTTTTTCCTGTGAGGATGCAACTATTAGGGCTTATTGCTCATGTGGCGTTCAAGCAAAGCAAATCTGATGCTTTCAAAATTGCACAAAAGAGTGCAATTTTTAAAAATAGACACATTTGTCCTATTCACATGGGAGCTCTCATCTCTGCTACACTGCTGCAGCAGGCTGGTCTGCTTCAGTTTCCACTTTGGTGAAAGGACACTGCTCAGGCCTGGGCACAGCTACACTGGTGCACTTAAGATGCCAAAGACTGTGTGTATATAGGTTTCCCATATTTCAGCTTGTCAAGCAGATAAGGACAGCTGCAGGACTCAAGACTCTGACTACAGCTTAAGATTTGGATTCTTCCTTGCAAACTGAGTCCTGTGCCCCCAGTTACTGCAGGATAGATTTACCGATGCTTTGTCAGGAGAACCTCCTTTCAGCTCCATCTTGTGCATTTTGGTTTATGTGTCACATGGTGGGGAAGATATGGAAAAGCTATGGAAAAAGTTGACTTGTCTCCTCTGTTTACAGAACATGTCTCAACTATTACTGTCATAGTTGCAGTCATTAGCACAGGAAACTCAAATTAAGAACTTGAGCTGAGTTCAGACTGCAGCAGGAAGGTTTTTAGCTCCCTGGTAGCAAGTTGGGTTCACACATCCTTCTAGGTGGAGCAGGTAGGAACTGGATGGAAGAAATCATGACTCCTTTGCAGATTTAACACTGTATGTCTCTCATTCACACAACTATTCAGCACTGACCTTTCTTCTAGACCATGGGCAGATACTCAGTACTCAGAACCCAGAAGTCTGACCCCTCTGCTTCTTCTAGCATCTGGATTCAGCACCACAGGGTGTCAAAACAGAATGAAGCTCACAGAATCACAGAATCTTTGAGGTTGAAAGGAACTTCGGGAGACCATCTAGCCCACCTGCTCTACTCAAGCATATTGACCCAGAGCACATTACCTAGAATCCTTTCCAGATGGCTTTTGAATATTTCTACGGATGGAAACTTCGCAACCTCTCTGGATACCCTCCTTCCAGCGCTCTGCAGCTGCCTAAGGCAACACTACCACTCATTTCCATGTGACCCTCATACCTACATATCCTGATAATCAAGGTGAGAGCACAAGATGATCAAAGGGGCATACATAGATTTCAGCCCACACCCTAGAAGTGGTGTGTGGGTAGCATATAACATACATATGCAGTCTTGAGTCCATCATAGTTCTTTGGCTTTGCAGGTCTCACCTGTGTTAGGTAGCATCTTCCCAGATGCATCAGCTGGTTTCTTTTGTACTTCTTTTCTGCTTTAAGGTCCCTTAATGAAAGCTTCTGAAACTCTTAATTTAAGCCCATTCTTGTCCTGATGGGGGCAAGTGCAACTGCCATGATCATCATGGGTGTATTACTATTGTGCATATATTATTAGCAATATATACAGAATATAAATTGTTCAGGATTATAATCTGAACAAAAAAAGATATCTATAATCAAAGTATTTTGAAATCCAGCCAGTACAATAGGAAGAGGATTGCGATGTTCCTGCAAGTGAGGCAAAACTTCAGCTCGTCGCAAGCAGGAGATGGGATTCGGACGGACATGCTGTTTATCTCCTGGCAGCACCATCTGGAGGATATGACAGTCCAACAAGGAGTGTTCAGGTCACTGCTGTCTCCATTGATCATATCCTTTTCCCTGGGTATAAAATAAAGGACACTGCCTCAGGTCCTCCTTTACATTAACTTAGGGTGGAAGAAATGGGTACTTGCTTCCCAAGGTTGCTTGAGGAATCATCTAATTTTAAAAAATATATAAAAAAACCCTATCTTCTAAGGCAGATAATGAGTGAGATTAGTTTTAAAGCCTCAGATATTGCAAGTGAAGAGAAGAAAGCAAAGGTTTAAGAAAAGTACTAAAAGATCAATGTTTGTGACTTTTTGTTTGTTTTCACATGCATTTAGTAATGTTTTAATTCTACTGCTGATATCAACAAGATCTTTTGCTTGAAATCAGGAATTGTCAGATCCAGCATGGAAAGCAGGTGTATGGTTCTAATAACCTTCAAAAACTGTCCCAGGCAGCCATTACCTAGCGCCAAAACTGGAGAAAGCATTAGACAAGGGAAGGGCAGTTAAAGGAATAAAGATTTTAAAGAAAATCAGTGATATCCCCTTTCTGTTTTAAAAAGTATTGCTAATTCCAGGAGTAATCTATCAGGTATGATAAGCTGGTCTAAAAAACTATACCTCCAAGGGCATATGATTCTGGCACTTGGTATAAGAGACAGCTTTTCCTCTTCCTCCACTTCTTAACAACAAAAACAACAAAAGTCTTTTATTCAGCATTTGGGTTGAAAGTGATAATTCTATTTTTAATGGAAGCAGGTGGAGAAGAGAAGGGTAAAGCAGCTGAAATCAAGCCAGGTGACAGAGTGGGAGCTGACGTTGCTACTGGAGATGGCCCTGGCTTGAAAGCAAGCACTGTGGGAAAGTCTAAGTTCATATCACAGCAGAGCTGGCACTTCCCCATCTTAATGGAAAGGTGAGGACAGGCTAGGCAGGGCAAAGCAAGGTCTATGAGAGGCATCAATGGGTTTTACTTTCCTTAAACAGTTCCTTCTCTGATATTTATTGTTTCTGTTCTCCTCCAGTGTAGATCAGCAGGCTTTTTGACAAACACGGATAAAGATGCATCGTAACCTTGCAAGTAAATTCCACTGCTTGTCCAGCCACGCAGAAAGCAAGAAGCAAAATTCATAAACAGGATAGAAGAAAGGTCACTGCCTTACACAGAGCAAATATATCTCTGAATAGGTGGTATCCTATCCCAAAAAGAGGCAAGGGTTCCCTGATTCCACCCTTTAGAAAGCCAGGAGAGCAGGGCATGTGTCCCCTCACAGAAGCAAGATGCTCACTTAAGTGAGCTCTAGCTAGAGGCTCCGCATGAGTCGGCATTGCAGAGCGCTCTCCTGCAGATCCCTGATTCCAGGGCTCTCTCCTGCAGCACTGCACTGCACCAGTGCTGTGTTGTTTGCCTAGATTTTCAGCATTAACTCAGACAAGACCTGGCTAAACATCTTTTGGCATATGGCTTTGCAGACAAGCAAATCTGAGTACATTTGTAAAGTAATTAAGTTCCTTTCAAATTGCTTAGATTTGCCTCTCTAATCAAAAATAAACTGCACAAATTATAAATAGCACTGACTTTCTCATTACCGAAATGACCCTGTTGCTATCCACATTGCTGTCATTGTGCAAGGCTGGGTCATTATGCTTAGAATTTAGTATTATAAGCAATATTCTTCATCCACCCCTCTCAGAGGTAAACTTCTTGGGACAGAGTCCCAGTTTCAGTGAGACTGCTGTAAAACTGATGCCACATCATAATACTAAAAAAGAGAGAGCGGAACTCTCTCTGCTGTCTTCAAAAACAATTGGTTCTTTTTTATTAATAATTAACACAGATGAGTAGTTTATTATTAGATTTGTCTGTTCATTTCTGCAGGAATCCAGCAAAGAAAATCTGCAACTTGGAGACATAATACAATGAATTACCCAGGGAAAATAATAACTTTCAAAAATCAAAATATAGCAGGAATCTACAGTCTTATCGCATGTGTAGTATTGAATAACTATCTGCTTAAAAGGAATGGATTAGAAATATGACTATGAAAACGAATGAAAAATATTTGCAAGCTTGTGCTTGATTGTCATTTGTAAGGCCCTTTAATATAGAAGTTCATTTCAGAATCTTATCTTTTCAGCTGGTTTAAGTGAAGACTCACATAAGCATTTATATTTGTGTGCCAGTTGCCTAGTAAAATGCAGAATTAAAACGATATGAAGTATCTGGAATTCAAGGATATTGTTCATGTGAGTGCTTGTGGGTCAGCTTTGCTGTGCTTGTTCCTGAGGAATAAATTTTGTAGAGTTAATAAATCTGTTTGGCCCTTCTCCACGTGACTTTAGGAAAATAAATAAAAAAACCTCCTGCTGATATGTCCCCCTTGTATTGTTCTTGCACACGAGAATTTACACATAAGCTTCAAACTGATATATCCTCAGTCAGAAAATAATCCTTAGTACAGCAAGAGGGTGCAACACGTACTATTTAAATAGTAGCATTGTTGCACAACATAACGTCTTTATACTGAATTATAGACTCTGAGATGAACTCAGCATGGGATCATTTCCAGTTTGCAGCATGTAAAAGTTAGACTTGAAACTGTTGTGCTACTAACCACATCCTCGTGAAACATGACTTCTCTCGCTTTTGAGTTTGGGGAATACTGATATCGAGTTCAGGCTTCTCAGGTCCTACAGCTGGAGCCAGCAGAAGTCCCTCCCTTCGCATTTTCATCAGGTTTTATTTACATTCCACCTACATAAGCAAGGTTTGAAAAGCAATGAGGTCTGTAGAATTTCATGGGGATCAGAGGGAGAGTAGGGTGTTACTGAACAGATAAATAAAAAAGTAAATAATCCACATATTAGTTACCCTATACTGTGTAGAATAGTCCCACTGGGCCTCGGCCAGCACAGCCAAAGTTCAAGAGAATGACTCAACATTTCAAAGAGAGTGAAACAGTTGTAAAAGTAGAAAGGCTACTAAGCATTACTATTGGATATTGGATACTCATAAATATATAGATTAAATCAATAAGCACCTTTAAAATTCAACTCGAACATTGTCACCAATTACAGCAGACCAGATGTTCAGGCAGACAGGCATAAAAACTGCAGGATTTGCAGGAACATTAGCAAGGGGGTATTGCATCAAAGCCTTTATGTGTAAAAATATATGCACTTATTAAAAGGAGTGCTAAAGGAAGGGTAAGTCACGATATTCCAAGATTTAAGCAAACACCTTCTGTATTTACAGATTCCATTTTAAAACAAGCGGTTCCAATGGGAAAGCAGTAAGCATGTCAAGCTCATGTTCAGCTATGAGCGTAATCTGTTCGCTCTGCCACCTCTGAGACCGATGGAAATGGAAATGCGAAGTGGGAGATGGTTTTAGCTAATGGAGTGTCAGTTATCTGTTCTGTGTATCCTAGTTCTCACCAAAATCCTCTGGTAAAGAATTGTGCTCAAGGATCTGAAGATAAAAAAATAATGGACAGTTCTATCCCATACCCTGGAGATGCTGGGACTGAAGTGTTAATGTGATCACATCTAAACTTTGAAATAAATGAATCTTAGATAGTGAACGGAATAAACTAAAAAGAGACATCATCCTTCACAAGCATTTCTGCCAGATTTACTATGCCAGCTAACTATTGTTACATATAAGGACTTAACTGTGATAAGAGTCCTTTTTAAAATGTACTGATTACAGCCATTGAGAGATAAATCTCCGTGTCCTGCTCTGTAATTAACGCAAGATTTATTAATTTATCAAGACTCCTGAAACAAGCATGTCTAATTGCCTTCTTTATTAATACAATCGAGACTGTTTAACATTTTACTGCCATTTAAACAAGAGTTCTAATAAGATACAGTATCAATTAATGGTCTTGTTAATAGTCAGCTGGTATTTTTACAATACCAGCAGAACTCTGTTAGACATTAAACACCATGGAGCAGTCGTAAGGTTTGTGGGTTTTGTTTGGAAGGTGCAGCGCAGTGATACACTGCCAAGATTTTAACAAGGATCTCCCACAAGACATTGCTTCATTAAAAGGATGGTAAAACTTCTCAGTTTGGGGGCTTGTCCGAGAAAGGAGAAAGGACTAGGAATTTCATTAGTTTGCTTTTTCTTTTAAAAACAATATATTATTCCAACAACTAAGGATCTAAGAAGTGGACTGCACCGCACTACTTTTATTTGGTTCTTTAAATGTGCTGATTTTACAGTCTAGAGTTAGGGTTTTGCTTTGAGTTTTGAGTTTGGATTTTTTTTGTTTCTGTTCTGATTTTGTTTTGCTTTGTCTTCTTGGTGAGATCCTCAGATTGAACTAATTTATATGCCCACCCCGATGCTCCTCACTCATTGCGTTCTTCAGCTCTGGGTGAGTTCCGCAGCACTTCCAAGACGGCATGGGATGGAAATGCCAGGTGGAAGGCTCCTGCTGACAGATTTTTGTCAGAAGCCGTAGCTCCTTCCCGCAGATAGCGCGAGCCCTCAGCAGCCCCCCTGCACGAGAGTGACAAATAACGGCACCGAGGAACAAGCATAGCTGACTCTAACGGCTTTTGTTGGAGCCAATATTTTCTACAGGTGGGATGTTTCCATTAAACTTTCATTAGGATGATTTTCCTTTGAAGCCTGAGACTTGGTGATGACATACATATACAGCTAAATAGTTGACTGTGGTGTCAGTTAAGCATTGACCTGTGATTTAAACACCACACCACGAGGTCCCTGCACAGTCTGTTTTGCAGTAGCATTTGTCAAGGCACTTACAAAGTCACCAGACTGAGTGATTTAGTAATCAAAAACTTTTTCTTAATTCAATACTAGCCAACAGAATCATGCTTTTACTTACTCTGTAGACTATTTGCTATAAAATTGCTATAAAATTTACGTTAGATTCATTAAGTCAGTTGAAGGTCTTTTGTGAATGTGTCCCATAAGCCACTGAGCACTAACAAGTTGAATGAAAAATAAACTGGGAAATAACTTCAAATACCACCATATAGCAGGACCTATCATTGCAGCTGCTGCAATTCTCTGCAGCTTCATCAGCTAAGAAAGCCATTTGCAACAGCAGAAGATTCACACCTTTTCTTCTAGTTTTGTTTTTTAATTGCCCAGCAGCTTCTTTTGTCAGAAGTTTTTCTTCTTCCTTCAAAAGCGATGGGTGCAAGGCACCACTTTATGATGAACATGAGTAAAACACAGACTCAAGTGTGTGGTGAGATGTTGGAGCAGACATATAGCATATAGCAAATAAGGTAAGACTCAGGATGTTCTTAATCTCAAAACATCTAGTTCAATAATCCCACAGGTATGCAATCATTTTCTTTTCTACTAAGTTTTAATTTTCTTCCCTGAGATGTATGCAAACCTCGAAATTTTTTCCTGTTTACATACAGCCAGTACTTCACTAAGCCTTGGAAATGGACACTGGGTTTTAAAGGCCTCCAAAATCAATCCTTTTTTTACTCTTCAGAGGAAGAAGAATATTTTTTCTTATGGTGAAAAGCCCAAAGAGTACCAATTCACAATGTTTCTAGAAAGACGAAAGGAATAAATCAGCACAACCCCCCAGCAATTCCTTGCTTTAGTATCAGGTTTTCTATTCAGAGACGTTTTTGTACTGAGATTCTATTACAGTTTGAAAACAAAGCCTACGCAATTGCTGAAAACAAACGATTTAGCTGGTAGTGAATGACTTGTGCCATTTTAAAAGCCATTAAAGAATACTTAGCAATACCATTATCATCTAATTATGACATGATGCCTGTGGAAGGGATAGCCTGCTTGAAAGACTGTGCGCTTTTTCTAGCACTCTCAGCTGCTCTAAGGAAAGAGGTTCCCTCTCCCTGTAATTTGTGCTGCTCATGGCTTTCATATCCACTCATAGCAGCAAACAGTCTAGGCTTCTATAACAAAAAGAGATTCCTATTTTTCTTTTAAAACAATGTATCAAAGCGCTTGGGATTATATCAATACATTTCAGCTAGTTTTTATTCCGGTTATTAGCGCAAAAAAGAATATATTAACAATTGATGGTACTGGACGAGGTTTTAGAACGCTTGGCTTTTGTTCCTTCAAGGTCATACCTGCTTCTGTAGAATTCAAGCTTAATCCCTCAAATCCCCACTGGTAAAGACAGGATAATAATTTCTTCGTCTGCCTAGTCTGCCTGGATTAACATCCTGGAAGACTTTGAATTTTTCCCTGGCTAACGGGACTCAGTTTTTGAAAGGGTCCTGAAGGTGTCATTATAATGCACAACAGTACAAGCTCCTGTACAATTTCTCCATATTTCTCCACAGGAAAAAAAAAGGCTTTAATTCTTTAATTTAAAATCATCAATGAAGTCCCAACTTCTGCAAGCATCTTTTATTGATGATTGTAATACATGTTGCAGATTGAACCTCATAACAACTAGCTATGGCAGGGCTATGCAAACACAACCTTCACATGCTGCACTGCTGCACATGCAACACAATTCTAACTCCTGCTGATGACACTGAACACTTCTTCAGGGTCTCTTGGCTTTGCTGTCTTTTAAATAGAGGTAGTAACAATCACCTGCCACGTAAATCACTTTGGATAATAGACTTTTCAGTGCTGTACTCTGAAGTGCATCTGCCTGCCAGCTAGTGCAGTCTTCAAAGGTAAGTTAAGCATCCGTGTTGTCTGTGTGTTGAAAGGGATGAGCGGGTCCTGGAAGAAAGCAACTCTCAGGGATGCTGCTTAACAAACTGCCTCAGTGAGCTAGCAATCAATAGCAAAAGGGAGAAGTTTGTATTCTACCCGCTACTTCATGGCATTATCGTCTTACGTCCAACTGTAAATCTTGTTCAAATCTAAGGTGTCCTTACGGTTTTGAGTTAATGATAGTTGTTTGTTTGCTTGTTTGCTTGTTTTCTGCTTTCAGGTGTTTGTGCATCTTTTAGAGCTCAAATTTTCCTGCAAACTGTTAATGTCATTTTTAGCACAAGTATAAATAAGAGTTTTTCACAGAACATCTGTATGCAAAACTTGAAAAGAAGCCATAATATTATGAGACTTTTACACAAGAAAATGACAAATAGAAAAGTCTTTTCCATTCCCCTGAGAATCCCTGAGTATTGCCTGTGTTTATAGCTATCATGTAGACTCTGAAGTCTCTTATGCAAGAACAGTACTTTGGTGTCTACATCACCAAGTGTGATCTTGTCACAGAAATAATAGTATGGGAGAGAGATATTGGTGCAAAGGCACTTTGTTTGAGTCCATGGAGGGCATTTCTTGCCCTTTCCAGAGTCCCTGTGATATGAAATCATTTCCTTTTATGACTGATACCACAATCTGACTGGCCCCAGATACAGGCAAACCTCAAAATTACAGGGAGTGACTCCAGCCCTTCCCACTTGGTCTTTACATAGCCATTTCTCAACCAGCAGTATCAGAGCAGCAGCTAATGAGGACAATATGTCCTTGACTTTTGGCTGCCTGGTTCAAACATAGTATTTTGGTGTCAGTGGAGCACTTGCTGGTGCTCCACAGAGACCATAGTCAAATATATGATGATTGCTTCTCCTCTGGGTGTCCGATGGGAGGAGAGGAGGGGCTCATATTAATGGCACAGTTGTTTTTTGGCAGGGATGTGGGTCTCTTGAATTCAAAAGGGACCAAAATATTCTGCGGCCTTCCTAAAATGTCCTGAGTGTAAATCATTGTATTAATTCCAAAAGCGTATGTTGATGTGAGGAATGACTTATGCCAGTGCCAAGATAATAGCAATGTGAATGCATTGCTATTAAAAAATCCTTGATGGACAAAATGTTAGGAACCTTGGAACCCGGTGAAGCTGTGGAAAAACATCAGTGAGTCAGTAAATACCTTGGAATTAGTTCAATGTCTAGAAGAAGGATGAAATGTCAGTTAACTCACTGATGTTATTACTTTCTAAGATTTGTGCCTCAGAAGGGTTTAGAGAGAAACAAATAATTTACAAATGATTGTAGATGAGTCCACCACAGCAAACAGCGTATGAGTCACTGCAGTTAGAGGTGCCCTAAAGGTATCCAGCATGACCACAAGACACTGTCAGATATGACGCAGGACCTACAGCAGATACGATCTGCAGAATGCTCAGTATAAAATGTCATTAGGTCCCTGTTAGAAGAGGATTAAATGACAATGAGCTTCCTTGTGTGAGATTCTCTACACATTTAGAGAGCATGTCCTCCTAGAGAGAAAACTGACTTTCCATCAGAAGAACTGCATTAGGAGTCAGAGGAAAGCAAGCATCATCCTGATTTACATAAGGGCACATAAAGAAACAGGATTTGCTGAGGAATTCTGTGGTTCAGTCTCATCCTGGTGCATCATTCCCCATGTCACACTCCCATGGCCCCTGCTGTGCATGCAGATACCCCATAGCAGGGTGCACAGACCAGGAAAGGGGTGCTGCCTTACCTGGCTCTACCTTAATAGTGTAGCCCGGCTGTGGGGATCCAAGGGTGTGCACAAGGCAGAGCCCCTTCCTGGTCATCGGAATTTCTCCAGTGAGAAACCATGTAAGGAAAGCAACACAGATCAAGGGAATACAGATGTTGGTTTAGGTCCCCCCTGGATCCTCTCCATTATCTTGTTTAGTGCTGAACATGAGAATTTTATCCCTTGCCTCCCTGTTTTTCCCCCTGACAGCGATGCTCCCGTGCTAGTTTGAGGACACTGTGCCAGGAGTCAGAACGTCCTGACTCCAGCTGCAGTGCAGGCTCCCATCAGACAGCCTCGTTTATGTGTGGTTAGCATGGACACAGAAATGTGCTCCTAGAGCCAAAGAGACTCAATCAGCTCATTAATTATTTCCATTCCCTCAGAAGCTTCACTGGGAAATAAATAGCCATGGAAGCTCATGCCAGTAACCGGACCTCACAAGGCAGAAGACACTCGGTTTCTTTCTAACCCATCCCCCCAGGACACTCATGCTGCTCTCATGAACATAGCGGTTAATGCCCTGGGATGGACATTGAGGGGTTGTGTGTCTGCACTGAGGCTTTCTAGGTGCTTCTTTCCCCCGCCCCAGTCCTCATAATTTAAGATTTCACCCCTTTGATTTTATATTTCCTCCCTCCTAGACATACTTTTTAAGCTTCACTTGCAGAGAAAAGGGTTTCTCTCACAGCAGCTTCTCCTCCCCCAGCTCTGCCCCTCCTGCAGCTCCCTCCTCCCAGGCTCACCCAGAATAGGATCCTTCTGTCTACGGCAGCAATCACTGAGGAGCCTCAAGAGGTCCCATTTCTTGGCTTCCTCTTGTTTTGATGCACTGATTACCCTCTCCTTGGATCAATAGCCCATCTGCTTTTAGGAGTTTTCTAGCATTCTGATGCTAAATTAAAACAGAGAGAATCAATCTTCAGTTAATTTCCCCAACCAAACAATTTATATCTTTCATCTGATACGTTGTCATGTGAATTATATAACACTGACACACTATTAGGCCTCCCCAGACAAAGTAAGCACTTTTATAATGCTGAATTACCCTCTTTATTAGTAACTCTCAAATGTGACAAACCAGGAGATTTATTTTATAATGTTCTATAGTCTTCAGATGAACTTGTTAAAACTCCCAGCTATTGTAATGGAATAAATTGCTAATTAACAGTGGGTTTAGCTTTGTTTTTAATGGACTTTAGGGATACATTTCATACTTAGATTAAGATTAGTGCTGAACAGAGAGAGTTCTCTTTAATTATTTCAAATCAAGTGCTATACTAATAGTAAACAATTACTTCTTTCCTGACTGAAAATTAATGTTCTATAAATAATTACAAAACCAAACAGCAATGTGAGTCTCAAAAAGAGCTGCCAGACATAGTGGCTAATCCACAGGAAAGAGGCATGGGTCTTCTCCATGACATCGCACTTTTCTAAAATTCAGTATGTCCTTTGATGTTTTTCTATGTCTTTTCCTGCTCTGGACATATATACATACATTCATGTGTAAATATGTACATATGTGTGTATATATATATACACTCATCTGTGTATATGTATGTATATATGTGTATATACAGAAATATGAACAGAAGAACATACACAAACATATTTATATGCATATATATATAATCTGAAGAGCGTATTTTGAAAGCAAAGATATATGAACTTACAATTTGCCCCCCTCTTAGTTCACTTCTCAAACCAAAATGCAATCAAAATATTAACATCCATCCCAATGTAGACTTCTTCTTCATGATTTTTTGTATTCCTTTTAGTTCCAGAAAAACTGAGTTATTCCTGCTGATACCAGAAGGGTATAGTTGTTCAGGTATGAAGCCTTCACTCATCACGTTCCAGATCACCTAATTCTCTTGTTGAACACCTTGGAGTTAATATTTTCCTCATTATTGCTGCAAAGCTTTGGTGACTCATCTTAATTTATACTAGCTTTTGACCTGGACCCTGACCTCTTCAGTCTTTCCATGCCCTCACACTTCCCCTCTGCAGTCAGTGGAAAGGGACAAGCACCTCTAGTGAATAAATCAGGTGGGATTTCTAGCCCCACACACAGATTAAAGGATTTCTCAAGAGTGAAGGCAAAGTTCAGGGCAGCACAGGAAGCAGAGCAGCTCCTCCAGGCACTAGCCTCCAATCAGTAACTCAGGATGACAAAAATCAGTGTCCAGGCCCCATAGCAAGCCCTCAGTGCCCTATACAGTCTGTTCCCAGCCCATTCCTCTGCGGCTGATGATGATGTGCAGGTAGTGCTGTGGGATGAAGGCACAGATGGGAGCCAGGTCCCACATTCCCCACCTTCTCTGCAGGTACAGCCCTGAAACATGGACAAGGCATTTTTCATTCAGCTGTGGGACAAGTAAGGCTGCCAGGAGAAGGATAGTGCTGGAGGTCAAGTACAGCTGCACTTGTTAGCACTCCGGCAAGGCTCATTCCTCCTGCTGCACAGAGCGGCATTGGCCTTGGCAGTTTTATCATCACTCACAACCCACCACAGTCCTCTTTATACGGGTGCTACTATTGTTCAGAGACCAGAGGAGTCTCTCTTATTGTCTCCAAGCTATAATTCTGCTGTTTCCACTTTGCTGTTATGGGCAGATATCTACTTTGCCTTTGTCTTAAGCCTGCTCTGATTTGTACTACTGTGTTAAACTGTTCAATAGACCCATAGAAATCGATAAAACTTGCAAACAATTCTTGCTTCCCTTTCATCATTATTTCCAAGCATTTACTTGAGATTTGGCTGTCCTATCATAATACCTTCCTTTCTGCTGCTGTCTTCTTCTGGCATGAGGGATGAAGAGATTAGAAATTTTTCAGGGCAAAAATGGCATTTAGCAACATTTTGTTAGCCGGCATATCCTTTTTCATTCAGCTTCCAAATCTTCCCCAAAGTGGTCACTCTATTTCATCTTTTGCCTATGTATTAGCCATAGAAAAAAAAATCCTATGCCTCCACCAACTCTTAGAAATCACCACTTTGAACATCCCAGAGACCTCTGTTAAGGCGATGATGAAATGATGAATCTTCATGCCCCTAGAAGGAAAGTCCAGGGCAAGAGAACAACCCAGGTCCTACAGACCCTACTCAGCGTAGCAGGCAAAAAAACCCCACAATACTGTTAACACAGGACTTGATAAATGTATGGAAACAATTATTCAACGCAAAATTTGTTGGATGATGCATAACTCAAAAAGATGCTTCCAAGCTCTAAATTTCAGGATTAAACTCAGCACTTTACCAGCCCTCCCTTAAGCACTGAGGCAATAGCAGGGATGAAGTCTAGGCTATGTGTACAGCATTCAGAACACAGAGACTCCTTCCAAGCAGCAGAAGCTGAGCAGTGAGCCGCACACCTTGACAGGTATCTTCCATCCTCTTACTCTTGGGCATCATGAGCACACAATTCACTTTAATAAGTAAGTAAATCCATCCAGATCCACAACACATGATGCATTCTCGCGGCAAGGTGATATAACACAAAACTTTGCCAGTAAAGCAATTGACTAGCACACTTCCAATGAATTATTTCAGTTGTATTTGGTTCTAAGAGGTGTGCTATTAAGGACTGCCTTTTCCTAGTTCTCCTATCAGACTCATGTCATATCTGAAGTCGATTTCAAAGAACTAGTTCTCAGATGAGAGAGAGATGAATTCTGTCCATTTTATAAGTAAAATGAGATTTCAGTTTGCTGTCAGAACTTTAATTAAAACACTTACAGATCAACTTTACCACAGAAAATTGTCTGCACCACTATTACAATAGCAAGATGAATGTTAGCTGTGAAAACAGGGAAAGTACACTCCCCTAGACAAATGTGTAATTTCATAGTCATTGATTTTTGACTTTGAAAATTCTCCCACATGCTTTTGGGAATTGGAACCTGTTACAAGTGACCTGGCAGCAATGTTAGCAATTTTTTAAACCTTTTGTGAATGTGTGAGAAGAATCATTTTTGCCCATTGATGTTTTACTTCAGCAGGCATGACCTGCAAGCTCCCATCTCTCAAGTTCTGAAATCCAGAGTAATTGTTAGATGACTACATTGAACAAATAGTACATAATTTACAGCTTTACTTTTTATGGGTATTGATGAAAACTACCACGTCCTTTGGTAGACTAGAGATCTAATTCTGCAGTCAGTCTGAATGTGCAATTTGATAGTGCCTTTTGGGTAATAATGAAAATTCAAATCTTAGGAGAACACTAGTTATTGGAATGGGTCTGCTCATGCCAGAGAGATGTACTAAGAGAGTACAAAATATAAACAACTATTAATGACTTAAGGGAAGTTATATAACTGGATATTTCTAGTATTCATGTGGTCAAATCAGCGGTTTTACTGTAGAAATTAACCAGTGAACCGAGATACCCTTTGTGATCACTTTGGTAAAAGTTGACCATTTAAGACCAATCTGTACCTCAAAATTCCTAATGTGTCATATTGAGATCACTTATTTGGAATATCTACATAAAAATATGGTCTCCATCGACTCTGTTAGCCAGTCCCTGCCTCAGAGGAGGCCAGCTCTCAGCACTCCCTTAAACCTGACGGAACTACGAAGTCCGGGCTTGCACAAAAGGTTGGAGGCATAGGCAGACAGACATTCAGCTTTCCAGAGGGTATTAAACATCTAAGGACATTCCACTGTACAGAATAAAAGAAATCAACAGTACAGTAGCAGTTTTACTAGAGATCCTGTACCATTCTTGGCCACATGGCCAAGCTTTGGCTTGCTGCAAGGATGTGCCACATAGGGTGTGCTGTAGAAAGGTTAATCCAGAAAAGGAAGCTAAGAGATACAACAAATATAAGAGTTGCCAGAAAGAGAAAGAAAAGCAGCCTGAAAGAAAACAAAACAAAACAAACAAACAAACAAACAAAAATATGTTTCAATTTGCTCGTTGCTATGGGACTGCTCAATGATGATGTATCACTATAGCAGGACTACCTGAAAGCATATGCAATTCCTTGACATTCTCATTATGGTCCAGTTGTAACACTCCAAGCAGAATGGAAACAAATTGCTGTTGTTTCAGCATAGTCATGTTGTTAGTGATGGTAGAGGACGAAGGCCACCAAATAGATCAGAGAAAACAAAGTCAATGCACAAGACAGCTACTGGGGCAAGGGCTCAGACTACTTGAAGAGAGGATCCAACACAAGAGCTGTTTGCAGATTGTAGCACCCACAGAGCCCTGGACAGCAAAAAGTATTTAAGGAGTTGCCAGGAACTTGAGGGCATTAAGGGGCCTCCCTGTCCCTGTCCATTCCTGCAAGTCCTCGGTCACTTTCCTCATGACAGAGAAGGTCCTTCACACCCTAGCTGATCCAGATATAACAGGAATACTTAGGCTTGGCCACATCACCTTGAAGGCCTGCCTGAGTCCAGAACACTAAATCTTGAAAACTGCAGCACATCTGGGGTCTTACTGTAACTGCATTTGCATGAAACGTGAGTTAAATGCATTAGGAGAGAAGAGTTATACAAGCACAGAAGTGACCAGAAACAGGCCCTATTGCCTAAGGAAGGTTGAAGGTATCCTGATGGATAAGCAGTTGTCCAGCAAAATTCACTATTATCTGGTATCCTGCTATTCATGCATTGAAGTAACTATGTATATGCACCAGTTGCAATTGCATCAATCATCTCAGCCACTCACTTTATTTACATACTGAACATCAACAGCAATTTTTTCCTATGTCATGGAGTTGTCAAAGGCACCCTATTCATCAGCACAAATGTGAGGACTTAATTCCAGCTACTGCATGCATCGCCTCGGGGCATTGATGAGCAGAAGAATACTGTGGCTTAATTAACCCAGTTCCTGTCTATACTGTCAGCTGAGTCCTCTTCTTGAGCAAACGTAGTCCAGCTGCTTCTTGTGTCGTTATGCATTTAGGTTTGCCTCTACTATACAATAAATGAAAAATCAAGGGTAAACAAAAAGGTGAGGGGTTTATTAAGTTTCTCTACTGTGACTACTGGTTCTATTGGCATTTCCTCTGACTTTTGACCTTCTTTGATGCAAAAGCTCTGGTCTCCTTGCAGCTCGCTGCGGCTTTCTCAGAAGTACATGGTCGGTAACATGATATCTGCGGATATGGTACCTAGGGTAATTAAGATGTGTGTTGACTTTAGTTCTGCCCCCACCAGTGTAACTATGTCCGTAGGAAACCAGTGTTTACTTGCTGATGAAGTGCCAAAATCAGTGCATAATGTTACCAGCATTTGTAGTCCCTAATGTTTCATGCCTCTTCATTACCAACTGAATAATGTTAAAGTCAGAGGGTTTGGAGAAGACCACTTGAAAGTACAGTATACAATGCAGGAAATATAAACATTTATAAATTGGCTATGCAGAGAGGACAGTACTTGACTTGCTATTTAATGAAGAATGCCCGTGGAATGCTAAAATTATGTAGTTTTGCTGGAGTGAGTACAGACAAAATTAATTCAGCCAAATATCTAGGTCTACTAGAAGAAGTTGAACTGCACCCCAAACTCTGTTAATGCTACTGATTAGCTGTCTACTGACCACAAGGCAGCTGATGTGACTAGCCCAGTCTGACCTCTTGGTTACCACTAAGTCAGGTTAATCTTTCTTTTACATTCTGAACAGTTTTCAATACTTTGATTTCATTCTTCAGTGAGTGGTTTCATACTTTGAGTGACTCGATTAATGATCTTTCATAAAGAAGATGAAATCAGGGTTTTCCTTATCCCTTAAATCCTCAGTTGGGGGCCAAAGAGTCTCAGTCTCTACCTTTTTCAGCTCTTGCTCCTTATCTCATTCCCTATATTGTTACCAGTTCCCAACCTTACCCTCACACTAACTCTCGTCCTAATTTTTTCTCTCCAGTTCTAACACTCCCTTCTGCCATTTTCTAACTTGGCTTCCAATTTTCTAATCAGGAAGCCTCATAAAGTGAACATGAGGCATAGGAGGGAGGAAAGGATAAGGAAGGCATAAAAGAAAAGAAAAAAAAAGAAAGCAAAGGAAAAGTAAGGAGGAAAGCAGTCTCCTTTCTGTTGCATTTCAGAGATCCAGAAGCCTGGAACATCCTGTCCAGTTCAGGATGTGCAGAACACAAGGCTTTGCCCAAATATGCAAATCCACACCACAGATAGCCAGAATTAGGCTTGTCCTTTTCAGAACCTTTCTGGAATAGTTACTTCTAGAGTGAAATACATCTCTCAAATCAGATGGTCCCTCTGGATATTGGGAGAGGGACATTTCAATGTAAAACTGCCAGGTCATGTTTGAGAAAGCCACCAGTGCTCATTCCAATCAGTTTTTCCCCTTCCTTCCTAAATCTGCATCATCACAAATGTGCTTGATAACAATCCTAGAATGCTAATCCTAGACACAAGCCATACATCATGTGAAGGGAGCCTGAGATTATCACTTAATATCTTTGTAGAAGATGCAAAAGAATCTACCATACTCTACATCCATTATAGTTGTGATCTTTCTGTGATCGTATCTTAGTTACTTAAAATTCTAATTGTTCTAAAACAAAGGTCTTCCATGAATTTATTTCCTTTTTACTATTATTTGGATAATGGTGTCATGCCTTTCACACAAACCTATTGCAGAGACTTCTTGCCAAGGTGAACTATAAACATAGAACAAGTTACAAAGCATAGGCTGACTTGTCCACTCAGCAACACAATGCTAGAGCCAAGAAATCTTGGATCTTCTTGAATGAAGTCAGTCTACATAAGGCTAATTGTTCAAGGTTGCATTTTTCTATAAGAAAGAAACAGCATGTTGTGAAACTGTCCATACCGTAAGGCTGTTGCAGGTTCTGCTGCACAGTCTCACTGCATTTAATTAATTGGGGTCAGGAAGGAGTTCTTCCCACAGGCAGATTTGAAGAAGCTACTGATGATTTTTGCTTTTCTCCCTAGCCTGTAGTTGGGTCTACTTCCTGGGATCATTTTAGTCTTTCCACAAGTACATCCTTTAGTTTTGTTAGTATGCCAGCTCAGAACATAACTGAAGCTCTTGATCTCCTATGCTCATTTCCTTGTTCCTCTCCTGTCTCATGTTACCTCTGATGGCTCTCAAACTTTTTTCCTAATGGTCTCAACAAAGTGAGGGAGTAGTGAAAAGTTGTCATGATTGTGGGGTGTCAGGAATGAGGCAGAGTGGATACTCCTTGGGCCTTCCTTATCTGTGATTTCAAGGCTTAGATTAAATGACTCATGTGATCCCTTTTGGTTCAATCTGTCCAGTGTTATTGGTACATGCTAATTTCTATCCATTTCAGTAGGACCCCACAGGACTCAAAAATAAAGGAGCTGCGGGCTTCTTTATCAGACATGATAACAGCAGTAAACATTTATCCCTGTCACATGGATCTAAGAAATGAAAATTCTTCCTTTGAGGCACAGAACTAGAAGAAATGGTTGTAGTTTTTCTAATTGTTCCTAGAAGTAAGCATTACTGCAGAGAAATTAGACAGATTGAAATCTTCTGCAGTATTGGATGTGGCAGCCCCAAAGGCACTGGAAATGTACAATGTGCTGTTGATACGGTAAAGCAAGCATGAGGGCTACTGCAAACTGCTAAGACAAACCAGCTGAAAATGAGCAGTGTAGGAGATGGATTCATGGCCAGCAAATTATTTGTAGTTTAACTGATAACTAGGTCAGAGCAAGGTAATTGAAGCAATGGACTTGACTCTACAAAAGAAGAGAGCCGGTATTTGCAGATTGAGTCAAAACTCTGCTTTTCAAATTAAAAGTTCAGTAAGACCAAAGGGAATCTGATTAAAAATGCATATTGAAGTGCAAAGATGGACTGCAAAGGTCAGAAAACAGCCTAGACCAAATTTATTTGTAGAAAATGTGGATGTGGCATTAATCACAACAAATGAAAAGGGGTTCAGTGTCAGCACATTATGGCTGTGCAGAGAATACATAGAGCTTGCAGCTGCTGAATTTATTTTGTCTGAATGTTTTATCAGGCATCCTTCCAGTGTGTCACTTGTAGATCTCTACCTCTGAGCTACCTGTTTAGGTTTCGTTTGTCATCAATGTAGAGAAACATGTTCTTCTGGGACATAATTCATGCCACTGTGAGGGAGATATTTAAAATGTATCATAGGGATAATGTTCTGAAAGTAACTATTTCTTTCCACTGACTGTGAAGAAAGCCAGGAGAGACTGGCTTGTACGCATGTTTCTACACTTTTAACCAGCTAAAACAAAATAAGATTAATCAGTCTTTTACTGGTAAGCCATGGTCTAGCCTACCAAATATACCACTTCTGCAATGAAAAGTTGTATAACCGTCATGTATAACCGTCTGTACCTGGACGCTGCAGAGGTTTTGAACCTGAGCATGAGTGTAGGAAGCTCATTAATGTTACGGTAGTCCTTTGGGGACATGTTCATTCACTCTTCACATACAGGCAGAAGAACTTAGGTAGCTCATAGATTCCCTCCTAACTTTCAGAGAAAAAACACACTTTTGGATTGACATCCAACACCCACTATCTAATGACTAGATTTACATAGCAGATGCTGCAACTATTTGCAGCTATATCTCTTCCTCTGTGCATGACTCTCTACACAAGCAGGTGGCTTCTTTTTTCTTATAGTATCTCATTGCACTGGAAAGCAGTCATCTTGCTTTGAGGGCATTCCCACAGTCTTTCCTCCCATTCAAAAAGCTGCTGCTAATGATCACTCCACCTTTAACAGTAAACAAAGTGTTGGAGTAAATATATTAATGGAGAATGCTACTGTAGAGCATTTCCCATAGCCTTACTAATGCACTGGAGCCGGCTAGTGAAGCAGCTGCTGCCCAGATAATTCTGCACTGAATTTCCACCCACTGGCCATACTTAGGTTATCATCAGATTAACAAGATTGTGTGATAAATGGAGTAAACTAGAATTTTTTGCTTTTCCAAGTAACTAAGTTCGCTCTAAATTTCACAACACAAGTATAAAGCACTCAGTTTACTGATAGACTTAAACTAAGTGGTTTAAATGTGTGTCTGAGAAAATTAGAGTACTGACTGAGGAAAGAATGACATGATACACACAGATGCATGAATATAAAATACAGTGTTATCTGATCTTGCTCACAGACAGCACTGCCACTGAGCTCAACACAGTTAAGGAGGGTAGGAGGGAGGGCTAAAACCACTGCTGATAAAAGGAGAATCTAGTTCATGCGCTTTCTACAGGACTGAAAAGTTACATTGCCCAGCCATGCTTTTTCGAGGAAAACACTGACATGTGCTCAAGGGAAGTCGTTTATATCGGTTTGGGCTAAGTCTCACTGAAAGAGATAAGCTCTTTTATGAACCAACTGCATCCTCCACAAGCACTGAGTGCATGAGCCCACCCCGACCATGGGGGTATGGAAAGCATACGTGGGCAATGAGGTTTCCACTAAGAAATACTTTGTGTGAGAAAGACTGAGAGAAAAACTAGCAAGAAAGTACTAGACCCAGTCTGGAGGAGTTGATGAAAAAACCTTACAATCAAACAGAGAGCAAATACTGACCCAGAAAGAAGAGAAATTGTGAGAGAAGGTGCTGTGTGGAGCAAGCACAGGTTTTCTGTAGCTGATCCAGTCACTGATTTTTGGCATCTTATTTAGAATACCTGCCTCCTCCAGGGTGAGCCTAGCCATTGCCGATATAAATATTCCCAGATTCCACCCAGCCGTCCTTGCAGGTGGGCAGCTGCACAGCCTGTCCTCCAGCTGAGCAGGTAAGATAAGGTAAAACACTAGGAATGCTTCTTCTTGTCCACAGCTAGGTAGGAGGATGCTGTTTACATTTTGACTATGCTAACTTTTATACAATGCAATTGAAACAAAATTGGCCCACAAGACTCTGATTAAATATACAAATTTCTCTCTTTTGTGTTTTGATTAGTCTTTGAGACTGTATAATTCACCCAGAATCTGATGACAGGCTCCTTTCTCAGTGGCTGCTTGCAGAGCCCCAGAAATCAGTCAGGCACTCGAAGTTATGGGACAGAAATCTCCTCCAAAGTATACTGTAAACTTGGATGCAGGACAAAAATAACCTACCTTTCCTCAAAAAAAAAAAAAAAAGGAATAGCACAGTCTCTCCTTTGGTTTGAAGGATTCTGTAGTTCTTTGACAAGGGGCTATATAATAACTTTCAAGCAGATTTTGATTGGCTAGATCAAGGTGTCTGATGCCATTTGAGATGTTCTTGAGCATCTGAAATACAGGACTGCTAGATGTGACACATAAGCTACAGAAAACCTGTGCTTTTCTCTAGCAGCTAAAGGTCAGGTGGGACATGGCAGGGCAGCTGAAATGTCACTAGACCCCTATATTTAGGCTAATGATTTGTAGGCCCCTATATTTAGGCTAATGATTAGAGGGCAAAGTTTCTATGGAAAGCAGATAACCTGAAACCTATCCTAAGTAAAATCCCTCCCTGCCAGCAAAGTTGACTTCAGTATCCTTCCTTCAATATCCCAGTATCCTTCATGGGAAGCTAAGGTTAGGATTTAATTTGAAAATATGCTAATAGAGATTTCTTGAGGAATCTTATGCCCTTTCCTTGGCCATTCTTATCCACTTGGGTCCATGATTACTTTCTACAGGTTGACGAGTCATCACTGGAAAGTGATGACTTTCCACTGGAAAGTTACATCTTTTCAGCTGATTTTCAGTGAGATAAAGCACATTTTGAATAAGGTCATCTGTAGTTTAGTAACAACCTAAATCATAAGTTTAGTAACAGTCTAAATCCTAAAATCTTCCAATTTGGTTATTGAATAAAATATATAAAACTAGGTGGATAAATCTTATGAGTCTTAGGTGACAGCATCAATTCAGGAGAGATTTTCTCCTATTTTATTCCCAAATTAAACCCAGAGTATTTTTAAGGAACGTCTATGCCTAAAAAAAATACAGAGATTGAATTTCTATTTGACTTAATGGGGACTTGCGCAAGTGTATCCATCTATAAGGATCAATACCTGCCAACTGGTGAATGAGGCTGAGTGAAGGTTGCACAGGCTGTGTTGATGGGTCTGATTAATTGTGGGTGGTCAGTTCCTGTATATCTTGAGACTGGGTAAAGGTGGTGCTAATGCGAATTGGTCAGCTGGGAATAAACATCATTAATTCCATATGACATGTCAGATAAACAACCTATGGAAAGCTATGCATTTACAAAGTACCAAAAGACTAACTTGAGAAGAGTTTATACTGAGACAGCAATAAAAGTAATCAATCTGGGTTTAAACGGGTTCCCAGAGATATGATGAACCAATTGAGATGAATGGTTAAACCATATACCTGTTAGCTAGCTTGCACCATCAGAATACTATCAGTCAACAGTAATTGGCATTGTAAGGAGTAAGTTTCATACTCCACACTTGGGCATCAGTGAAATTTGTTCCATGGAAAGCAGCAAGGTTTCATAAAAATATTTGTCTCAGATGAGAGTAACAGGAATAACCTCTGAAACCAGGCACTGGGCTGACTTCCCTCACCCCTTCATCCCCAGAGTGTTTTGCACGCAGTGGTGATGGATTACATTTTCTTTGAAAGCTGGCTGATCCCAGACTATACTGTCCATCCCTTCTTCCATCACTGAGCCCCAAGCCTGGCTGCAGGAAAGACGGCTTCTTTCCTTGGTGCCTGCAAGAGAAGCTGAACACACCACCAGACTCCCAGGCGCCATCATTTCAAATTCTCAAAGGAAGCCCAAAATTTTGATTAAAAAAAAAAACCTTGTACTTTCCCCAGTGCAAATTTTAGTTCTGCAAAAAGATCAGCTCCTAGTGGCAAACTTCTCAACTCTTTCTATATATATCCTATATCTTAGGATAAATTTTGGGGAAGACAGTCTTAGTTCGCTCCCTTTGGTTCTTTTGCTTTCTTTTTTCTGCACACATACAATCCCTAGGACACAGGTCCTAGGTGCAAATATTAAGCATACATAAGTTAATAAAAAATAATAGTTTCCCATGGGTAATAAAAGCTCTAATACTGTGTGCTCATAATACATTAATTAGTATAATTCTGGTAGGGGTCCCTTTGCTTAGGACAAGTGAGAAAATAAGATCTAACAGTGGAGCTTTCACACCACTGCATTTCCTTTATTAATATCTGTTGTTTTATGTACAGAATTATCTTGCTTGTAGGTGCCCTTGCAAATTTTTAAAATACAAATCCAGCTATAACTATCTACAGGATAACTAAGCTCAATTTGTAACTTAAAATCACATATCAAGACCTATAGACAAGCAAAAAAAAAAGAAAAAAAAAAGATGACAGCAGATGGTGATGGTGCAAGTTAACATAATTTTTGCATAGGAGATACCCTATCTTTTGTCCTTGCAGCTCCTGTACAGAAGCATTCTGCTCCATTATTGTGGCCTCTCGGACATCACATTCACATGTCCTTTGCTCTACATCAGAGTGGGTATTTAGATCTCTGAGGATCTGAATCAGATTATTCTGGAGGTGGAACAGAGTGAGAAAGAAGCACTTGTGAAAGCAAACAGTTTTTATTTTGACTCATCTTTTATTAAGTGAATATTTTTAACTAGATTATATGGAGCATAAGAAATCAGGCTCTGCAATTAAAGATCATTGACTCAGCTGCTTGAAAATTGGTAGACTTGTGTTAGCACTGCAGATGAGCAATGAACAAAGAAGACAGTGAGAGTGTTTGGCTCTGTGTTATCCTGTTAACATGTTCATGTCTAGAAATCATGTCTAGAAATGTCTAGAAATCTACACCTCAGCTTGGCACCAGGGATATCAAAATAAAGGAAGCAAGCAAATACTTCAGTGGAGAGGGGAACAGTTTGCAATGTTGACTCTATATTGATTGGAAATTGCTTGTTCTCTTTCTGTTTGGAGAACTGATGATTGAGAAACGACAAATGTTTCACTTGCCCTAGGAAAATACAAAGGTGATGAATGTTGATACTCTATTGGATTGCCTCATCATACTGAAAATGAAAGAAGAGCTAACATATTTCTGAAAACTTGCATTCTTCTGCAGGTTTCTGGTCAGCAATATACACAATAAAGTGTTCAGCCAATTCTGATTTGGAAAATACAGCATTTACTCCCATCTCCCTGTATTCCAAGTGGCTAGGCTTGCATATCTTTTAGTTTATCTTTATTAGAGTGGGTGAGAATTGATTTCTAAAAGGGAGGAGGTAAGAAAGAAACTCTTACGGTCATGTCAAAGTCTCCTCTGTTTCCTTCACAAGGAGGAAGCCTGAAATATTCTGAAATATCTACAATGAAAAGGTCACCTCAGCTGACTATAGACACAAGAATAAAATTCCTCTCCCCTTATGATATTAGTGTGTGATATCTGTATTTCCATATACGCAAAGTATCCTGTGCAGGCAGTTTAGTGAGTACAATATATTTGACCAATGTAGGTGACCACGTCAGGAAGTGTTCTACTCGCCCCCATTACCTTGACAGGTCTCCACTGATTGTAAGGGGGCCAAGGTGGCTAACTCAGATAGAGATGCCTGCACAGCAGACAACCACATTGGGCAGATAAATTGGCCTGGAAGGCCAAACACTCCCTGGAGGCCCTGTGCTTCTAAGGAGGGGGAGGCACAGTAATGACCTATCCCACCAAACACCTCTTAAGTTCCTTAAGACTTTAAATATCCGCATTTCGAGGGTGTCAGTTATTGAGGGGCAGCTGAAAGATGGTCATTTGTGTCTTTGTTGCATCCTTCTCTGCAGGGATGGACCACATTTTGGGTCTGAGTGTTTGGGGGAGAGGAGAGTTGGGCAGTTTGGGAGCTTGGGGTTCAGTAGTGGGTGTGCTTTGCTGAAGGGTTAAAGAAGGAGTTCCAGGACTGAGTTCTGGTTTGAAAGGAGAGAAGGACAGACAAACTTGCTACTACCAGGTCACTGGGAGTGCTGGCTCCTTGCTCGAGACTGTACAAAATTAAAAAAAAGAAATCAGTTTTATTTTTGCTTCAACAACAGCTAATTCACTTAAACAGAGTTGTGTAGCACTCTTGGAAGAGTCTCTCCTTAGAGACCTCCAGAACTCCTGTTGTGGGGGCAACCAGCACTTTACAAATGTGTAAGGTAAATCAATGCCTGCTGTTTCACAGTTCATCTCACCAGACATTTCCCTATGAAACTCATATATGTCATCACAGATCCCCCTTTCCCCTCCTTTTCCATTAGCATTTCTGGGATTTACTCTTTTTGTGTCTGGTTGATTCAAAAATACAAATTGAAGTCGCATTGCACATTAACAATTATGAAAGTCAGCAGCAACTGCTGTGGCTGTTCAGCAGTTCCAAAATTAAGGAGAGTTTGCCATCTAGAGGACAATCAAGACAGGAATTCGGATATGTGGTGGGGCACAACTTTCAATTTGAGTAAAAACAGCTCAGTATTACAAATTAGGCAGCATAACAATGACAGCCTTGCACCAAACAAGGAAGAGGGTTAGCGGTTTCTTTCTGACTGAGTTTGGAAGGAATAGACTTTTTATTTAAATTGCGCAAACTGAAATAGCCAGACAGTTTAATTAAGCTTAGCAAATCAATAGCAATCACATTTAGCAAAGGAAAACTCTGCTAGAATATAGTTTTTGGCCAGTCTGCTCCACTATGTCTGTAGGCAGAGCCCTGATTATAACCAGATATGATTAAAACTTTGTTTCCAGTGTAACTAGGTCCTGGCTGTAAAGTTTGCTGAACCCTAAACCTCCATCCCATGAGGGTGGAAAGCCTCCATTTTGCAGTCAGAAGCATAGAAAATCAGTTACTTCTCTCCACTTCTTCTCTCTTTTCCCAGCTCACTGTATTTTCCATGCTAGATATTAAAACATCCTGTTTTATTATTTTCTGGGAAAATGGCAGAGGGATTTTTTCCCTGTGTTTCTTCATTAAAATGCTTCATTCTTGAAGGTCCTGAGCTATTTTCTCATTTATGTCATGGGTCTTCACTTCTCTTGCATGGAAATAGTCCTGCTCCTAGAAGGGAGAAGTTCTGGATGACCTCCAGAGATCTCATCCATACACCTTTTCCGTGATCCTGCGGACAGAATCAAGATCAGTCCCTGCTCTGTGCAAGATGCTATTAAGGATTACATATTCCACACTGGACAAGGCTCAGAAGCCTCTCGCTTGAAAGCGGTGGTGGTTCAATTAGGCCAAAAGCAACTAAGAAGCACTGAACTGATGAATGAACATCCCTTGTGCTCACCTACCCCACCCACCTATCCTCAAGTGCACCTGCATGGCAAAAAAGGCAAACACAAGGCAGAGACCACTAAGCATTTCAAAATTTTACATGCTGTCGAAGCTCACACCAGCCATTTGGCCCTCAGTGTGTTAGACTGACAGGGCTGCACAGCAGAAAAGAACCAGTTCTGCACACAGCATTCAGTTGCTGCCGTAGCTGTTTCTATGAGCTTCTAATATGCTGATTTTGCAAACTTGTCTTTCCGTATGTCTCCTGGCACTCAGCTCTCAATATGCTTATGGGCTGCGGCAGGCACCGCTGTCATGACCTGCGCAGTACTAATGAAACCATCTGCTGGGTCAACCTGTCACTTTACATGCCATTCCAGCCTCTGATCTCATGAGATCACACAGGCAAAGCCAGTACAGGCCTAACAGCAGTGCCCTCATGGGATTTTAGGAGACCACTAAGCTACAAGAAGAGTTATTTTACTGGATGAGACGTTAAGCTGCTGTTGTGAGTGCTTGTGACCTTTGAAGATCACACGTTGCTCTTTGCAGTGAAAAAAAGTTTGAGGTCCCACTTTTCATTGGCTAAATGTAAATTTTGCCTCTATTTGCCCTTCACTTTCAAGTAATACAGTAAACTGAATTCTGAGGAGCATCCAAGACCTCCGCTAGCTTAGGGACAGCCAAATGAGATAACAATATAGTTATTTAGAATTTTTCCACCAGCTTCTTTTGCACTTGGGTGCATGAGTGAATTCAGACAGTTAATCAAGCTACTGATTGTCAGCTAAGCCATGGTAATGGCTGGTGCCTGACGGTGCATGTGTCCTTAGCATAATGCAGCTGCAAAGTAAATCATGATAGCTTAGATCCTAATGAAAATGAAATCCACTGTAGAGACAGTTTAAACTAACACACTTCTCACTGGGTCAAGCTTAATGCATGCACATGGTCAGTTAGCAGATTTCGAATGGTGGGCATCTTCAGTAATTCAGTTATTTTCTATCACATGCTTAGGCCTGGGAATTTATCCATTTGAGATTCTGATGTAGGAGAGGGTTAAATGAGCTGAAACTGATCTGCATGGACTACATGCACAGCTGTAATTATATCTATGAGTAATCTTCACTAGAAATGGGGCAGATTCATTGGAAGTCTTTAAATCTAGACTGATTTAGTCTCTTTAAAAATATCCAAACACTCAAACAGAAACCCTAGGACTAATGTAGAAAGCCTTGGATGAACATTTTCCACACAGGTGACACAGGAGGTCAGCCTGACAGCCACTACAGATTCTTTCTGACATTAAAATCGATAAAACTACGAAACCCTATGATCCAATAAGGTATAACTTCATCTGTGCCAACACTACCTTCACATCCCCTGGGGCTACATTTCTGTAAGACAGCAAGTGACTTTTTGGTCTAGGACCAATGAATGGGAAAACCCAACTCATCACCAGAGCAAAGTCAAGACACCAACCTCCCCTCCCTGATGCACGAGTAAGTGTAGTATTAGAGGCATGTGAGGAGCAATGGCCTGTCAAACCAGCTTCTGCATCCCCTCTGGACAACGGAGCAACATTATCCTGTCTTACCAGCTTGGCATCGGGTACTGCTTGGCAGTAGCATGCTGACCATCCCTAAACTCACATAAAAGTTATGTATAAGCTCACTAACCACCCCTGAACCAAAGATCTCCCCCAGATCACCCCAAAGTCTCTCAATTGAGCCAATTCCCATAAAAGGCTGCTATTATTTGTCATAGAAATTCATAAGAGAAATACACATTTTCAAAGTAGTTCAGTAAAAGAGATTATCTGGGAAAATACTCTGATGTCTTGTATTTAAAGGAATGTTGTCATTAATATTAGCATTAACTAATAATCCTTTATTCATCCTTTATTAAGACTATGAAATGAACTGGATTTCTGAGCCTCAGCTGATATTTTGCAATTTTACCCTTCAGCCTAATTTTTTTCAATTGAAACTTCTAGAATATACACTTTCTGTTCAGCTTTTGCAACTTCCTGCATGAGTGAAATATCCCCTAACCCTGACCAGAAAACCCTTCCACATCTCTTTCAGAAATTCACTTCAGCAAATGTAACATCCTTACCAGAAGGAAACACAAGCTATAAAATATGCTGCAGCCTTCCTTTCTGTCTGACTTGCTTCAGACTTCATTCATAAAAAAAAAAAAAAAAAAGCAAGGAGAGAATGAGGAAAAAAAGTGACAGTTGATTCAGAAAGTTGTAAGATGTAAACACTCATCCACGGATGATGCATGGATGGTTAGTGTTGCATATCTTTGGGGACAACATATGCTTGTCTGTCAAACTTGTCACATCCTAACGGCTATTGTTATCAGCCTACAAAAGCTTCCAAATTCCTACCTGTCACTGAAATTCTTAGAAAATGAGAAACCATGACACTCTGAGAAAATATAACTGTGATTATTCCTATCCTGCCGCTGCTTGGCTTGCTGGCGCAGTCCTCCCTCAACAGAGCCATCTTATTGATACCCTCAACACTTCTTGCTCCTTTAAGTGTTTGGAAGATCAAGTAGACAAGCAAAATTCTCCCCTTCCAATAGGTGTAGTCATTTGTGTGATATTTTTGTCTGTAAGTCTCCTTAGTGATATTGCAGCTGTAGTTGCAAATCTTAGTCTCCCCTCAAAATTCAAGATCCGCCTGTACTAATGAGCATTAAAATATTTCTTTGTGACAGAGGAAGCATCATTCTTATTAATTCTTCTGGTTATCACTGTATTTTCTGCTTTACAAAGGAATGAGACCAGGGTAACATTCTCTTTTGGTGATGCTCGGGGTCAGTGGAGCCAGGGTTTGCCCAGCACCCATTCAGGACTAGGATGAGGCTTTCCACCCACCCAAAACCAGCCAAAATTGTCACTTTGTCCTGAATTTTAAGGCTTTATGCAGCCTTGCCCATGCTCAGGAGAGACGTGTGATGCCCCTTGCACCAGGCTGGACCCGCAAAGCTGGGCCGAACGTGCAGAGACCCGATGCAGTTTGGCCTGTCAGCTTCGCTTCTCCCAGCTGCCCCTCCATGCTGTGAGCAGAGGGTCGCATCTCCCGGAGAGCATTTCCCGATCCCGATCCCTTCAGCATGAGGATTCTGCTCCCCAGGGCGCCGTGCCCTCCAGGTCCCATCTGTCCCCAATGGAGAGAGGTGCCTGGCACGCAGCGCGGGAGCGGGACGGGAGCCACGCTGGCGGCCCCGATGAAACGGTGCAAAGGTTTCGGCACTGCCTTTTCAATGGGCTCCGTGTCAGCAGGCGGGAGGAATTCGAGGAATGCGAAACTGCCAGGCAGGCCACTTGGGAGGATTAAGCCGCATGACTCGAGGACCCCAGCGATAGCCCCGGAGGCCCCACAAAGAGCAGCTTCTTCCCGGCCCCCCGGGCGAGCCGCTGCCTCGCGGGCCCGCGCGGAGGAAGGAGGAATTGTTTGCTTTGCGTTAGCGCTTCCTACTTTTCATTGAGAAAAAAAAAAAAAAAAAGAAAGCATGCGGTTGGTATCTGATAGATTATCTCTACCCGCGCAGTAGCCCGGCTCGGGAGACGGGTAGGGATGGCAGGGAGGTATTTCTTCAATGAATTCATTTTCCCACTGCGTGTCAAGGTTACTTCCTCCCGTCACCTCGGTGGCTCCTGTCGCAAGCTTCCCGCTCTGAATGAAAAGCAGAAACTGCCTTTTCTGAATGAAACCACTTCTTATTTTGCTGGCTGTGAAGCGGCTAGGCCTCACCGCATGCCCTAGTGCCGCTTGTTTAAGCGCAGAAACTCCCGTGTCTTTTTCACAGGCTGTTGCATGAGGATATTTGGGAACTGTTCGTGGACTTCCCAGCTAACAAAGCAGAGACCGTCACTGCAGCCCCTCAAGTCCTGCTCCCTCTTCCCTCATAAATCCCTGGCAATAGCACCAAAGGTTTTCCGGCAGGGAGGAAGCCCGCTCTCCCCTGATGCAGCTCCCAAGTTATCCAGCATGGTCGTGCCAGTGAGCACTGGGATGTGCCGTGGGCTGCCCTAGGTAACGGCCCTGTTTGAAACGTGTCTGCACAGCCAGGAGATAACATCAGCTGGGGCAGTGCAGAGAGAGGGCTCAAAGGCGACATGATAACTGTGCTGGTCTTTCAACTTCCAAACATTTTGATGGGGAATCCTTTTCGTCTTTCCTTTTACTTGAGGAGAAGTTTTGTTTCACAAAGCTGCTGGGAAATATTAAAGACCTGACGCTCCTCTTTGTTACACTGCCTCACATCCACCAACTGCAACCTATTCATGGCCACGCAAATAGAAGCCAGTTCACTCTCCAAGTTTTTCTTTCAAATTTCCAGTTGCAAACTATTGTTTCACAGAGGAATAAAAATTTGATTGCATTTAAAGCTATATACCAAAGGGAGCAAGTTTTACAATCCTGCTTTCTTCCTAAGTGCTCAGTATCCGCGGCAAGATACCAGCTGGAGTAAACGCAGCGGAAGTTTAGCATAGTTGGACTTATCTTTGTTGTGCAGAACTGGATAACTGCATGTTTGTAAGCTAACACCCAGATCATATTCTGTCTTGGAGAATATGTGGCCACACAGTTTGCAAGATAAGCTACTGCGTTTGCAGGAGATAATTTACACACAGAGTGTGACGATTCACATTCATGTGCTAAATTTCATTCATAGATTATTAAAAAGATGTTTATGAAGCACAGGAACGACTGAGCTGACTCAGACCAAAAGTCCCAGTTTCATGTCCTGCACCTTAGTCTCTAGCAGAGTTTTAAGGAAGGCAATAGAACCCAGGATGGTCTTTTTATGTCTATTTGCTAATAAAGGCCTTCCTGAGGTCATGATATTTCATAGTTCCCAGCGGAACCCTCTTCCATGTGTTGTCTAACCTTCTAGTCTTACTTGTGTTTCTGGCACCTGTGACATCCTGTGGCAGTGAGTTCCACAAATCAGCTAGGCAGTGTGTGAAAAAAGGACTTCCTTCTCCTCGCTTTAAACTCGAGAACATGAACATGCAGCCCAGACAGCAAAAGGAGAAGCAGCAAAGGGAACTCGCTGGAGGAGATATTGGAGTTGACTGAACCAAACTGACCAAGGCAGCATGGAGGTATTAAGCCAGGCAGGAGTATTGCCAAAGGTGCTCATGGAGCAAACCTCCCTTTGCAGCCCTTTAACTTAACGGAGTTAAGTTGATGGCCCAGCAGTGTGGAGCCAAGGCAAGTAGGAGGTTTGGGCTGTGCAGGGTGCCTACATGTGTCTATAGGGTGCTTATTCTGCAGCTTCATGCTTTCTTTAAACCAGCACAAGCCAGCAGAAGAAGTGATGATCATCTTGGGCCCCTTGACTCTGGTATCACCCTGCCTTGCTGCCAGTATAAGTCTATCTGTGGCTGCCTGGTAAATCAAATCAGTTAAAAAGATATTTGGTGTCATGGTTTGGATAGCTTTAAGATAGATCACTTCTAAGACCCGTTCTGACTGCTGAGCTGAGAAAAACCTAATCCTGGAGATGGTTGCAGAAGGGCAGGAAAAGACAGGGCTACTTCTTCTGGTGACAGTGCTTGTTCCTACGAGTTTACAGTGATCCTGGAAACCTTAGCATTTGCCTCCTGGTCACCCTCTGCTAGGTGGCATGTCCTTTAACTGCAGACCAGCTTAACTCAAAGCACTTTGGCCACCCCACTGAAGCAAATGTGCCAAATCTGCGAGCTGGAAGCTGCTCTGTCCAGACAGGCGTTTGTAGTGGAGGGACTCACTGGTTTGCTGCCTCTTGCTTGCTCTGACAAAGCTTTTCCTCAGATCTTCAGAACTGCGTTTTGAGCAGTTAATATACTTATTAGGAAATAACTGCTCTTTATTGGCACTGAATGAACCTCTTAGCCTGGCTGAGACTTGAGAATATAACATGTCATTTACCAAACTATCCCCAGAGAGCACAGGCAGATTACAAAAATATGCCTTGTGTTGAGTCCATTTAAATGGGTAAGATGACAGCATGAGGATTATGCATCGGATTTACATGCTGAATGGCCACACTTAGAAACCTGACAAATTGCCTTGGAAAATGAAATAATATTACCTTAGAGCAGGGACAGTGCCAAGAATTCTTCATAGGAAGAACAGAAGAGTAGGAGGAAAACTGCAAATACTGATAACCTTATCTGCTTCAAAGGAACTGCATACTTTGGAGAATAGTATTTTATAGGTATACAGGGCGCAGCCCCTCTGCTACTGGTCAGTCAGCTCCCAGCTGTAAGACACTAAAAGCAAAAAGACAAAGTCATTCCTATTTAAATTATATCCACCGATGTGAGTTGGATTTAATAAGCATAGAGATCTGGTTACACAATTGTTCCTGTCGGTTAAAAAAAACAGCACTCATGTGATAGCTGACATTTTTAATTCAGTCCATGTACATTTAACAAGATCCCATGTATTGCTTCATATAGCCAAAATATGCTCTTACACACTCTGTGTTTAACCCATGTTGGGTGTGCTGTAATTCAATCTACAACCCCATTTAGTATGAATGCACCCTGTGATATAATCAGCCCGGAATAACATGAGCAATTAGTCAATGACGCCGTGTATCTAATCTCCACATGTCTGAGTTCAGAAAACAACACCTAACAACATGCCCCTCCGCAGCTCAGTAGAGAACCACTGGGTGCTTGGAGACAAGGTACCCTACGCTGCTGTTTCTTCCCAAGAAACACGGGTACAAGTTAAAAGCAAAGGTTAACTGCTAAGTCAAAGATGCTTGACTTCTTTGCTAAGAATTTGGTCCCAGGTCTTTGTCCTTTTCCACAAAAAGTCCAACTCTGATCTTATTCACAGCATTTTGCGCCCATGTACTTCCCCTGGCTTGGTCTGAATTACTCTAGTTGTGATGGAAATGAGAGCAGGGTCAGGGCAGGCTGGGGAAGAATAATGGTTCCAAACAAAGGACTGGTGAAATGACAGAAGAAATTTTTAAACTCTCCACTACTTTTTATAATGTAGGTTAATGGAAGGTCTATAAGGACTCGACATTTCCCTAGCCGCAGTGGAAGATCAGTGCTGCCACAGTTCAGATATCTCTCTTACATTGCATATGGAGAGCCAAACAAATGAAAATGAAGATACTTATTTACAAAGCACCCTTAAGAGCTGACATGTTTGACAATGTCGTACCAAAAGGTGCCAATTCATGAATTAACTGAATTTTCTTGAAACACAGTGTTTCAGAGCACGTCTGCAAGAGACAGCAAAGGGAGGTTGGGGCTTTCTGGGGCAACAGCTCCCCCTAATGATGGCTGGGAGTTATTCTGGAGTAGGGAGAGATCCGTAGGTCTAGGAAATGTGCCTGGAAGATCGAAATGAAGTAGCTCCCTTTCCAGTAATCTGGAACCCAGATGGAGCTGGCATCTTTATTTACTGGTCACTCTTTATTGACAACCAGCAATGAACAGTATTTTAACAGGAGGAACAGATTAGGGATTGAATTGCTGTAGTCACGCACTTTTTTTATTCTGTCCCTAGCATCTTGGCCTGACTCTTTCAGTCAATGATGGGAGCCGTTTTTACCCACACAGGGAAAATTGAACATGAATAGGGCCCAGTAACAAAGCTGCCAATGAAATGAAACAAAAGCAGAGCACTGCGTTGGTTGAAGGCCTGCCCAATGAGTATTATGAGAGGAAAATTTCTGAACAGTCTGGGCTGCTTTTTGAGTCAGCTGCCTAACGCTGATCCAGATTCAGTAAATGCAATTTTTTTCTCTTCTTGAGTTCTGTTTTGGGTAACACCATGAGGCTAATGACCTCAGAGGGAGCAGGACTGGCAACAGTTCCTGATCCTATAACCACAGAGCGATATAACCAATGTGTACAGCCTGAAGTAGTGCCCTGGCTGGGGAAGCCCCACATAACTCCTCACACACAAGAAGTTCATTGGTCTCTAGCCTTTGTATCTGAACCTTTGGGTTGGCTTTTCTAAAAGATTTTTGAACTCCTACCTTCTTGTGCTGTCAAGGTTCCCAGGCTCACAGTGCTGAAGTTATTATTATCCATATCATTAAATGCTGTATGGTGACTATCAATCATTGACATGATCTGGGATCATCCCACCATATAGGAACTCATTTAAGATGAGTTAGGATATTTATCTCCTTAAGTTTTAGATGTAGTCAATCAGGAAACATTGTCCTGCAAACTACCCCATATATCATTCTCACCTCGGTGTTCTACCTCCTGAGTGACTTCTGATTTATTTGAAAACTCTTATTAAATTAAAAATAGGTAAAACAAAAAAAAAGTCCGAAAACTGTATGACTTCCACCATTTCCACCATGGAGCATATCTTCTCACTAGTAGAACTTTTGGCTGTAGACAGCAAGAGTAGGTAGTTAATTAGAATTAGAGAACTATCTAAATAAAAGTTAACTGGAGGCAGTTTATTTCTAATAAATGTGTAAACCTCTGATTATTATATAACCTCTCCAAAATTACGCATCATAAAATAAAATGTACAGATAATCTTGTGGAAATACTTATGGAAGGAAAAATGAGGATTTCTCTTGGCCCTTTTTTTAATGATTTAGTGTCAGGAAGCTGCAGTGAAAAAATATCCCTTTTTTAATGTATCTAAAAAGGATATCCAAATATCCCAGCTAATTTTTCAAAATGAACCTGTAAATGTGATAGCAGCTAAAAGTTGTCTTGATTCATCTGGCTTCAAACTTCATGTCTCCTACTGGAGTAGGCAGTCTCCTACTGTGTGGGCATTAGACTTACATATAGTACTACCTAGTTCTGCAGACCACAGAGGAGCCGTTTTAATATTCTGTGCAAGAAATCCTTAAAATTGCAAGGTCAGACTACATGATAACAGTCCTTTCTGCTTTTAAAATCAATTAATCCTAGAAAATGCGATCATGTCAGTCATGTAGTATAGCTAATTGACTGCATGTTTATCTCACACCCCATCAGGGAATCACACACAGCTGCAGTGAACATCACTGCACAGAAGACTCCTGGGGAGAAGGTTGTAAAGTCAACATCTTCTGGTTCCGCCTAGCAAATGACACAGCTCTCAACAGACACTTGTACAGAAGCAGAAAGAGAGAACAAACAAGGAGCAAAGAATGTAAATATTCGGCAGTCAACATGTAAAGGGAGCTGGCTTCCACCAGCCATGTTTTGACTGAGGTTCTTGGAAGGAAGGCAACATGTGCCTTGGAGCAATCCCATTATCACAAATAGCAACCAAAAAAACCCAACCCACAACTATTGCAATTATTTCAAATCATTCATTTCAGCAATTCAGCTCCCCTTTTTACAGAATCAAAAAGGTTTATCTGGAAGTGACAACACTGCCAGGTTGATCTTTGCCTTTAACGACAGCACTTGCTGTATCCCGTTGTACACGTTTAGTATTGAGCAGTTTACTATTCTAATGAAAACATGTGGAGCATCAGTGAACACAGCGTTTATAGGTAATACCCTGTCTCACTGAGGGCAAACGAACACCGGACTCTGCACAAGCAAGAACCTCCTTCCTTCTGTTTGAGCTGTCCCAGTGCTCTGTCACCCTCACTGTCAAAAAATTTTCCTTAAGTTCCTGTGGAACTTTTGGTGCTTAAGTTTGTGGCCATTTCTTCTTGTTCTGTCAGTGGCCGCTACTGAAAAGAGGCCAATATTCACTTTCCAGTTCATAGGCAGGAGGAAACACTCTGTGATCTCTTCATTTGGGAAGGAACCCTTTGGTTATCCTGCCTCATCTTGGGAATGTAACCTTCCCAAACAGCCCTATGGAGCAGCTCTGAGCTTAGTAGCCCAGACAGACCCAGTTCATGCCCATTAGCAGCTTCATAGGCAGCGTCATAGGATTTTTCCCTGTGTTCACACCATGGTAGCTGTGGTGTACCTGGAGCAGCAAATCACCACCAAAGATAGGGCAAACACGCCAGCACAAAGTTGGATGTCATGAATACTTCCTAATGGATAAGTTACAAGGCATAGAGTTGGGAATTTTCAGACTGCACATGTCCAAAATAAAGTGCATTACTATGAGAAGAAGATCTGGCTTTTTCTGGGGACAGTTCAACAGAGAGGTCAACTCTGTTGAGGGCTGCAGTGAAAGCAGTCTTCTAGGTAAACTGGAGAGCTGGACTCTCTGCACTAAGAATAGCTCCTCACATTTATGAGTGCTTTTAACAGTCCACCCAGCAATGCCAAATCATGTGTCCAGCTTCACTGCAGACAAAATAAAATAGCTCTAGCAAGATAAGCATATCTTGGAAGGCTGGGATTTTCCAGCAGATAGGGCCAATTCTCTGTTGGTGGCAATTGGCAGTGTTGTGCTTAACTCCATGGATGGGTGCCAAATGACCATAGCAGAGATTTTGGCAGTAGAATAGCAGTCGTAACAAATGACTCTGTGAAGCCTTGCGTGCACTTCACCTAAAGTATTGTAGCTTCCCCTGCCCCTCCAAAGCATTCCAGAAATGTGGGCTTGTGCTTACCAGCACAATGAGCCAGCAAAAGATCCATCAGGAAAGTTCACTGACACCCTAAGCAGTGCTAAAACAGCAGCTGTCCCACCAGCAGCGAGGAGAAACTCCAGCTACCTTTCCAGAAGACTCCCATCACTCCAGTTCCTGAGCCACCAAGCCACTGGAAGGAACTGCAGCATCTGGATCAGGCTTTGCATGCGGGGAGATTAGCACAATAACTGCAACCACAACTGAGAGCAGTAAAACTCCAGTGGCTTTTGTTCTTACAGTTGCACACTGAGAGGGCTCCCAGACATCCATTCTCTCCCCTCCATCTGGGAAATCAGTGTTCGCAGAGACACAATGATCATCGTGATTCACCGCCAAGCCCAGATCTACCAAGGGATATTAAAGAAACTGCAGCGCTTAAGGGATATGTGGCATGTGCTTGAGCTGACGTGTTGAAGGAATAGTCATGCTGCTTTGCCCACTCATGGAGAGTGTGGTTTCTTCTTGATCCAGCATCGTTCAGATGTCTCTCAGGCCCACACGTTGTCTAAGCCAAATTACTCCTTACATTAAATCCTCCTGAAGCTCAACTTTGAGTGTCTTTGGATTCCCACACACATCTGGTTACGAGTCCTGGATTGGCCCACCCCAGAGGCAAAAGTGAGTGCATGTCCAGCTTGAATTTTACACCAGCACTGCCCAGTGCATCATGAAAGCAGACAGTTACTATTAAATTTGCCAGGTAGACTGGGAAGTGCTGAAAGGAGCAGGAAGCAGGCTGGTCTTTATTTTGCTGTTTCATGTGCTCACCATGCTACATCGAAGCTAAACTTGACCACACTGAAGAATATGAGTATAGTGCACGGAATATGAATAGCGCACCCTTGGCAAAGTATGTGGCCGTTCACCAGTTAGTCTCTGATGCTTTGTGCAAAAAATATCTTGTATTCTGCATCCCAAATATACTCAACACCTAAATATTTCTGGGAACCCCTTTTGTGACTGGTGACATCTTTAGCTGCCTGCCCCCTTTTAGCAATCTGCCTCTAGCACCTGGTGGAATCTGAGCCTCCACACAGTAACTCTGAGCACGATTTTATTTTATTCTATTTAATTAACTGCACAGAGCCAAAGGCCTTTCCTGCCTCTGGAACCAGATCATTAGCTGGCAACCCAGTCTTCACAGAAATAAGCATCATTACAGTGGTAATGAAAACAAGACAAAAAACAAAAAACTGTGAACATTTTTATTGCCCCTGGAGCCATCAGCATCCACAGAGCATAAGCAGAGCTGTCAGCAATGACTCTCCTTACTTGGGACCCAGTCAAAACAAAGCTCCAAGTCAAATTTCTTGCCTGACCATTACATCAAGTTTTAGTTCTATTCTCAGTCATGGTCTGCCACTGATTACATTATGAAATTCATTAGGGAAGAGAAAATTGCAGTACTTTAGTGGATAGAGCTGAGTGTTGCTATTGCAGAATAGCCAAGAGCAACCCGGGAAAACATGCCCATGAGAGGCATGGTGTAACTCTGCTGGGATCACAGCCAGGCAGTCACAGGATAAAAGTGCAATCTGCAATGCAAGAGATGCAGTGACAGATCACAGGATAACTTTTAAAAACGGTGGATGTTTTGCAAGCCCCAAATTTGAGGGTTACATTGAGAAACAAATGTACATAAAAGACTCAAGGAAGTGGAAAGGGTGATAGACTAACTATGTTACAAAGGCTTTCCTGCTGGAACAAAGTGTTATAACAGAAGAAGCTCATGGCACCTCTTATTACTAGTGGTTTAATTAGGAAACATGTCATGTCACATTAGCCCATTCACATCTCACCGCCCTTACCTTATTGTTCTCACAGCACAGGTAGTATCAAAGCAATGACTCAAGTAAACAGAGGCTGTTCAGTTATATTCAGGTGTTAGATGGAAAAAGGAACCCAGATCTGCATCACAGACTGTCTCACACATTAACAGAGATAATAAAATAAAATAAAATAAAATAAAATAAAATAAAATAAAATAAAATAAAATAAAATAAAATAAAATAAAATAATAATAATAACATAAAATAAAAGTCTCAAGGGAAGCTTTGCCTCATTCCCACAGAGTGATTGTGATTTAGCTCCAGTAGTTTTCACAAGCTAATAGTCATTTGGGGGGAATTATTTTGAACGTTTTCCCACAGAACAGAGCCGCTGTCCCTGAAAGTTCAAAACCATGGGCTGAGGACCCTGAATTCATGGGATGAGGAGCACAAAGCCTGCACGGTCCTGCCCGCCTTGGATAAGGGCGCAGCGCAATTCTCACAAACCACAACTGACAAGGTGCACTGGAAGATTGGAGGGAACTTGTTTCTTCTGTTAGTAACCACAGGAGTTTCTCTGAGTGTCTTGTGGTTGCTGGTTCTGAGAACAGGAAGCTGGACAAGCCGTAGGTGCAGGAGATTCTCGCTGCCACTTGTGTTACCCACCCAGCCCGAGCTCAACTGATTAGGAGGGTATCGGGGTTACATAATGGCTCTGCTGGGTTGTTTTACTGTAAGGATGGAGGAAGGGCGGTGGGGGTGCTCTTCAAAGCAGGGTTGAGGGTTGTAAATAGCAAAACCACAAGGAATTGAATTTAAGTGGTGGAATAATTTAACAAATTAGGATAATTATAACATGTAACATATAATAAGCACATATATCTATGTATAAGTAATACATAACAAATTAGTACTTAAATTCTGGTGAATTTATCAGTCTATTTAGATGGGGAATTCTGCTACTGAAATGCTTACAAAATCATTTTGGATCCCTAAAGATCCATCTCCCCTAACATTAGACATCTGGAATATTAACATCTATCTTTGAGCAAATCTCGGAGAGCTCCAGAAAAAGAAGAACCTAAAAATCTATTAAAAGAAATAAACACATTTAAGATACTCATAGGATGACTATTTTAGAAATCTTTAGGATGCACTGAATTGATTTTTTTTCTCCAGTAGCTATCAAGAGTGCATGGTTACTAGCCCAGATGTGGATACCAGTGCTCTACACCATTATATTTACCCACAGGAATCTCATCACAGATGGTCTAACATATGTTTAATAATACAGCAAAATAATGAAAACTTCTAGCAATACTTTAATGGGAATTCATTCAGCTTCCTGTAGAAATTCCTCCTGAGATTTTTGTCAATATAAGAAGCATCTCCGAATTTGTTGTCTAATGAATGTCTTGTGCAAGATGGATTCACCAGAGGACACCAATTTCAGGGCCAACAGGTGTCAGAAAATATTACCATCTTGCTCTTTGAAGTTACTGCATATCATTTTCACAGAAAGGCTGTGATGTAGCTTGTGTAGTTTTGTGAACCTAGTGCTTTTCTAAGGGAAGAAATATGAGCAACTGCCTGCAAAAATGACCACGAGGAATCAGGATACCTGAACACAGGTCAGAATAGTCAGCCTTCATACTTACTCCTGCCTCCTGAAGCCAAACGTGGCACCAGTTTAAGCAAGATACTTTTAGGTTCTGTTTGAGCATTGTATTTTTTTTTTTTAATTCTTTGGTAGGAATTTATGGTGAAACCTCACACATTTTCAAACAAGCCACCCGACTCTTCAGGCAGAGCAAAAACTCCCCCTGTGTGCTTCATTGCTGGTGGGTCTTCCATTCAAAAGAAAAGTCAAGTCCTCCTTTTATGTGCTTCACACAACATTAAAACACACGTATATGGATTTCAGATAGATGGCAACCTTCTTTAGATGCTATCGAGTCACACTGACACAGAGAAAGCCTTTTTCCATAATCTCGCTGGAAATGTAACAGAAAAGCTGGAATTGTTTGGAGTTTTTGTGTGATAATACTTTGAGAGACAAAACATTTCCCCTCCCAGCTCAAAAGCTATTGAAGCAATTTTCCTGACACGTTCAAAAATGATTTATTGTAGGTCAGAGGGCAATCAGAGGAGAAAAAGATCAATCACACAGGAAGAGATAAGTTTTTCCTTTGGTCTCTCTCTTTTTTTTTCCTTTCCTTTTTTTTTGAGTGAACAGCTTCAGTTGTAGTGTTTTAAGAAATATTTCAGGATTCTAGCTGCTGAATTTCTTCTGTGATCGCACAACTTGGAGTTTGCCTGTGGTTAAGCCATTTTATTTCAGAATAGCTTAGTTTATTGCTCTGACCTTGCAAAAGCAAAAATCCAACCAACAGTCTGTAGCAAATAGCTACAGAAGTTGCAAATACAGTAGTATTTTTGACTGAGAAAAGTTCTCTGTGGACAAAGATTAAAATATAAACTAGTATGAAGTGCTCTGAAATGCAACCCACTGGGATTCTTATAGAGCTATGTATTATGGCCACACAGATGCCACACCAATTCATCATGATTAATGTTATCACAGCCAGTCCCAAGGGTTGCAGTAATGATTGGCCACTTCTCATGAAGAGCTGTGAAATGGCTTTTTGGCTCTGCATGCTAAACACAGAAATCATTTAAGTGCGATAGATTGAGCAAAGCCGATTACACACACCTACAGAGCATGCAAATGTTTTCTTTCTCTCTACTACTAAGGGAAGAACATTCTCCTTACATTTCTCAGGGAATTAGCCATGCAGACCCCATTGCCTCTCGGGACAATAGCATGGCTGATTCCTCAGATACTGAAACTGTAGTCTTACCTGGTCGTTCATATTTTTGGTGCTAGGAGACAATAGGCTTTGTACAAATAGAGCATACAACAGTTTTGCATTCATTGCAAAAAAACTCACAGTTGAGATTGCTTTTATTAACCAGATATTACCTGCAACACTGTAGAGTCTACAACTCCCAACACGAGCAGAACTGTAAATGAGGACACACACTCATTGGCTCGAGCATAATATGGCATAGGATGAAGTCACATTCTCACCAAAGGAAAGAGAAAAGCTATTCAAGGTTGAGCAAAAAGTCATTACTGATCTTCAAATATCTGTAATAAGACGGAAATGTCCACAACTATTTTTAAAGCCGGCATCTTGAGTACTTTCTTCATGATAAAACATGATCTTCCAGGAATGTTTCTTATTACTACACTTGCTATATGTCTGCTGGAAAATAGCTGAGTAAATAATTTATCCTCTCAGATTTTCCGTAATGAAATAAATAATTCATCATGAGTAATGACTTACCTCTGCAATCTTGTTCAGCTCTCTTCTGAAAGCCATCTCCCTCCTAAACCCCACCTTGTGCTAATGACATGTTACCAAATGTCCAGGTTCACTGACACTGGTCTCGCACTTGTAACTTTGCACTGTATTTTCTCCAGGCTACCTCTACACCAGTAACACATATGTGACCAATTAGCTGATCTTATCAATAGAATAGAACTGTATCTCTCTTTTCTGGTTTTGTTTTGTTTTAATTTTTCTCCAGCAAGTGCACACAAGCACCTGAGTCATTTGATCACCCTGGATATTTGTGACACCCTATGACATGAGCCACCTTGGTCATATACATCACAGCTATCTTACTCAATCTCTGCGGCTTACAGTAGAGTGCAAAGTTCGGGTGCTGAGTCAACATATCCTTGGACTCCGTTGAACATAGAGCAAATTTATCAGCTGTGTATTTGTAAAGATAAAACACATCAGAGAAGCTATCTGTATTTTTTTTCTATTAACCAGATCTGAAATCTTACATGCATGTATAATTTAACTTTAGCAAAGTTTACTCCTCGTGAACTTTGCTTTATGATCATTTAGTGATCATAACTTCCCAGATTTGCTGCTGTTGCTCTTTGCATTGCTTGCCTCTTGGAACACAGAATATGCCCTTTTGCCACACATCTATGTTTGTCCAAGTGGGCCACTCTGTGGATGATAAGTGAAGAAAGAAGCAGATACAGTTTCTGAATACAAAGTTGCATAAATGTGTTTCCTTAGGATTGCATGATAAGAAGTGTGATGACATGATAACATAATTACAGGTAACATGTGTGGAAGCTTCAAAAAACCGGTCAATAGGAAACTGGAAAAGGAAGAATGCAGAAAGCCAAGCTAGTTATAGTACAAGAGGAGCCCCTGCTGATCGCTAGAGGGATTGCAGAGCAGAGACCAAAACTTGTGTTTGTTCACAGAATCGCAGAATAGTTGGGGTGGAAGGAACCTGAGGAGGTCATCTGGTCCAATCCCTGTGCTCAGTCAGGGTCAGCTACAGCAGGTTGACCAGGATCATTTCAAGTTGAGTTTTGAATATCTCTGAGGATGGAGACTCCACAACCTCTCTGGGCAACTTTTTCAATGCTTGACCAACCTCACAATGAAGAAATGTTTTCTTATGTTCGGACGGGATTCCCTGTGTTTCAGTTTGTACCCACTGTAGTCATTCAGCTCGTACCTCATTCTATCACTGGGTATCTCTGAGAAAAGTCAGGTGTTGTCCTTTCTACACCCTCCTCCCATCTGCTCTTTATACACATTTATAAGATTGTCTTGGTATTTTCACACAATCAGGCAGAGAAGTTGCAATACTGTGAGCTGGAAATAAACAGAAAAAGAAGAAGGCTCAAAAATAGTTAGGGAATGAAAAACTAAAAAGGATTCAGTCAAATATGCTTTCAATTTCAGTTGGTTTTGCAGTGGGTATTTTTACAATTTGAAATACTTGAAAATTATTTTGAACAAGTATATTCTTCTATAAGACATAGTCAGGACAATATATGTGTTTCCGTGGTTTATCTTTATTCACGTCCATTATAAATATAAAATCCTAAATAAATATCACTCTTAAGACAGACAAAATAGATTGAAGGATTGACATGAAGTCTGATGGTTTCATATTGCCTTGTTTAAGCTAAAGAAATTATCACTTGTGTACAATGATTTTATTTTCTTGCAGTTTTACATATTGGTGGTTGAACATTCCTCTTCCTATTACTTATAATTTTAACATATCCCTTGTGTTTCATTACTATTCTTCCTGCAGAGATCTGAAGGCTCCTGGGAGGCAGATATTCCCAGTCTTGCAAACTTGGAACTGGACCCATTCCCAGAACTACTAATTTTAAGTAGAGACAGCATGATCTTATTTGAATTTGCACCATTCTTGCACCATTCTGACTATGCAGATAAAATAGGTTGGTTGCGTAGTTATCCAAAGTCTATTTATATAAAGACAAAGGAAGATCCAAGCATGTTTTTTGTATTTTTAGTGGTTTGTCCAAGATCAGAAAGGAAAACCATGTCCAAGGAGAGGATAAAACTTGTATCCCATATCACCAGGCTCAGTTGCTCCAGAGAGTCACAAGCAACATGTGACTGTCATACCTGAGGGACAGGGGCATTCCCGCGCAGATCCTGAGGCGAGTCCATGACAAACGGACAGCCTGGAAGCAGCAGTGTCCTCCAGTCTCCTGTTCTCACATGGGCTTTCACCATATGTAGGTTTATAATGTACATGCAAAAGACCTCTTCTTCCTGCTTAGGCACTTGATTACACACAACCATTTCCACCTGAAATTGTCTCCTTGTACGAATTAGACAGATAATGTTGTGTTTCCCTGTCACCAATGGCAAAAGCTCTTCTAGCAACCAGCTTACAGAAAACATTGTGTTGGCAGTTAAAAGGACTATGTGATGTCTTCACAAAGTGTTGTGTAGATTAAGGAAAAGATACTGTGCCATGTGCTCTAGGTGTCCCTGCTGGAGCATGGGTTTGGACTAGATGATCTCTGGAGGCTCCTTCCAACCTCAACCACTCTGTGATTCTGTGATAGTGGGTGATTTTGCCATCAGCAAACAAAGGAATTATACCTACATACATACGAATGCAACATCACCATAGTCTACATCCACTGTGATCCATCTTAATAAGGAAAGTATACTGGTAGCAAAAGACATCAAAACACAGGTACAATATATAACAGGCTGAAATTCAATCAGTTGTTTCATTCTATGATTCTATGATTTTGTGTTCAACAAGGGTTAAAACTTACTGATAACCTGGATAGGATGGCAAACAGCATCTACAGCTCATTATGCACCCCACCTAGTGCTTGAAGATCAGAAGCACGGAAGAAGATATCTTGAGCTCCCTTGTGCTTTGGCTGATGTATGATCTATGGCAAACAACTTCTCCTGACACATGCTGCCATGGGACTAGGACATATGTGCCATACCCTCACAGCCCACCATTAAAAAGGAGAGTCTTTGTAGCTCACATCTTTCTTTCTGTGCATGTCCTGACTCAGAAGGCGAAAGATGAAGTTGCAGATATGAAACAGAAAATCCTCACACTATCGAGAGACAAGAGGTGCCTAAGAGAGGACAATGCAAGTTACAAATTAGCCATGATGCAGAGACTTGACAAATCTGTTCCTTTGCAAAAAGTCTAAGAGATCTTTTGCAAACATGAATGATCAGGACTCTTCTTTTTCTCTGGTACATTAGCAGACACCTCTGTCAGTTTTCTACTTTACGTGTCATTCCGCACAGAAAGAATGCTTCCTGCTAAATCCCTCTCCCACTTCCAGAATCTGCTACATTATTCACTAGAGACCAAAGTCGTCACCTAACTTGACCTGACTTAGATTTATATCTCATGATGGCAGTATAAATGCAAACATATTAAGCTGATAAGGTTAATAGCAGGCAACATTTTTTCCAAAATGGAATGATCAAATGGATGATTAAAATTCTACCATTTAACTAGCTGGACCCAAAGCAAGAGTATTAAGATTGTCTAATTGTGCAAGGACCGGTGCACTCTAAGTAATGATATTGTCTACAGCAAATCTTTACAGAATTTTACAGAGGTCACACTGTAATTTTCTGAGATTAGAACATAATGGAAAATTTTCATCAAAGCAGTCTGGGTTCTGGAACTTTAATTCAGGGAAAGGAAACTACAGAAAGTGGATTCCATTAAAGAAATTTGCTTACAAAATTACATGAAATTCATATTTTTTCCCTGTAGACAAAATTAAAAACAAAAATGTTTATTAAAAATTAAAATTAAAATATTTGCAGCATGGAAAAAATCCTCCAGTTTCCTGCACGATTTCTGGACAGGAAGAACAGATACTTTCACTCAACGCCAGCCAACCATGGCTTCCTCTGTGACAACTGAAGGAGTAAGTCCCTTGTGCTAACATTACAGTTGCAGAAAGACACCTGCTAGAGCAGTGTATCATGATAGTCCAAGATTAAGGCTAAAAGACAAGTGGACAAAAGAACTAAGAGGCCATTCTCTTATGGAGGCAAGTAGGAACTAACTGAAGGGGCAACCCAGGGAGCCTATTCAGTGTGGCCAACATATTATCATAGCCTCCTTCTTCCGAGATGGCCCCAAAATAGCAGCACACCCGCCGTCTCCCTGGGGAGGGGGTGTTCAAGCCCGTGCATCATCCAGGGTTTCAAGATAAGTATCAGAGGACATCTGCTTTCAGTGAGCTGTTGTCCCACAGCAGAGGACAGTACTGAGAACAAGGGAACAAATTACACAACCTTAAGTTCATGCGGCCAGAGTTTAGTGGGAAGTAAAAGTGCCATTTTCATGTAGAAACTTCTTTACATTCTTGAGCTTATCCCTTGTAGATACTGAATTGCACAAAATAAACACCAGCCAGAGCAGGAATGGCTTAGCCACCCAGCAGTGGATACAGTCCCATGCTGTTGCTAGTCCTGTAAAGACATACGTATACATATAAATATATATAAATGCATATATAAATAAATATACATATATATATATATAACAAATAAGAAAATGCTTGGGCAAGAAAATCTGAGGGCAAATTGTCTCAGGAAGTCAGCTCTGAGCTGAGCACATAGTCCTGGGAGAGGGGGAGTCTCTGGAGATTTATGTATACTTACATTACTACTAATAACAGCACAGCTGTTCTTTGTTTCTATTGAAGTATGAAGAAAGTATGTTTATGGATAGATATAATTAATATACAACTCCAGCTGTTTAAAAGGGACCTTGGAGTCACCCTGCATGTCCTCAATGTATTATTCCATATGAAACAAGTGAACCTGGACTGCCTTACCCACAGGAGAGCCAGAGTTAGTGTACTAACACAGGAGAATTAAGGTCAGCCTTGCCCTGAATAAGAGCTTCTGTCCTGGCTCTAAGTTCCACTTAACAAATACATTTCAGTTTCATACTTTTTTTTAGGCTTAGATTCAGTTCCTCATGTTTTGGTATCCTGTGGTCAGAATGGAGATAGGAAGAACTCATTATCTTCAGTGAAATAAATGCCATGGAATTGCAGCCTTCCTCATCCTATTTGTCCAAATTTAGAAATGCCCAGTGACCCCCAGTGAACCAGGCTCCAGGTTTGTCCTGATGCAACCTTTTGCCCACATGCAAATGTGTGACCCTTGCTCACTTTACTTGTATATGATCAACAGCTTTGCTTTCCAGCAAGCTCTAGGTATGCGAGTTTTCCTCATGACCTTCTGCTACCTGTTTATGGTACTAGAAATGCATTATGCATGCATCAGACCTGGAAGTGAGTCTGAACTCTTATAACCTTTCACACAACTATTTGCTCGAGAACATTTTATTCTCTCCTAGTTTTGCCTGCCCAGAGCAAAATAAGGAAGCAAACAACTCTACAAACACTAAAATATCATAAGCTTACATTTAAAATGACCTTCAAATGATTTTCACTGTAGCCTTGTCAATGTCAACTGTTTTCTATGCATCCAGGGGCTGCAGGCAGACCATGCAGATTCGTTAGCAGAAAGCTGGAGTGTCAGAGTTTCCTACAGACTGATGTTTGGTTTTAACACTACAAAAAGTACAGAGCACCTCGTCCAAGCCTCCCATAAAGGATGCAAGGGTTGCCCTTCATTGTGTGCTGGAAGTTTACTTTTATTCCTACACATCACCCACCCTGGAAGCTATTTCCAGTTGCTAGCAACCTTCACTGAGCTTAAACAAATTTGGCCTTAATTTTTATATGTAAAGCCATGCATTTCATCCTAGTTACGTTGAAAAGTCTTGAAGTACGTCTAGTACGTCTAGCCACAAGGGGTTTTTGACAATCCTGTGAAAATCTATAAAAGCTGACCAACTCTTGACACATATTGAGCAAAACAAACAAACACCTAGAAGATCCTACTTCTTCTACCAGCAATTTTTTTTGACTTTTTTTTTGAAAATTCTGAGATCAAACAAGCAATATCCTGAAAATACAACACAACACAGTAAAAATGGTGCAGATAACTAAGGATGAGTGCATCTAGAAGTAGGAAAATAAAAAAAATAAAAATAAAGCATGAAAAACATAAAGCTGAGAAGGCCAAAACAGCCCTGACCCTATTATCTCTCAGCCAGCAACTGGGTCAAACTTTGTCCTTCATGAAGGCAAGGAATGATTTAGAAAAGGGTGACTAAACACAGCATTTTTGTTTCAGAAGTACAGAACCTCATTGATAACATGCATCTAAGTGTCAGGTCAGTGTACTGATGCGATTATGATCAAGATATCTGAGAAAAAGAATCACCATTCCAGGCAGAATTAAACTTTTGAGTGAGGTCTTATGATGTCTTACCAAAAATCATGAGAGAACCAAAAAGGAAAAAAAAAATCCTTTAAGGCTTTGAAAACAAAGTTGAGACAGTTGAATTGACTGTGTCATTTTCAGGGCTTGTGGAATCCTTAATTTGAAGCAAAAATTGTAACAGAGAGCCAAAACCAAGAATGAGATTACACAAAGATGCTGACTTCAATTTGGGAAAAGCAATTAGACCATAAGTGGAGAACATCACTTACGGATTGAAAGCTGTGAAGGAAAAAAAGGTCTCATTCAAAAGCCTGTGTTAGTCGAAGGAGTTAAACTGCAGCAAATCAAATGAAAACTCCAAAAAGAACAGGTAAACTGTACATGAAAGTTTGAAGCTACACACAATGTGGAAGAAAATACAGGTCAAAGGTATGTCTAGACACATTTTTAACATGCAAAATAATTTTGTAAAATCCTGCTGAAAGGACAGAATTTACCTAGGCAGGAATACAGGGCAGTAGCACTACACAAGCAAGCATAATTCCTTCTGGGAAAGATTCAAGATGGAATATTGAATTGCCCAATCCTTTCTCTTGCAGCATAGTTCCTCCCTCAAGATAGTTACTTTGAGGGGGAAAAGTCATTTTTTAAATTCAGACAGCTCAAATTCCTAAGAAAGGATGGGAAGAGCAATGTTCACACACATGTTTTCCCTGCCAATAGGCCCCTGCCCATGCAGAAGGTCCTTGCATCCAGCCCAAATAATCCTTTGCTATGTGCTCAGCGCACTCTGTTCTCTGAGAATGTCTTCCCACTACTTCCTGAGGTCAAACCAAGCTCAACACAGGCTCTTTACAAGCTGCAGCCTCTCAGGGCCCAGATGAAGCCGGAGTAAGATCCTCTGGAAACCTTTATGCCCTGTGTTGCCTGCAAAGGAAAGGAGATCAGATCTTTGGTGTAGGCATGGCTGAGAGGTAGAACAGGTTGTCCACAGAACTGTAGTGTCTCCATCCTTGGAGACCTTCAAAAGCCACCTGGAGAGAGTCTATGTGACCTTGTTTGAGCAGGGGTGTTTGACTGGGTGATCTCCAGAGGTTCCTTTCAACCTCAACCATCCTGTGGAGACAGATGTCCAAGGATGGGAACAACATTCAGCCAATCTCCTTAATCTCATAGGTATCTCATAGGTATAACTGCAAATGCCAAAACAAAACAAATACCCCTGTCACCATGACGTATAAGCTGAAATAAAATGAAATCTTTAAAATTTGCAATTAATTTGGGAAATGGAGTACCTATCTGAAGCGTATCCACCCTCAAAGTACAGAGTAGAAGACTGCAGATGAAGAGAGAAAACAAACAATAAAGAACGATGAGGAGAAGAGAGAACTAGATTAAAATATTGGGGACAGGGTTTGAGGAGGGAGAAGACAGTATTAAAAGAAACACCAAAATGGTCAGACAAGCAGTCTAGAATCATAACTCCAGAAACTTCAAGTTTTTCATCCAAAGACGTTATTGCAGCATTTGCATATGCTGTAAATTAGAAATTCATCATAGATTATTCTCCTTTTTATCCATAAACAAAATTATTAGAGAATATAACCACTAAACATGTAATCTCACGTGTAAAATATTTCTCCATGAGCCATGGCATACCATGTCATGCAGTAATAATGTGTCACAGACCACAATTGTTATGAGTCTAACTGCTTTACAAAACCATATGGTGAAAAAGTAACATTATTTTAAGTCCAGGTTGTGCACATTTTAATGCTGCTGTAAAGAATACTGTTAAGAAGACACTTAAAAAGATCAAGAGTCAAACCCAGAGCTTCATTTGACTGCTGAATTTCAGAGTGGTACTTTCTGATACAGAACTGGGTCAGATAGCATGTAGGTCTGGACTCACAGGTCGTGTAAGGTACCAATATTAAATGTTGGGGGGGTTTTCATGAAAAACAGAAAAATTCTTGTGATAGTTGATAATATGAGATATTAGACTCACAGGGGTCTGGATTAGTATATCATAACAGAGGACAATAGTCTCTCATGCAGTATTCCCTGTCCCATGAGATGATTCCTAATGAAAGACAGACTGGTAGCATCCATAACAAAAGGAAGAAAAAGAAAGAATGAGTCTCAGCTCAAACCCAAGATCAAACCCCAAAATGAGAGAAATAGGTCAAGGCGTTGACTATGCTGAGCAAACCAGAGTTAAAACTCAAGATATTTCAGACATCCACAGAACAGATGTGGTCAGCTCAGAGACTGGTTAAGCCTTAGTGGTGCCTCATTACAAATTTCAAGTTTGCCTCTTGGTGCGTGTGTGTGGAGGGGAGTTGTTGGAGTAATTGGCTCCTTAGGAAGCTTGAGATAAAATATGACACACTCCCTTCCAATGTATTTGAGTTGAAACCAGCTGTTGAGGGAGTCGGCACTGATGTCAGTGGCTTGAATAGCACACAAAGATCCCCTGTCCTTGTGCCTTCCCACCGTGCGTTTTTGCTGACCTCTGGGTGCATTAATGAATCATCACAGTTCTACACACTAACCCAAATTCCTATTAGTTCTCACCTAAAAATGTCTCCCCTCCATAGCTGAAATATATTTTTTTTCAAATCTCTCATTTCCTCTGCTCATCACAAATATTTGCAGCACTTTCTGGCCACATGTTACATTTCCTTCAAGGCAGTGCAATGGATGTAGACCTACTGGTGCCGTGGGCTACCCTGTTAACAGACTTGGCAGAGCTTTATACTGTGAACTCACAGCACTCAGCCCAGATGATGACATGTTCACATTCCTATGTGGTATCACGTGCAGCATTTTTGATTTTTTCAATAAATTAAGAATACAGAAAACGCACTGAAATAAAAGTGTGCCTAGCCACTTTTCGCATTTGGTTTACAGAGTCAGTTTTAAATACGTAATGACTTCAACCTGTTTTTTTCATGTTTGTTCAGTGCACAAAACAAAACGGCCCAAGAATTCTTCCTAAAACATCCTTCTCTCACATGCACAGTAGCAACAAGTGGGCAGAGACANCATTTTTGAATTTTTCAATAAATTAAGAATACAGCTTTAAAAAGTAAGTTCAAAAAGAAAAAAAAATAGAATATTTTATAAAGGTTAAGTATTCAGTAAAAACGCACTGAAATAAAAGTGTGCCTAGCCACTTTTCGCATTTGGTTTACAGAGTCAGTTTTAAATACGTAATGACTTCAACCTGTTTTTTTCATGTTTGTTCAGTGCACAAAACAAAACGGCCCAAGAATTCTTCCTAAAACATCCTTCCCTCACATGCACAGTAGCGACAAGTGGGCAGAGACATCTACAAAATTTCATTGTGATTGATAGCAAGGAGTTGTCACAGTTCAAGCACATTAATTTTATCCTCTCCTGGGTGACAACATTCCTGCAGGGTGCTGGATAAACTGTTTAAATCAGCAGTCACTGACTATCTTCTCTTATTTTCCCAAAGCCATAACCATAACCTTCCTCCCAGTCCTTGGCACTGGTTTGCAGAAGTGCCACTGTCTCAGTTGTGCTTAGAAGTGGCGGGGCCCAACATACAATACACTAAGGGTTTGGAAAAAAATGGGACCTAAAATTACTGACTATTAAGTATTTCTGTGCCACTGAAAATAGAAAAATAGCTTAGCTTTATTTTGGGGGGTTAGCAAGAAAATATATTCTTTATATCTAGCAGAGTTGGGCTTATAGGAAATGCTCTTGGAAGATGAATGAGGCCTCACTCTGAGGACAGTTTGTATAAGTCCAGTAAGTAAGATATGATTTTCACACCCTGACTCTGAGCTGCATGGAACTGAACTGTTCATGGAAGTCCCCAGCAATGCAGAGGTCTGTGACCATATCATTAAAGACTGGTCTGCTCACCTAAAGAGATTAAACTGGACTTCCTGGACAACGCTACTTTCTATATTTAAGTTTGTAGCTAAATTTGCCACCATGGCAATGTTCTTCTAATGCTTGTGAAAGGTATTAAAGGTTTTAACAAATACTACAGAAAACATTTCCAAAATACTGTCACTGATGTCACAGGTCTTATTTGTCATTGCTGATGACCAGTAGCCATTGCTTTCTGATTTCGGATTTTCTCGAGGGTTGAGATGTACCCATTTAGGGTTGTTGAACAGGTTGCCCTTCCTTAGAGATAGTCAAAAACCAACTGAACCCAGTCCCGAGCAAAAAGATCTTGGTGACCCTGCTAGAGGAGGGAAGTTGGACCAGATGATGTCCAGAAGTTCCTTCTGATCTGAATTATTCTGTGATCTTAAGGCATGTTCTAAAGTTACTTGTGATTAAATGTGGATTAAGGCTGGCTACACTGGGAAGCAACAGACAAGAAAGCTTTAAGGACACACAGCAAAGGAGAAGGATACTTCTGATACAGAGGGTCAAATATCAGCTGAGAGAGGGTTAAGAGGATTAAACAGAAGGTTAGGATGAAATGAAGATTAGCTAACAGGTCTGATAAGCTAAAGCAACACCCTTTCTGTACATGCAGATACCAGAGATGTGAATCATCATTACTTTGCAATTTATTTTCACCTGTGATAAGATGGGTTTAACATACTGGTTGGTAATAATTTACAGCCCCTTTGATTGGGTGAAAGAGATGAATGTAAATGATTGCCAGGAATAAGGCAGAGACACACACTGACCAGCTTCCAACACTAGAAATAGCTCTCTCTTCTCCATATTTAATAGCTTCCCAGAGGGACACACCACACTTATTTCTGGTCCTGGGAAAACACATTTTTAAGTTATGATATTATTATGTATCAGAAAGCTATTTTGCATCATTTATTATTCATCCATTGAGGCCTTGAGAGCACTTCTGTTTCATCCATGCATAGAGAAAAGATAAAACTAACTCCCAAGAAATTTATTAGCCAAGACATTTTCTATAACTAAACTTGCATCAGATTTACTTAACAGATTTCTAAATTGATTTAAATCATGCAAACCTGTCTCAAAATAATGTAAAATTAACTTAAAAGTTACTTACAGCATTTTAGTATTAATAGATTTATGACTGAAGCAAGGAAAACTGACCTGAGACTCTAAAATTTAAGATGTTCGTTAAGCAGGTTGCTATTCTGTGTGGAAAATATGAGATATGTAAGTGACCCACAGAGTTGGCTGAATTCCTTTAAAAATAATTTATGAAGATATTTCAATGTTACTTTTGGTTCACAGTTCTAATAGCATTTAAAGGTTCAGAAAGTACATAAGCCTTCTTAATATTGGAATTCTTGTCCCTCCTTTTCTTGGTAGATTTTTATGATCATTTGTTTTTGGTCTAGTATTTAATTTGGTGAAAAGATGATAATGTAGAAGAAGAATATAGAAAAATAAAGATAAATACGTAATAGCCTTGCAGTTTTAGCTAACGTAAAGGATTGAGCATAATAATGATATTCGAAACTTTTCAAAGGCATCATTTCTATAAAAAAATAAATACATTTGGAAAGAAGTGATCTTTTTGCTTAGAAAATCTCTTGTAAAACATTAACAGGCTTTTATCCCACCTTTCTGGTGTTCATCTTTAAACTTAGCTGCAGCTGACTAGGCTTTTATAATGTGTTAACATGTCTACCCATACTATTTTTAACTCATTTGTCAGAGAAATGCTTTCTCATTCATGCTGTAAAGACTGAATCTGTCTGGGAAGCACTTGGCTACTGTACAGATGGGCCCCATAGAAAAACCCTTGATAAAGATAACTGATTGTGTGGTAACCAAAAATAGATCCTGCCTGTATAAAGGACATGCACTGAATGGAAAATCTGACAGCACAGAGGTGCTTAGCACCTGTGCTTGGCGAACGTCAGAGCCAAGCCAAAAGCGGCTCTCAGCCCCCTTGCCCATCCCTGCTCTTCCTCATATACAGATTTAGGTAGAGATGAAGACTCTGTGGAGAAGGGGGCACCAAAGGCCCTTCAGACCCCAATTTCTACTGCTCCAGATTGATAGAGAATCTGAACCTTCCTAAGAGGAAAGAATCAGGAAGAGAGAGGGGAGAGAAAGGGGATGGAGAAACAGCCATAAAAAAGTAGACATGGCTGATTATACAATAAGGATTGAGGTATAACTTTTATTCAATGATGACGTGTGCTTGCCAGCCTCTACTGCAGGGGAGACAAACTCTGACTAGGATGGCTAGAAATTAAATCTGGCCTTTGAAAAACACATGTGAGATCTACATACCTGCCCCCAAAGTCACAGCTTCTCCCTGCAGTGGCCCAGAAAAGGCCTTTGTAGGTAGCTGAGCTTTGTCTGTGCTCTGAATGTCATAACAGTTTCCTATTTTTGATGTGCTTCTTGTCATTGAATTAGAGTCAAAGGCTTTTATATTGTGGTCAAGTGCAAAGTGGCAGACTATGGCACTGCTCTTAGCACACGGACCTGAGGACCAGCATAAATGTGCTTAGTCCAACCACTGCATTCCTGAGGAATATCTCTGCTTTAGTATCTGCCTCTTGAAAATTAAGTTTCTAGACTGAGTTCAGAGAATTGAGAGCAATTCAGTACAACTCTCTTTCCATTATACTAAGTGGTACCTAGGAAAAAAAAATCTCATTAAACAATTAAAGCTCTATCAAATGGAGTACAGATGAGTTGTTAGAAGTTAAACTGCAGAAAGGGATCTATAAACATATAATTTGGAGACACAATGTTCAGAGAGTCCTTGCAGAGATATCTTCTCAGACTTACTTTTCTCCACGTCTCTGCCTTCCACCCTCTACACCAGGCATCGCTGTGTGAAGCCCAGATATTACTGACAGAGCAGGAGCTCTGTTCATTACCATGAGGCTGCACAGCCTCACTCACTGTCCTTGCATTCCTTAGGGACCTGTAAATCTTACACTCCTAGTGGCAGGTTCAAAATGCAACTTGTGCCCTAATACTACTGTAAATATCCTCAAGACCTCCTGGGTAGGATGCTCCCCTGAGACGTGAGAACAGCAGGTTCATATAGTCTGGGCTAGCACAGGCCACCGCACAAGTGTGACCTGCAGCAAGTCCCAGCCATTTGGTCCCATGTGAATAAAGGAGAAAGACACCAGCTGATGAAATAGCTCCACAACCAGCCACGGTCAGGACTGTGCAAACCGTGAAATGACACAATTCTGCATGTGTTCACAGCATATTTTGTCTACTTATCACACAAAGCTTTTTACATCAGCGGAAACCTACTCTTCTTTCACTCCTCCCAGCTTACACAAGGGACAGTGAATATCCTAGTGCATTTGTGCAATGATCCCCAATTTATGTTGGTGTGAGAGATGACACCCTTGATGTTGTCAGTTTCCTACTCAACAAGGATCCTGCAGCAAGGTCTTCAACAGGCACACAGCAATATCCAAGGAATCGAGCAGCTCCCCTGGGCTCGAGCGTTCGGCCTCTATGCAATTCCATGCTCAGACACTGATCTTGCTTCCATTAAAATAGATGGAAAAAGTCCAAGTGCTTTTGGTGGGAGCAAACGCCTGTTTCTATACATTCCAGCCTCCTGGGGTTTATATATTGTAGACTGTATTCAGTCTACGTGCCTGTATGTATTTCCTATGCAGTTTCAGTTTTTATAAACCACTGGAGTATGCAGCTTTGTCAGCAATGACAATGAAGTGTTTCATTCCAAGTAGTGTGTTCCCGGGGAAAGTTTTGATTCTAAAGAAATGCCATTTCTCAGTGAAAAAAAAATAGTTCTATTGAAAAATTCTTTACCAGTTTTGTGTTTTGAGCTAATTCAAAGATTCCTCTTGCTTTCAGTCAGGTGCTCTGCTTGCTCAGGAACTGCTGAATCACAGCACCAGAATATACCACGGTGGTCGTGCTTTTCAGTCCATCATCTGCAGGAGTTAAAATGCAACCACTGTGGATCCCCATACCAGTTAAAAAGAGTTGACAGATTGTCTGCATTTTTCTTGTTCAGCTTGTACAGACAACCGTGGTAGAGGTATTCAGTTCCCTCTCTGGCTTTTTGGGGGGACAGAAGCAGGGAACTTTCGTAGGTCTTCTACATACAGTTCTTCAACCTTGTCAGTGTCCTCAGTATCATTAGGTACCACCAATAAATGTCCTTTGGAATTTAATGGCTTCTTCTAGCTTTGCATATATTGCTGATTTTGGTTCCTCGTACTCACGCCCCTCTCCTCTTGATGCATTTCCCAGCCTCTGCATCCTAATGCATTGCATATGTTCTCCATTTAGCTCTTCCTTAATTCTTCTTGGCATCACATTTGTGGCAAAGGGAGAGCAAAAAAGTTGATTTGAAAGAAAATATTTGTTTGCAAAGCAAACTTTTTTGTGTGCTTACATGGGAATACACTCAAAGTCTTTGTTTCATTTTTTGAGCTAGGTGGGTGTACAGGAAGAATATCTTCCATGACCATTCAAGATACAAAACAAGATTCTTGTTTTAATTGAGCTTATCCAATAAAAATCAGGTGAAGAGCTAAAGCATATTGGTCATCACATAATACCTGTGTAATCCATGCATACAGAATCAGTAGTAATCTGAAATGTCATTTGTCACTGGGTAAAGTACATGTTAAAAGACTAGAAATTGGCAGAGGTAGTTATAAAACTAAACACCAAGAATTTGCACCAATTCTTCTCAGTTGCTGTATTTTTCTGGAGTTAACACTGATGTTTGTGAAGTTTTGCCATATCCTAAAATGAAAACTGATTCAGACCAGCCCTGGAGTATTTTTAGTAGGATATAAAGCCCCAGGAGCTGCAGGTGCTCTACTGATTCCCAGATTTTGTCTGAAAGTCCTAACATCCTCTCACTTTGGTTTTGGAAGGAATCTGTGCTGATAAATATACAAAGGAAGCATCGAATGCACAAATATATGAGTTGCCTTCTTTCCCAGGATTAAGAAGCACCCTGGAAATCTCAAGGCTCTCACAGAAATCCGAGTGGGATGGATACTGGACCTCTTTATAGGCGATGCTGGCCTGGAAGGACGCGGCGAGTTAGCATCGCTTCAGCCCTTCGTGCTCCCTTGTCTTTACCAATATTTCTTGATGCCAAGTCAGTAGCAGTGGCAGTGAAGGGGCGGGGGACTCTCTCCAGGGGAATGAAGGGGACAGCAAGCCCTTAATTCAGTTAACGATTGCAGGAAGTGGTTTGTCAGTTTGGAGGTAGTCCCTGCTCAAAGCCAGTGCCCTTCTCAGAAATGCACTTGCAGTTCTCTAAAGATAGATTGCGCAAAACACCAGGGGGCCCTCGGGAACCTGCAGCCGCAATTCCCCAGGCTGGGAGCCCTGAAAAACACTGAAATGCCCCACTTGGTGCAGCTGCTCTGTGGACTAAGACAACGCTTGGTGAAGCAGGTCTCTTATGCAATTTCTCAGGTTTCATATCCGCAGTGACCAAATTTTGTTAAAAATATGACAGCTGCTCCTGTCATTTTCTTTTCCATGTAATTTTAACTGTAACTTCAAACTGCACATGCATTTTCTGCCCTTCAGGGATGTTGCTGGGAGGTCTGCATAAAGCAGAGGACTTCTGAGAAGTTGTCAACCTTGGTACTAAAGAATTAGGTATCCTTGACACATCTGACAGGTCAAGTAAGAGAGTTTGCAAGTGAAGATCCACTAGGTGAGCTTCAGAGCAGCCTATTCATGGTGACCATGGATAGGTAGAATTCAACTGGATATAATATAGTGAAATAGGCAACTGCTAAGGAAATAACATGACATTATAGAGAATAACTCCCAGATTGTCCTGGAACAACAGTGAGGATATGATCAACATTTCTACATCATACTAGAGCTATATGGTACATTCACAGGTATCATACAGTAATTCCTGTCATCAGAGCCTCTAACATTCCTTACAGAAGGATTTTATTTACTAGTAAGCAGCCATCCTAGCTAATCCATTTAAAAGACAATGTTTTCCACTGGGCTAAATTTAGATGATCCCTACAAATGTCAATAGATTGACTCAGAGCTTGACATCCTTTCAGTCAGAGTACAGAACCTTTGTATTATTTCCAACTTTGCAGTTTTTAATTAATTTATACTCCTGTTGTTAACCCAAACAACAGAAACTGGTGAAGTTAAATGAGTGTTACTGGGAGCATTAGTGTCCCTTCTCCACCCTTACTCCCACCTTGGCAAGTACATGCTTCAGGCAAAATCAAAACAGCTTTGTGGGTTTCTTTCTGTTTGAAGTTGGGTTTTCAGTTAGTTTGGTTTTTAACACTCTGTTTCTTACCAATTAGGCTTTAAATGTTTTAAGGCAGAGATAGTGGGGTAATTTCAAGGTGTAAAACACGAGTCCCAAAACATGGCACTAGCCCTTCCTCACACAGCTCAGGCAAGAGCACAGCAGCCCCTCTTCGCTGTGTAGACACGCTTTCTCTTATGCTGGTGCACGTCCAGTGCTGTCTCCAATAGGCCACTCTAGGTTTCTGCTGAAGGCAGAATATGTCCTAAAACTGTTCGGCAAAGGACAAGGACGTCTTCTGAGAAGAACTCTTGCTTCAAATTGGTGAGGACACAATTTTGATCTTTGTTTCATCTCTAAATGTCAAGTGCCTTCCTAATGGCTCTCTGTCCTTTTATTCTTTTGCATCTTATGATGGAGACCATCTTGCTTTGATTCTAGCTTTTTGTGTGTGTGTGTGTGACCTGCAGCTACTTTGCGCTAATCTCCAGCAGCTCCATGGGTTCTCCTCTCCTAAAACCTTCTAAGGCTGGTAGAAACAATGAGAAATGCTTGGGCATTTTACAGAGACGAAACCAGGCAAATAAAGGTTTTAAACAGAATATATAAGAGTAATAGATCCACTTTGAAGTGGATATTCCAGAACAAACTATCAACATAATTTAATGGTCCTTAATATCTTTTCTCTGTGAGAAGTGGGTATTAGCATGCCACCTCTGGCTTATGGCACCTCCAGAGCCCATATTAGCACTTTTCTCTTTTCACATCTCTCCTTCTGCAATATTTACCCTCAGCTTAAGGCTTCTTCCTCCTTTGAAGGTTATTTCCTCTGCCTCTCTTCTTGTTTTCTCATAAACCAGTTATGCAGACCAAGAATCCTTTAAGCGATTTGCCAAAGACACCTGCTCTGTCTTCCCAAATGTGGAGGAGCTGCCAGACCTTTCCTATTTCATACCCTGCGCAGTGGCTCCAGATCTCTCCAGATCCCTGCTGATGAGCCATACTCTGCTCATAGCACCACAGAGCAGAATGATGCCACTGCCCCTTCCCACCTGGAGGAAACCCCTGGTGAAAAGACTTTGCGCAGATGCCATAAAATCTCAGCAGTTGGAAATGGTGCTGGCATCCCCAGGACTGCAAGCACTCAAATTGGTTCTCTGTGGGAAGCAGCAGAACTGCCACCATGACCCCATCCCCAAATGTTGCTCAAAGACAGTACACGTGTGAGCACCGCACAAACGGAGCTGATGCGGTGCACAATGCAGCTGACAGATGTGTCCTTGAGTCATTGGCTTGTATGCTACCAAACCCTCCCATGTACCTCCCGCATCCTTTTAATGGAAAACATTAGTTTTCAGGAGAACTCATAGGATGATCATGTATTGACCCACAGGGGAAGGGAGTCTGCTGAGTTCCCCTGCAAATGAATCAGATTAGCAAATGAGTGGTCTCTGTCTTTCCAGCCTCCACTTTCCCAGTCATGGCCTGTTCTTGTGTTCCTCGCTTATGTTAAAATTCCCACACTAGGCCCTTCTTGTGTAATTTAGACTCAGATTTTCTCCTCTTTCTTTTCCCTCCCTCCCCTCCGCCTCCCGCATCCTCTGTACAACAGAGCTGGCCACACAGCAACAGAGGAAATGAACAACATCTGGTGAGACTGATTCCTCGTTCTTGTAAGCAGTGTGAGCTAACAGCTGTGTCAGGCATTTCGGCCAGCTCTGGAATAGAAAAGAAATCAATCATGCATTCTCTTTTACTACACCTCCTCATTCTGGCATCGGCACTGGTCCCGCGAGATAATTGCCTCCTTTACTTTCCTGAAAATATACTGGAATCCCACCCTTTGTACAGAGGATGCTCCTTGGTGTTAATATGATTGCTTTAAACTATAGGAGAGAAAAAAGTAGAGCAGAGCACTTAAGCACATGCCCAACTTACAGCTAAGGAACTCACTGGATTAATAAAACTCTTAATAAGCTTTAAGTTACACCTGGATAGAAGAAACATTTTTTTCTTTCCTTTATTCAGATAACTAATCATTATTGCATCTTATTGCTCTTGGTAGTACTAAGGCACTTTGAAAAAAAACGCTCTTACACATACACATATGAGTTCTTCCATAATGTGCAAATGATGGCACAGTGGTGGTAACTTATTTTGTTGTATTGGAACCTTAATGCTGACAGCTCTAAAAATCATAGCATGGAGACATAAAAGATCCAAGACAGTAGTAGTTACAGGATGAGCAGTAGCAATAGTAAGAGAAGGGCAAATTTCTTATAACATAGAAGTCCTGAGCCAATTCCGGAGTTAAGGATTAATCTGTTCTCGTGAGTATTTCTCCTGACACTGCCAGGGAGCTTCCAAATAACCTCAACTCTCTCAGCAGTTTCTGAGATATAGATGTCTGACCACTAAGAACCAGGCAAAGATCCACAACCAGGTCTCTCGGTAATTATTACTGTCCCACAGCCTCATCTGTGACCACAGAAAGCGCGATGCAGCCGAGGAAGGAAGATTCAAAGGCAGCTTTTTACAGAGCCTGGGACAGCTGAGCATGGGGCAGCCTGCCCTGCTTGTCCCACAGCTGTTCATACTGCTGCTCTCACAGATAAACCAGCTGCAAAGAACCCCAGGCAGGAAGCATCTTCTCATCTTGTCCCTTGGGGAGTCATTCACAGGCATGCTGGTTTTAGGACTCTGTTTCACTGCTGCATTCTATGAAGAAAAGCCTGATTATCATCAATCTGCTCAGGTATTTGGTCTATAATCAAACACTGAGACAAATCTTGGACTCTGCTGGCTGATTAATTGCCCAGACTGAATGCTGGAGTTTTCTGCAGAGACTGAAGCAGTCTGTTCTCACTGTCAACCTGCTTTACTATGAGAGCATCAGCAATCCCTGATCTCAGTCTCAAAAGGGGTTTCCTGAGGAACTTACAGCATTAGTCATGACTGTGAGCAAGTGAAAAGCAAACAATTTGCAGAGGGGAGATGTTGCTTGTGGCCTGCTACCCTCATAGTTTTGATAATACTGGAAACAGCTACCTTAAAAAAATGAGAAAGTAAGAAGAGCACATTAAGTCTTGCCTTTATCCCCAGATATTGTCCCAGGTGTCTCACATCCCCAAGTCAGATCAGTGGACAGTGATTTTTTTTCTGTGCCACTGAATTGACCTTTGTCCTGAAAATATGAGTAATAGTAAGGAGAGGAAAAAAAAAAAAAAAAAAAAAACACCCTGAAGTAAAGTGCAGGATATGCTATATCTTCCCTTTTTTTTCTGGTTATATGCACATGAATAAAGCCTACTTCTCAAAACAGTGCGATTTGCTACTGTAAAATAGCATGGAGAATTTCAAACCAGAGGGAGAAACAACCTAAGAGAAAGTGGGAAACAGCCAATAAAAGACATATGTAATCAAGGGAAGCGAGCTATAGTGCAAAGGATTTGCTTGGGGTTGAAGATTTTCCAATAAGCAATGTAACAGAACTGATTTATGATTTCACCATAAAGTTGCATGATACCATTTAATGAATTAAACATTCACATACGGGCTCGGAGAAAATATTACTGACTGGGAGAGCATAAAAGCGTTGGGACATTCTTCACGTTTATTACTCATGAAAAGCTAAAGAAAGAAAGCAATCACAATAGCAATGAAACATACTTTTCCACCCACATAGCATCTGATCAAATATTCACAGGTGGAATTTATATAGGAGCTGATGGTATTTTTTTAAGTTGCTGTTAAACCTAGGTTCTGCTAAAACCCAAATATACACATACATTTTAGATATTTATAGGACTCCTATTACCATAATAATTGGGCACATCACCTTTTTAACGTATTTATCCTCACGACATCCCTGGAAGGGAGGACGGGCTGCCATTCTCAATGCTGAGGGAGCAACTAGGGCACAAAGAGACTCTAGATGATAAAGTGTGTTAGCTGCCTTCAATCTAGATATTGCAATGCCTAGAAATTAGACATTTGGCCACATCAGAATGTTTAAAAGAGCCAGATCTAGACAGCTTCCTAAACAGTCAATAGAAAATGCTATGTGTGAGCGGAGAAGAGAGCTATCATCTCACATAAAAAGCGATGCTCTAGGACAGTCACTCTGCCTTGGAATTCAGGTTCTTCTGTCAGGGCTGCCTGAACCTTATGAGATGGAGTCTTCTCTTAATGGAGCAGGGCATGTTCTTATAAAAAAAAAAGTGTGTGCTCTTGGGCATTCCTCGCCCAGCATTAGCAACCCTCAGGTGGGCAGTAGGAGTCCTGTAGCAGCAGCACCAATCCTGGTACAAATAAAACGCCCTCGCTGGAGAGGCCTGGCCACCCGGCTGTGGAAGGTTTGTGTGGGAATCAGTGCAGACACCACCCTTCCTGTGGAAACATATCCACTGTCAGGGGAGGAAAACAGCATTGACTGAGCCAGAAGGACACCGTGAGTGCACAACACATTTGTTAGGACACTTCATGGTGTTGGGAGATCCCTGCCATCAGGCAAAATCCAAGCAACATATAACTGATGGATTTATAGGTAGAGATAGCAACTGATATTTTTTATCACTTGAGTAGATAGCAGAGATTTCTTAGAGTCCCAAATTCTATCTAAGTAACCACCATGAATTTCTGCCTTAAAAGTTTCACTTCAGGTGGATGAGGAAGCCTGTGATGAACTCAGAGTCCCCCAGGAGCAACAGCAGACCCATCAGCTAGAAGGGAAAACGCTCAGAGGTTGCAATCACGCACCAGCGCCTTCGGTTCCACACCATCACCCCACTGCCTGCATCCCACAAGCACTCATGTGTGCGCCGAACAGCTCAGCTGAGTAACCCGGCTCGTCTCAGTCACATACCTAGGTGTTTTCCACTCTGACACTCAGGCCGAACAGGCCCCTGGTGAAAAATATTTATAGAAAATGCAAGACCAGTATTTCTGAGGTTACTGAATAGGAATAAATAACTCTCTTTTTACTGCTTCCAAGCATTTGTTCCTTGCTTGGACTCATGACACAGATGTAGAAACATATCATTTGAGTATGTGTGTTATGACAGGAAGTGAGGGAAATCTTGCATAATGTGGGCTAGTTTTTAAGGGTACAAATCACCAAAGAAATGAGGTTGAGTATATGACCGAGAACCAGTAGTCATTCAGCTGGGTTCACACAAAGGTAAGACTCAATGCTCTGGCACATTGCCAATGGCCTTGCGTCTATGAATTTTGTTGAGAACTGAAGTAATTTGTAAACTCCCACAGAAAAATGGTCCCAAGAATTCAAAAGCAGTAACTGGCTCAAAGCACCGTGGAAATAGTCCAAACCTGCATTTGCTCCAGACATAGTGGGAAATCATGCAAACCATAGCATCACTGATCTAATCAGTTTGGAAATTTTGGAAAATTTGAACCAACTACTGTGTTGAAAACAAACAAAAAGTATTCTTCCCTCTCTTCTCCTGTGTCTCCTTTAAAGGACAAACTCAGAGTGCTTCAACCTCCACCACTTAAAGGGGAAATATATTACCTAAATCCATTTGGGCAGAGATTAAAGTACATCTCCACAAGCGAATTAGCTCCTTCCACTTCTCAGTTACAAAGCAGAAAAGCATGATGTACAACAAAATCCTCCAGGCAGATGGTTTGAACCTGCTATTCATTCCTCCCGGAACTCACAGAGGTGTCTTGTTTGATCCCAGACCAGCACGTAGTACAAAAGAATAAATATTCACACATGAGGAGGACACAGAACTGCAGGATGTTGATGTCACTGAGTTCAGCAAGAGGTGACATTGGCCATACGTGATTTCAGATGTTAAATTCTACAGGACAGAGACTGCCTGACCTTTTCCAGCATCATATACTCTACAAAACCCCGGGACCTAGGGGCTTTTGATTCATGGGTATTCGCAGGTTAAACACGTACAGTAAAGGAGGGACCTCCCCGAACCGCCCACGCAGCATCTTTTCCAGAGATTGCTGCACTGCAGTAGAGACGGTCAAACTCCCTGATGCAGCTCCCTAACTGCAGTTCCCAAGCTATCATCTACAACCTGGATTATTTTAGCATAGCAAGCTGCAAATGGCCGTAGTCCAAAAGCTATTTCATAGGCAATTTCGCTTCCCTGAAATGGAAAGGAGCAACTCTGGGAGAGGGAAGGAAATATTGGCGAAGGCAGTTATCTCTGCCATCTAGGTTTAATCTTCCCTGTGCTGGTAAATCAACATACTTAGGAAAAAATCTATTTGCAACTTCAAACTATCCTACTAAAAAATACCCCACGTGTTATTTTTTTAGCAGCATGTCTCAATGCATTACTGGTGTCATCTTATTTGCTATTCTAATTTTAAAAAGCATTTCATTGAAATGAGTGAAAAAGAAAAACCTCAGGGTCTTTTTCTCTGCTCATTGTTTCTAGCCTAAAGTTGCTATATACAAAAATCTGTTCAGCTGTTTTTTGTCATTACTAGAAATAAAATAATGACTTAATGACTTACTATCACATGGCATTCAGATTACAAAAGCAGCACTACATAAAAACCAGTGTAGCACATATTAAATGAATTAAAATTTAGCTAGATTTCTAATAGAGACTGTATGATGTGGTTACTTGAAATAGCTGGGGATTAGACTAAGTGGCCCAGGAGGTCTCTTCCAGAGCTGTACTCCTAAAAAGCAATTGTTAATGAGAAATCATCATCAAAGGGGGGTATTTTCTGTGGGTCCTACAGAGATCTCCTTTTGTCCAATGTTTTTCAACATCTTTAGCCAGGATGGTAAAATCTATAGAGGATACAGACATTTGGAGAACAGCAAACAATAATGGGAATGGGTCAATTTTACTTACATCATAGTAAACTTTTTTGCACATCACTCTACAGAGTATTCCTGTGTCAAATAGCAAAGCCACTCGTAGAGCGTGTATGTAGGTGAAGTAGGGCCAGAAGTAGGTAATTCCAAAAAGCTGATATAGTATCCTGTAAAATAGAAGATACATTCTTGATTATATAACAAACATATTTTGATGAAGTAAAAATGTTACTGCTATCTCTGCGTATAGCGCTGGTGAAACCATTACTGGAATAATATGCACATTTCAAGAAGGTAGCTGAAACACTGTAAAGGGACTGGAGAAAAGCTGAAACAATGATTTGATGTCTGGAAAATCTGCCTGAGAACAAAAGACTTAAAAAAACTCAGTGTCTTTAACTTCTCTGATAAAAACCTGAGGCATAGGATCACAGTTTGTATTTGGGGAATGGAAAATATTTCTGATAGTAAAAAGTTCCTTTGTTTAAGAGACAAATGCACACAATGTCTGAGCCGCCAGAATTTGGAGCAAGATTCAAATGAGGTAAGATGAGACACCTTTTTAATCACGAATTCAAATAATTACAGAAACGACTTACTAGGAAAGAAGTAGATACCTAAATATTGTAAGGTCTGAGAGGCTGGGTATCTCCTATAATGCCATGAATTGGCTGAAGCAAGTGTTCACCTTGACACGGGAATGGCAAAGACTCTTTGTTGAGAAGGAATCATCATGAAAGCCCTTTTACTGACTTCAAACCTATGAACAAACCAATCTATCCACATTTATGGACCATCGCATAAAGTCTCATAGGAATGGCTCCATCCAAAGAGCATGCCTGTTTTGACTTCAGTGAGCCCTGTATTAAGCTTTTATTTTTCCTAAAACTTTTCATTCCTTGAGTTCTGTTTTCATATCTTCTTCCAATCCAATGATTTCTTCTTATATCCCCCAAAGTTGTCATTTGCTTCAGATGTTCAGGCTGATGTAAGAGTGATATGGAAATAAAAGTTAAATGAGGTGAAAATATATCCCATAAAAACCCCATCAGGGAATTTACAGAGAGATTTCCTACTCCTCTGACTCAGATATAACCATATTTTTTTTCCTTCTAGGAAACAAAAAAAAAAACCCTAATCCAGTAAGAATGTCGCTAGAATAAAAGAGCAAGAAGACGCATTCAGCTGCAAGTCAGGAGAGGCAAAAGAAACAAGAATTTTACATTTAGCATTTACAAGACAGCTACAATGAATGAGCTTTTACTTCAAGTGCTGACACCGAGCAGAGCAAATATGAGACAGCAGTATGACAAACTGGAAATCTGTGGGTTAACATAATGTAATAGGCCATAGAGTGCCTGATGAGCCAGATCCTGTTAAAAATATGTGCATAAAAGGAAAAAAAAAATCTGAAAGAAGAAATAGATAAATTGCTTTTGTTCCATCATGATTGATTAAGAAATTGAGAGGAATAGTAGATTTGATAATTTTTTGTCCCGTAGAAATGAGGTTGATGATTGATTCCTCTTCAGAGCAAAATATAATCTGTCCCCAGCCACCTTCCAGGTTACTCCTTCTCCCACCTCCTTTTTTGTTTCTTTTTTTTGTTTGTATCTTTTTTGTTGTTATTTTTGGAGGGAGGGGTGGTTGTCTGTGTGAGTGTTTATCTTTTTCTACTATATGCCTGTCAGTGACAGACGAGGCCAGGATCTATGCAGTATAACATCACACATTATGAAAAAATATTTTATGAAAGGTACCTGGTATAAATGTTGCATCCTTTTATCTGTTTTATATATATATATATACATAAATTTGAATGAAGTAAATCAAATTTTTGCACTTGTTGTTTTCAGATCTTCCCAAGTAAGAGATGGAGAGGTAATCCATATCTGCTGTGCATTATATGATACATTCAGCTTTTCCTAGATGTATTTTTTTAGCTTTCTGGGTCAAATCCTACCTAAATCTCTGGCAACTGCTCTTCAAGTCAAGCAACGGACCATATATAGAAGAAACAGCATCACTCATGGTTTGGACTTCTATTATTTCATTACTTTTCTCCAAAAGGAGCCTTCATTATTTTTTGCAATTTTTTCTTGTTTTCATTGTTGTTAAATTGCTTCTAACAGACAAACACATGGAATTCATTGAGCATAAAACAAAACCCACATTCAATTAGATATTGACTGTCTTGCAGGATAATAGCAATAAAATGTGCCCAAGGGAAAAAAAAAATATCATGGGTTATGATACACTGACCCAAGCGTTGTGGGCTAAGGGGAATGTTACATAATCAAAACAACAATGAGACAAGTGTGCAGAATGACATTGTCTCCTCCACGCCCTGTGATGACACCACTATTCCTGGAACTGGCCCTCTGATGTGTGAGAAAGACTCTTTGAAATCATTCCCCCCACATTTGCAAATTGCCTTTGGCCATGTCAACCATAAATTTACCTGAGTTTAGTCTAGCTAGTTCTCTGCCATGAGTGCAACACATTTTCTCACTCCATCATCCACATCCACACCACTAGTGAAAGGCCAACAAAGAAAATTGTCAAACTGTTGGTTCTGTTTCTATAAAAATGCATGCATTTTGCTCATGACTAACCCAGAAGAGATCATTATACTGGGATCCACACACCACTCTAACATATATCACCATCTTCATGTCATCTCTCTTTAGCTGCTTACAAGCAAGTTGCCCAGTCTAACCTTTTTCCCGACTCCATCTAGTCCAAGGAAAGGGATTAATCTCAGAGATGTCTCAAAGAGGTGCTTGTCTTGCTATATCATCAAAGTGATGACAGATGGGGACCTTGTGTGCAGATGGCTGTTTTACATAGACTGAATTGCCTTCTTACTTTCTCACGTTGAAGGTCAGGTTTCAGTGGATGTGGCAGTAAGTGTATTGAAAGACACTTATTGACTTGACATTACTGACTTTGAACCAGAGCAATAACAGTATCAGGGAGGATGTTTATCCTCTGGTAGACCACCAAATCGGAGTCTTTCCCTATCTATCTTAATTGTTTGCCAAAGGAATCTAATGTAATGAGGTTCCTAAATGAGAGCACCTGAAATGAGGTGGACTAAATCCCTGCTCTCCTGACATCTTCTACATCTATTTCCTTGCAACATCCAGATCTGTCAACTATACAAATTCCATAATACAAGTGATCAAAATTCCATCCTTTTGCCTCTTTTTGCCAAAATACATCTTCCTACCAGGGACTGTAATAACATATGCAAGCACTCTAAAACTTGCACACCTAAAAACTCTAACTGCACTTTCTTCTGTATTTTCTTCCTCCAAATTATTCAATTCTTTTCCTTTCCTCTGACACTTTCTAAGTTGAAAGTGAAGTTCCCATGCCACACTCTCTCCTTTCTCTCCTGTAGGAGTTTGTCTTAAATATTTCAGCCCTGTTATATTGCGGCCTAAACCACAAGGCAGTCAGAAGGAATGTTCTGTACAAAAGACTCCCACTTCCTAGAATTCACTCCCACTTTCAGTATTGTTTGCAAAGAAACTTCTGTGGGAAGACATAAATAATTTTCTTTTTCTCCTTCCTGTCTTAATACCATGGTTGATAAAACCTTGCAATAATCTCCTTTCATCCCTTTCATTATGTCTCAGACCTGGACCAAACCAACAGCAGCAACAGCAGAGCTGTCTTTTGGAAACAGCTGAGAACATCCTATACAGCAAATGAGCCAGCTCTCATGATTTTCTTCAGCCACTCTGGAACAGGATTACTGTGTCCCAAGGGGTTTGGGGAGTACATTATTTTTCTCTCTTTGAAATGAGAGGATGTTCCAATCACAGTAATGATGAGTTCCATGGAAATGTGGGTCTACTCCCAAGTTTGTGTGATCAGACCCAGTCCTTGAGGGTTTTGAATATGTCCACCAGTGCTCCACCACCCAGCTCCAAGACCAAGGACTCAGGTGGAAGCTGCCATCTCCTGGAGAAGATTTTACATTCCCTCATACTTTCACAGAGATTTTTCCAGGATAAGGATATACTTTTCAATGACATTCTGATCTCATCCACATCTCCATTGTGCAGTCTCCCTGGAGTCATACAGCTTAAAATCTTTGAAGATATTAGGCTGAAGTAGGCAAGTCAAATCCCTTTTCCTGCTGCAAATTCACCACTGGAATCAGCAACGCCTTCCCATCCTGTTTCCCAAAAGGAAGTTATGGTCTCTGCATCATCCCACTCTACAAACCTGGGACATTGCCAAGTATATCTGCAGCCAAAGGAAGGGAAGGCAGTTTCCTACCACAAGAAACAGATCTGCTCGTGCAGATGTTTAGTGTGTACTCTTCTCGGCAGATTTGTGCTAACTAGGGATGCACAACCCAGTTCCATGAAAGAACTGATGTGAGCCTTCATCCACAATTCAAACCATCTATATATAATAGCCTGAAAAGCATGGGGAAATTTGGACCCAGAGCAAATACCTTAAACTTAGACACAGCGCCGTGCTACTCGGGTGCTAACATTGCTTACCACTTACATCACACTGTAAAGGCATTCAAGGAGTGTGTTAAAACTAACGCTAAATCACTACAGAACAGCAGGGGCATGGGGGACATAATTCAATCATGTTGCAGATTAGCCTCACTCCGCACATACAAATACAAGCCAACACCAGTGCACAGCTCATACGTGCAACCTACTCACTACACTTTCATTGGCAAGGCTAAAGCATGAATGTGTTCAATGTGCTCTGTGATTCAGACTCTTCCTCTTTAAAATCAATCACAGAGGTAGGCATTGCTCACAGTTTGCAGCACGTATTTCTGATTTTAATTTACATTCACCCATTGTGATGCTTATTTTAGTCAAATATTATTTCTATGACTTCATGTAACTCCTGTAGCTTTACAAGCAACACTTTCTAAGTTGTTGTGACATTCATATATTTCTTGGGTCTAAACAACCTCTGTTCACTTATTGATAAAAATCTCAGTTTGGGACTCCAAAATTAGAGTTTCCACAAAAGGTGACAGAAACACAATCATTCAAAATAAAAAAGTGCATCAGTCAGTAGCAGCCCACACTGACCTGTAGTTTAGGAAACTACTTGCCAGCAGAATTTCTGTTTTGTTTTGTTTTCAGGTGTCAGAATTTTACACTATGCTCTCTACTCAGAATCACTTGCGAGATGAGAGATACACCAATCTTCTCTGGCAATTTTAGCTAACATATTACACTGTGAACTGATGTGCCTGAGACCGGTATACTTGTTGCCTTCTGCTGAAAGCGTGAGCTCTAAGGAGAACAAGGGAGAAATGTCTTAAAATATCACATCTAGATCCATTGAAGGCTCATTCATCAGAGCTTTTTGATCCATAGAAGTAAATTCTCTGAAGCCAATGAAAAGCCACCTGTTAATATCACTTTTCTCTGAATTGGTTTCAGAAATCATTATTTTTTGGCTCATTTTATCACTGTCTCTAACAGAACATAAAGGATACTTATCCCAAATTCTAGGGCCTGATGATGCTGGGGAATTAGTGCTTGTTAGGTACCTCCTCACTCCTTTGTTTTATTTTACATGATGCATCAAGGTTTAGAGACTGACTCTTCACCATCACACTCTGCTCACAGTCACCTATAGACATGCTGAGCTGGTATAGAATTGAGCAGAAATATAGTAATTGTCCTACTCCTATCCATCCCCCATTCCCTTCCCACCAGGACCGGATGCAAACCACCATGCAAATCATTAACACACTTGCGTCCCTTTAGATTGACTGATAAAATGGAATCAGACAAATGAATTTTTGGTCCCCACTGATCTTTGAGTGCACTGTGTTATGACAGGGTGTGAGGTGACATGCCAGATAATGTATTGTGTCACACTCCATGACTATTTGATGCCATTTAATGTAATGCCTCCTGGCATGCCATGATGGGATGACACAAAATGAGAAAGAAGCTGAACTGGAAATACCAATTACCCACTCTTAACCCTGAGGCAGTAGGGGAAAAATATGCCTGCTCCTGGGTGACCCTTGCTCTGCTTATTGCCTGAGCTCCTGAGTTCAGGGACTTTGTTTCAGATACTCTTCAGCCCGATGTCATTACGAACTGTTTGGATGGCCAAAATGTCTGTAACCCTTTGGCTTCATCAGAAATCTGGGAGAGGCAGTGGAGAAATCAACTGGAAAAAAATGTAAATCATCGTTCCCAGAGTGTCAAGTTGAGCTGAAGTGTTGTGTCTAATGAGCTGCAAAGCCACAGGGTACAAGGAATAAAGAAAAGGCAGGAAAGAACAGGGAGAAGGGAGATTGCCCTGGCACCATGGTGAAGCCCAACGGCCAGTGACATCCACGGGCTGCATGGACCGAAAGCACAGAGGATCGTGACTTGTTGAGGAGGGTCCTCAAGAAATGTTTCTAAAAGCAATAATTTCCAAATCCATGCCTGCACCCCAAATTCCAGACAGGTGGAAGCACGGATGAGTTCAGATTCAGGATATTGATTCTGCTTGAGCTAATTCCAACATGCCCTGTTTCCCACTACCCCAAACTGTGTGAGTTTGTGCTCTCCAAATACTTGTGTGCCAGACTCAAGGGCCAGTCCTTTCTAGTCCCAATATTCTTTTCTTTTTTCCTGTCATTACTAATAACCTGGAAAAAATAACTATGCAATCCCATTGTCTGCATCTTCATGCATGTGTCAGTATGAGATATCTGTGTGTGTTTGCATGTACCTTGCTGTTATTTTGTCCCTCGCTTTCCCTAAACGCATTATGATGGTTTGGTTGAAGACACCTGATTCCTCAGATCTGGGGAATATTTTTGATGGGAAAAGAAGTCTAGCTTTTAGGTGGAATGCAGAACACACATCATATAAATTCTGCCCTGAACATGCATTTTGCAGCAATCTCTAAAGGAAAACGTGTATTTAAAAGCTTATCCATAATTTTTCTTTCTGAAAAACACCATTATTCAAACAAAAAATATACCACTGTGAGTAATGTCATAAGGAACTGATATCTGCAGGCAGAATATATGTCTGAGGCTGCCTTCCCCTGTTCCCACGCAGGCTTGCAGCACTCTGGAAACAAACTGTGTTTAATGGTATATTTTCTTTAACTGCCTCCACGTTTTGAGAAACATTACCCTAGCTATAGAAAAATGTTTCACTGATATTGTGAGAAAGATGGAGAAATGCGCTAGAGTGCTTTCCATTAAAAGTGACAAGAGCATATCTTGTTATATCATTTAACAGCTGGCAACTATGAATACGATATGGCAGATTGTTTCATTGGACCTACATATCGACTAACAAAGTCCATGTTGTTCAGGGCTAGGCAAAAATGGGAGATTCTTTATGACAAATGCTGAGGGAAACAGAGATTTAGCTAAAGGAAATTTTACTCTTTTTTTGGCTGCATACTATAATTATTCTTTCTCTTTTATATTATCTATTTTCTTTTTTTTAACACAGTTTCTCGTATTGCAAAGAAAAAAAAAAAGGAAAAAAAAAAAAGCCTAGCTAGTCTCCAGCAGATTTACAGAACTGAAAGAAATGTGCTAAAATGATGCAATCAAATTCCAACCGGATGGAATATTAAAAAAGAAAGAATAAAAAAAGCTGACAACTGAAACTGTTGCACCAAATCAATGTGGCAACTGAAGGATTTAGCATTAAATCTCTGTGTCGGGTCCTGAACAAACGAGTGTGAACATGAAATATTTTCGTTTCAGACAGTGACACAGTTTAAACCCAGGGAGCTACATAGCTCAAAGCTGCGGGAGTTTTCAGACCCAGTGTTGACAGGATTTTTTTGTTGTTGTTGTATGAAAATCGCTGCGTACAATGTTTGTTTAATTCTTGAGATGGCCCTATCCTGAGCAAAGGACATGTAAGACTGCAGCGCAGGCTGGTGGAGAAATGAACTTCCCAGGGATGACAAATCGGAAAGCTACAGGATAGTCAGAAAAATCCTCCTTTACCCCAAATCAGGTGCACAGTGTAGCGCCAGTCCGGCTGGTCTCCACTAAGCCCCCCGTTCGCATCAAGGTAATAAATAACTTCATTCAACACCGCTGTGTTTCTGGCTAGTCGTCCTGTACCTCCTCTCTGAAAAATGACAGCATGGTGCTAGGAATCATCAGTTCAGAGGGCTTTTCTGTCACAGTGTATGCAAGTGTATTAAAGATGGCGTTATATTATACACACACATAAAGTTCTTTATAAATACAGGAAATTGGTGAAGCAACTTTCACCTACCCTCCATGTCTCCCACAAAGCATGTTTAATGTATTTATATTTCCAGTTCATTTTTCCTTTTGACTCAAGACCTCCCTGTGCTGCGATTTTCCTGCACTTTAAGGAGAGCAACTCTTACGTTCAGTACCGAAAATGTAATGTTTTCTAGACTATATGAAATACAGTCAAGTCTTAAAGAACGGTCACAATAAAAACAAGAACATCATAAAGTTTCCACAAGAGCTGCTTGATTGTCTTGATTTCTTATTTTATTGCAATGAAACTTTGCATGTTTGATTCCTGCATGGAGCCCTATAATTTGTGGATGATCTGCAGCCCACCATTAGAAATATCTCTGCTTCACACTTTAAATAATCAGTCTTCACCTAAGTAATTTTCACTGCAACGACAACTAAATTAAGAAGCTGTAGATACAAAATATCATTATTCAAGGCAAGACTTCTTTAGGTAATCGTACCTGAATAATTAGTAGGACCATCAGTGGGACCAGCTGGACTCAAAGGTTTTAATGCATAAGTATGTTTAAGAGTACATGTTCCCTTTGATCCTGTTTTGCTGAATTGTGTTGTCTTATTTTCACAAAAGTAATCACTCAACAAACACACTGATGAAAATCTAGGGGGTTCTAGGGAAAACATTGAAGCATCAAGTCAAGAAGAGTCTTTAATGCAAATGTCCTGATTACGTCTTTTAAGAAGTTGTTTTTTTCCCGACACCCACAAGGGTTTACTTCACCCCAAGATGTTTAAATATTCCTTATCGGGGTTACATTAAACAGGATTTTGTTGTTGGTTTGTTGTCTTTACTTTCACCCCACTATAGGAGCCAGTCTGGGAAATGATGCTGAAGTATTCCAGAAGGAAACTGTGAAAAGTGAAGAGTCCTTCTCTTTTCATTCCTAGCAAAGCATCTCACGGATCATTTTGAAGGATTTTCTTGGAGTTCTGGGGACCTGCAAGCAACCTTGGCAGGCATCTTCCCAGCTGAAAAGTGCCAACTCCTCCAGCTCACCTGCAAGTTTCTCCTACAGAGATTTTGGCAGCATTTTAAGAAGTCAGCAAAAATATTATGCTTCCTGACTCTGTTATAAACTCCTATTAAAGCCTGCGTTGAAAAGCCCAGGAGAAGTAGCTGAGAGGAACCATGACCTGATGGAGCACCTCTATAAATCCAAATGGATCAGCCATGGAGATTTCCTCTTTCACTCAGACATCAACAGAAGGATTCACAGAGAGGGTGATTGAAAGTATTCTTACACAATGACCCTCCTGCTATACTTAGAAACAAAGGCACCGATTGGAGTTGAGTGTGCAGCCTGGAGCAATCACTATTCAGGTGTGAAAAGAAGAAAAATCCTACATTGAAAAAGATCTCTGTTTTAAAACGATCTCTCTTTCAGCACATTTCAGCTAAGTACTAGCACAACACATTGCTCTATATACTATTTGTACGCCAGTAGGACACAGAGGTCTCCAAGAACAAGGTCATTTACATCAGGTTCCTTATGCAGGTACTGCAAGAGATACTACCTGTCACCAAAGCTGTTCTAAATAGACGAGACGAACAAGGGCCATGGCGAGAAAGAAAGCATCATAATTTTCCAGATAAAGAACTGAAGAGAAATTAAGAAGCATGTTCAAAGGCTTTGCAGAAATCACTAACAAGGCATAGATATGAACCCATTTTCTGGGTCATTCTCACTAGCAGATGACTATTGATAGAGTAATCACTTGGCCTAAGATGTTAATGACACATGAACACCTCCTGACTACCTCTCACTCCGTTGCACAGACCTGTAACACTTGCAAACGTGATTAAGTAAATAAAGATTCAGTACATTCCAGCGCATTTGAAAAATTGTATTTTTTTCTTATGAACACTGTAAAAAACATATAAAGAAAAATACCCCCTTAATCCTAACAACTTCCNACTTGCAAAAGTGATTAAGTAAAGATTCAGTACATTCCAGTGCATTTGAAAAATTGTATTTTTTTTCTTATGAACACTGTAAAAAACATATAAAGAAAAATACCCCCTTAATCCTAACAACTTCCACTTACGCGTGTTCTCTGAGACCCTCTTCGTTCCTGATCCTGAAAGTCCACCTTTTCTAGCACTACAAGTACTTAAGGTGCTCTCCAAATACTCGTGATTATTTGTTGTATTACTCCAAACATTTATTTCTCCTTACCTTAAATCTTATTCATATAATTATTATCAGTGGTGATCTGAGAAAATCAAGCAGAAACAGGCCCTAGAAATATAACTGCTAAAAGGCAGTAATAGATAACCATAAAGACAGTCTAACATTTGTACCAGGTTCCCAGGCTGTACACTTTCCATCCTTGGAGGTTTTCTAGAAAAAGCTGTGAACCAGATGCTCTGATCTCATATCCGATCCTGCCTCGAGAGGGAAGTTGAACTAGAGGTCCCCCTTCCAACCTGAACTTATCTCATGATCATACAATATTATCTGCCTGTGTGAGGCAGATTCTGAGCCCTATAGGGAGTGAATTCTTATTTTAAAGCTGATAAAAAGCATAAGGGCACCAAATTTCTGTGATACGATTCAATTTAAATATGTCTCATTAGAAGTAACATAAAATGATTATTCTGCCTACTTGAACTGGGTATTGGACACCAAAATGTCCTCCGTGTTATTGATTCCTGAAGTGGTATTTCCAATGGCGGTCAAACAAGGGAATAAGCTTATCTCAGATGTACAATTCTCAACAGGAATTTTGATAACAGTTAGATAAAGGCTGCGTTGAAACCTCCTGGCCAATACAAGGTCTTGTGCTCCCTTTTCTGCTTACTCACTGTTTATCAACGTGCCCCATCCAGCAGAGTCACCTGAACCCTCACTTATCCCTAAGGGCATGCAAATACGTGCCGATCTCAGACTGCGCAGGCACAGAGTCTTGTTTTGCCATATGTACAAGGCAAGCTCCTCTGCAAGCAGGCACCAGTCCTGCACGTTGTGTTTGCTGCACAAACCTGACAAACTGCAGTGCACGTGAGCAGTAGAAGCTGAACTACATCTTTACAGCTGCTTGCCAGGGGCTTGCCAAGGAAACAGGCTATAAGTCCATAGCAGAATATGACATTGGTGTCCTGCCTTACTCTACTATTTAAGGCAGACAGTCTTTGTCCTCCCTATTTGATTTGTAAAATACATCCTACAAAGAGTTTGGAACTTTGACTAGGTTAATTTGTTAATATGCAACTCAAACCAAGAGCACTTAACAATTCCTGATTGCCAAATTAGGTTATTATAGGTTATTATAGGTTATTCACGTGTTGTATTTCTTCACATACAGGACGTTGCTTGCCTCTGAAAACTTTATATTTCCCAAAATGTTATGTGCTAGTTGCATGACAAGTCTGACTGGTGAAGTGTTTGATGAATGAATGCTATGAGCTATGCACAAGAGCATATTGAATGGAGTTTGTCTGAGTGCAGTATTTGCGCTGGAGGTTGACTGCTTCAAAGTTGACTCAGACCTAGCGATGCGATTCTGATTTTGGTTTGTTGAATTGTGAAGCTATCATATTCACCACTGACACAGTTTAGTTCGATGCTGCCATATAATCATTCTGCAATGTTTTAAAAGAGTGTGTGGGTTGACACCAGGACCTTTTCTATGTTACACCACTTCACAGTAGCCAGTAGCCCTATCAGGTACTAACATCACCAAGGACTCAATGCACACAGCTGAGAAACTGGCTTCACTAGCTATCTCTGATCATCTGAAATGGGGGACTGTCCTATGGTTGCATATCATCAGATGTGTGAGGACGTAATTTAACTTAAGATAAGTGACATGACTTCCTAGTCTTGCTAAGCATACATGCATGAAGGGTTATGGATAGTGACTGCAACTCAGCTCATACACTTCAGTGGGCTGGACTGCCCTGTCTTCACTGCTCCTTTAGCACTGGGACTGCATACGCTTGGTGGAAGCTGAGTTGCTTCCATCCATTGCCTGAGTTCCTAAAGGCTGAACCCATCACCTGAGTTCCTAAAGCACCATGGAAGCCTAGGTATAGTTACCAACATTTTCCAGTGCTCCGGTGTTCCAGTCGTGAAAGTACAAATAACTTTGATTCTATAGGGACGATAAAGGAACTGTCAATATAAAGATATTTCAAGAGAAAAAAAAAAAAAAAGAGAGAGAGATACCCCAAGGAAATCATGTTGTGCAATTCCCAAAAGCTAATGATGGTCTATGGTCAAGAGTCTGCACAAAATGTAACAGCAATTAGAGCCATGGCTCTTTCTGTTCCCCTGAGTATCAGAAGACATATCAGATACGCAGCAACAGTTATGTAATAGGAAGCAATAATTTCCGGTAATTTCCACATCAGCATATTATATAATGAACACATTGATGTGGAACTGACCAACGACTAAGCCACAGAAGGATGTAACTTTGGCAAGTAGATTTATAACCCTTAGAAAAAATAGAACAACAGAAAAAAAAAAGGTGTTAGTTTCAATATCATGCTTTTTGAGATAGAAATCTTCCAAGCGTTCTGCAAACGTTGTGCAATGTATTTCTGCAAAACTTGTAAAGGGTGATGAATGGGTAAAAATGACCCTATTTCTTATTTCTGTAAAGCAACGGGAGAGTGGGAAGCTGTAAAGTACTAGTATGAGACTGCAGAAATTTGTGTTCATGTGCCAGTCCTACCAGAAATACCCAGTATACAAATAGGAAAGCCAAAATCAAAGGTATTTAAAAATGTTATCCAACGAGATTTTCATAAGCTCCCTAGATTTTAAAGGAAGCCAGCACAAAATCTTTACAGGGACCTTTGAAAAAAAAAATTGTCATCTGCTTCTATCTGAATCAGATAGAAACTATATGTGCATTTCAAATTATACATTTGCCAACCTGAGATCTTACTATGTTTGTACTTAGATCTCTCTTTCTAAATTAAATAGGCTAGTATTTCTGCCTCTCCATTCATCCGTTTAGGAGCTAAGCTTTTTGGAGCAATGACCTACGTGTTTAATCCATACCTAAAACAAACTCATAAAGGAGTGACTGCAATACAAATAATTAATAGATAATAACTATTGGCAATCTTACAAGTACAGGACCTGTTGTTAGTTATGTTAATGTTAATTATGTTACCAATAATTATTTTCCAGATCAGGTCATTGCAATTGTTCCTAAAACTGGCCTGTTTCAAACAACGATGTAAAGTCACAAGGAGCAACTGGGTTCATCTATATTCCTTTATCTCTCTAGGAAATGAAGGCTTCCCAGGACAAAGCATATGAAGCTGCAATCTTTATGATCATAGTCTTGCATAAAGTGTGAGCACTGAACATGTGCTAGAGTCCTGTTACTTCTTCTAAGAAAGACAACAGAAGCTTTGCCACTAGTGCCAGTAGAAGTCACCTTTGGCCAAAGTAATATATAATTGATTTCCTTTTTTTTTCCTTTTCTTCTTCTTTCTTTTTTTTTCAGTGATGATCACTACAGAAGGGCATGATAAATGAGAAATATCAGTGTATTAGTATTTATCCTGAATTGACAACATCAGGTTTGACAAGTGACAGAACGAAGGCAACAAGTCTTTGATTCTGGCAGGCAGTTTCTTTTGGGAGTCCCAAAGGTTATGTAAAATACGAGACAACTATTTTTATATTCAGTCTGCAGAGTCAGGACTTCAGGGAAATAGTTTTGTTTTACTTTAAGTCTTCGGAACATTAAATTTTACAGACATACATTCACAGCTGCTTCCACACTTCTAAGACATTTACAGGTGATCTGACCCCTTTTCAGCCTCATTAGACTTACCAAATAATTGCAACCAAACAACCAGACCTCTCTGAAGGAGAAAAACATCCAGACAGTGCAAGTAGGATGTATTCTTAATTGGCATATGCATGCACCACTGCGTATTGCTTGGGCTCATTGCCGCTACGTGATTTAACACAGTAGTCTGTACTTCCCTCTGTGTCTGATAGTAACGTGACAAGGGAATTGAAAATGTATGTGTCTGGGAAACATAATAAAGTTAAAATACTGGGGAGAGTGCAAGGAAACTGCTGTATATTTATAGTAGCTTAGCATAAACATAGCAAAACCCCAGTTCTGCCGAAGTTTGGAGTTGGGCAGAACATGCTGCAAAGGAAGGGTTTGGGTAACAGTACTTGTCCAAGCAATGAAAGGATCTGTGGGTGCCTGGACCCACTGAAAATCAAACTGAAGTATCTCAGGTAGTGAACTGAAAACGGAGAAATTAAGAAAAATGAAGACTGCTTAAACACAGATAGTTTGTTGTTTGGGATTCTACATAGCCTCGAGGATCTGGATGAGGAGGAATGCAGAGCTCTATAAATGCCGCTAGTTTAAACTGGTGAAGTTCCTACAGTCACTTTTCACTCCCATGTCAAGCATGGTTCAGGAGGCGACATTGGCAAAGGCGGCAAAGACTTCCAAATACCTTGGAAGTCTTTTCCAACCATAATGATTCTATGATTCTGTGATAGCACATAACAATAAAACAATAGAATTCTGGAGAGCCTACACTCAACAACCCAAATATTAGCAACTTCTAGCATGGTGCAGGAAGAAGAAAGAAATGGCTTCCTCTGTTTCACACATTGATCAGGAGATGAGGGACATTTAATCCAGTGCAAGAGCTGCAGTCCCATCCTGGACAGGAGCCGGTACCTGGAAACCGAGGACTAGGCACAAGGACCGGGATGCTCAGCGGATGTGGAGCAATGTGCCTCCCACAGACTGTGCTGTGCTCCTCTTTCTAATAGCAAACATGTCTACAAGACTCAAACACTTCCTCAGTGCCTAGGCCAGCAATAGTTGTTCTTGAATGAACTGTAGTTTTTTTACAGGTATTATTTTAAATTCTTTAGGTTATTCAGAGGAGAGTGAAATTTTTTTCTTCTCTTTCTAAAAGCAAAAGATCCAAGTATCACTGAAGTCAAAATACTGCGGAAGGCATTTTTGGATCAGGATAGCATGCAGCAGAACAAGGCTCTTTTTCAGGGGGGACCCAATAGACACTCCCTGACAGTGATCAATGGGCCCCGAAGCAGAGGAAGGGGAAGATGAGGAACACTGCTCTCATTTGGCATGCAGACGGCATCTCCGGTTCACTGCGTGTCCAGCTCCGCGGCAGAGCAATGAGCAAAGGCCACGCTGGTGACCCCGGTCTCCGTAACGTGCCCATATGCTGCACTGACACACAGACCTGTGCAACGAGCTGTCAAGGGAGGAAACACTGCACGCTTCCTCACATTCAAATCATGCTGTCAAATATTTCAGACAGAAACATGCATTTTCAATCTTAAACCGCACTGCTCAGAACAGATGAAGAGAAGTTGGCATTTGAAAGGCTTTTCAGGGTCTTCTCTTAAAAAAAAAAAAAAAAAAAAGAGTGCTGCACCAGTTTCCCAAAGAAATAAAATAATCGTAGCTGATACAGTAAGACTAAATGAATGTGATTATGCAGCTACATAGCATCATTTATAAAGATTACTCTTAACAATTACAGAATTAACTCAACAATTAGATCCTTTATGTGGGCTGCCAAAATCATTGTGTGGAAATCAATAACAATACAGATATTAATTCTTCAGTCTCATAGCACAGTCCAAAAGCAGTGCTGACACAAAAAGCTCCCTCCTTGCTCACTGAGGAAGGTTCCAATTCCCTTGGCGAGAGTCTTTCATGATCTTTTGATCCTGCATGTCAGGTCTGAGAGAGACCCAAGGGACTTTACAATCTGTCCATAACTGCTCTGAGCACCAGACAGTGCTTTGTGGTCCAGGCATCGCGTTCCCCTTTGAGTCCCTCAATTCATCACTGAGTTCCAGGCAGGAGGCTGATATAGTCCCCTGATTTCAGCATTGGCAATCCAGACCCATTCCTGTCTCTATCACCATACTCTCACACCAACCCCAGTGTCATTTCTGTCACCAGGTACCCCATTACCTGAATATCTTTGATACCTGTGAAACACTTTAGCAAAAGGAAAGTTAGGCAGATGCATAAATTCCCTCTGACCGAGCCCCCTTCAAAACATTTTTACCTGCTATTAATCACTGCCGTGGAGAGTGGCCGCTGGGCTCAGGTGCCAGAGGATGAATCACTTGGCAAATTGCGCAGATGCTTGATGCAAACCTTCTGCACAAAGGCTCCCTGATCATGTGTGGAGAGAAGAATGTAACTATCTGACGGCATCGTCCCCTTTAGCGACACCCTACAGCAAGGCTTCCAGGGATGCAGGCATACCCTGTTATATCATCTAACAGCAGGCACTGCGGTGGGTCATACTACTGCTTGTAGTATCTCCTGTCCATGGTGAACAGGAAAGGAACGGGGGATTCGGGGTGCTTGGAAAAACTTTTGAAGTTGTTGAACCTTAATGAAATTAGCAGCCATTTCTTTGGGAGAACCTAGACTCATCTGGGAGTCCTGCCTGGCAGATACAGGGCATGGGAGCCGCAGTGTCCCCTACCTCCTGCCGGCTGGGACAGAGTTGTCCTCTTGATGACACCGGCCAGTCCACTTGTGCTGAGGGACAACCGATAGTACTCAGTGCACTGCAGCTGGGAAGGGTTAATGCATAAGCAGCATTTATTAGTCTTGCATACACAGGTACCTAAATCGTCCTACAAAACATGACCCACCTGGGTCAAACCCAACCAACCAAGGAAGAGCTGGCTCCCTTCTGTGCCTTTCTGAAGCGGTGACAGAGGCTCCCTGTGAACCAGCCTGCCGTATGCTCCGTGGAAGGGCAGAAAAGAGCCGCTTGTGCTATGTGCTCACTGTTCATTATGATTAACTCTTCCGTCACAGGGAGGGACACGAGCATCCATCTCAGCACGGCCAACTGGAATTGCTGGCCGGCACACCCGCTACCATTCATCATCGGCACTTACGTGGGAGAAACCGACAGCAGGTGCCATTTGTGTCAATGTCACCGCGTGAGCCGACTGATTAATTAAAACCACGTGGCCCGCAGGCTGCTGAGAGGGCAAGGAGGAACACGAGGAATCGTTTGTTACCTTCCCGTTAGCGCTCGCTGTCCCCTTCAAAGGCCCTTTCAGGGGAAGCGCATGAATCCCAAGGCGACTTTGGGCCGCAGAGATGGGCAGGGACCGGCTCTCGGGGACTGGTCTTAGCGGTGCCTTCCCCAGGAGGAAGCGCGGGGGCTCCAGGGGCTCTCCCCAGGCCCACAGTAGAGCTGGGGCTGCGGTGAAGTTGCTGCCAGAGTTACTCGGTCTAGATGTCTAGATTCCATTTCTTTTTGTTTTCAAGTTAAAGTTGCATCCACCCATTTCAACCACCCTTCACATTGTCCCCACTTCAAAGTCTGAACTGACACCAATGCAAGTGAGGATGAGGGTGCACATTGGCCTGGAACACCTATTTGGGATTTCCACCCCTTCCTGGCACACAGGAAACTGCTGCTTCCTACACTGCCATCTTTGTGCTTTCACCCAAAATCAGGCAGTTTTCCTTGCTGCTCTGGGATGAAAATGTCTTTCTGATCCTGATCACTGGCCAAAACCCTTTCCCACACTTTAAGACTGGGAAGTAGAAGATGCATCACACTATGCAGAGACATCAGCCAGGGCTCAACAACTTCTTAATACATCATTACATTTTGTTGGAGCAAAGGGCACTTGTTTCTCCAAAATATATGTGCAAAACAAAATAAAGAGAATTCCTGACCTTTTGGAGCCTGGAGGTACTGCTTATTTCCCGCTCTCAAAATAACCAGTTGGCACAGATGCAGCTGGACTCAGAATTTTAGCCTGCCAAATAATACATTATTTCAGCACTTCAGTGTTCCCTTCTTGTGCACCTTCACTGTCCTAATCTAGATTACATNATAAAGAGAATTCCTGACCTTTTGGAGCCTGGAGGTACTGCTTATTTCCCGCTCTCAAAATAACCAGTTGGCACAGATGCAGCTGGACTCAGGATTTTAGCCTGCCAAATAATACATTATTTCAGCACTTCAGTGTTCCCTTCTTGTGCACCTTCACTGTCCTAATCTAGATTACAGCTATAAAGGGTCTAAAAGAAAAAAAATCAAGGTGATTTTGACACAGACTGAATGTGGACCCTTCATTGGATTGTTTAATGAGGAAATACAGTTTTCCAATTTTTTGTAGCTGCTGTTAGCAATTTCACCTGCTCTTTCTTGGTAAGTTTTCTAAGGCATTAAGAGTCAGAGTAGGGCTCTCTAAAGAGCTGCAAAGCGGGTAAATTCCCTCTGATCTCCAGCACCATGTTCAGGACCAGAATAAAATGCCAAGATCTGAGATCCATGAATAGCTCTTACCTCAGCATGTTCCCCTGGGCATCCACTTACTTGCCCTGTGGAGCTTAGGGGATCAGATTGCTCCCAGGTTGGTTAATTTACAGGAAACAGCATAGCACAGGGTCAACAGGCTGAAGCTGCACCATCAGTTAGGGGTGGAAACCCCTGTGTCCTTGCAGACATGCCCAGCCTCACACTCTGTGTGTGCAAGACCCGTGACAAGCCCCAACGTTATCAGGAGCCCCGTCGTTCCTACCAGGCATCGTTCCTATCGTCCCTGTTGAATACATGTGCCCAGCAGAGGAGGCAAGGGTCAACTGGCCCTGCAGAGGCAGACTGGGGAGAGACCCTGATCCTGCACCCAGAACCACAGGGTGCTTGATATCAGTTCAATGCATCATCTACTACTCCCTGAGCTATAAGGACTGCCAAGTCTCCCCGCTGGGTAGTATTGATTATGCTGATGGAAAATAACTCAGCAACCATCAAAAACAGAGCAATGAAAGGCTGGTGATCTCCCTTCCCTAATCCCCACCTTGGGGTGAAGTCCCTCTCCGTGGTGGGGATGTCGTCCTG
>VWPW01010899.1:233706-329528 GCA_013389825.1 Crypturellus undulatus
CCTTTAGCGACACCCTACAGCAAGGCTTCCAGGGATGCAGGCATACCCTGTTATATCATCTAACAGCAGGCACTGCGGTGGGTCATACTACTGCTTGTAGTATCTCCTGTCCATGGTGAACAGGAGAGGAACGGGGGATTCAGGGTGCTTGGAAAAACTTTTGAAGTTGTTGAACCTTAATGAAATTAGCAGCCATTTCTTTGGGAGAACCTAGACTCACCTGGGAGTCCTGCCTGGCAGATACAGGGCATGGGAGCCGCAGTGTCCCCTACCTCCTGCCGGCTGGGACAGAGTTGTCCTCTTGATGACACCGGCCAGTCCACTTGTGCTGAGGGACAACCGATAGTACTCAGTGCACTGCAGCTGGGAAGGGTTAATGCATAAGCAGCATTTATTAGTCTTGCATACACAGGTACCTAAATCGTCCTACAAAACATGACCCACCTGGGTCAAACCCAACCAACCAAGGAAGAGCTGGCTCCCTTCTGTGCCTTTCTGAAGCGGTGACAGAGGCTCCCTGTGAACCAGCCTGCCGTATGCTCCGTGGAAGGGCAGAAAAGAGCCGCTTGTGCTATGTGCTCACTGTTCATTATGATTAACTCTTCCGTCACAGGGAGGGACACGAGCATCCATCTCAGCACGGCCAACTGGAATTGCTGGCCGGCACACCCGCTACCATTCATCATCGGCACTTACGTGGGAGAAACCGACAGCAGGTGCCATTTGTGTCAATGTCACCGCGTGAGCCGACTGATTAATTAAAACCACGTGGCCCGCAGGCTGCTGAGAGGGCAAGGAGGAGCACGAGGAATCGTTTGTTACCTTCCCGTTAGCGCTCACTGTCTCCTTCAAAGGCCCTTTCAGGGGAAGCGCACGAATCCCAAGGCGACTTTGGGCCGCAGAGATGGGCAGGGACCGGCTCTCAGGGACTGGTCTTAGCGGTGCCTTCCCCAGGAGGAAGCGCGGGGGCTCCAGGGGCTCTCCCCAGGCCCACAGTAGAGCTGGGGCTGCGGTGAAGTTGCTGCCAGAGTTACTCGGTCTAGATGTCTAGATTCCATTTCTTTTTGTTTTCAAGTTAAAGTTGCATCCACCCATTTCAACCACCCTTCACATTGTCCCCACTTCAAAGTCTGAACTGACACCAATGCAAGTGAGGATGAGGGTGCACATTGGCCTGGAACATCTATTTGGGATTTCCACCCCTTCCTGGCACACAGGAAACTGCTGCTTCCTACAGTGCCATCTTTGTGCTTTCACCCAAAATCAGGCAGTTTTCCTTGCTGCTCTGGGATGAAAATGTCTTTCTGATCCTGATCACTGGCCAAAACCCTTTCCCACACTTTGAGACTGGGAAGTAGAAGATGCATCACACTATGCAGAGACATCAGCCAGGGCTCAACAACTTCTTAATACATCATTACATTTTGTTGGAGCAAAGGGCACTTGTTTCTCCAAAATATATGTGCAAAACAAAATAAAGAGAATTCCTGACCTTTTGGAGCCTGGAGGTACTGCTTATTTCCCGCTCTCAAAATAACCAGTTGGCACAGATGCAGCTGGACTCAGAATTTTAGCCTGCCAAATAATACATTATTTCAGCACTTCAGTGTTCCCTTCTTGTGCACCTTCACTGTCCTAATCTAGATTACATCACACAGCTATAAAGGGTCTAAAAGAAAAAAAATCAAGGTGATTTTGACACAGACTGAATGTGGACCCTTCATTGGATTGTTTAATGAGGAAATACAGTTTTCCAATTTTTTGTAGCTGCTGTTAGCAATTTCACCTGCTCTTTCTTGGTAAGTTTTCTAAGGCATTAAGAGTCAGAGTAGGGCTCTCTAAAGAGCTGCAAAGCGGGTAAATTCCCTCTGATCTCCAGCACCATGTTCAGGACCAGAATAAAATGCCAAGATCTGAGATCCATGAATAGCTCTTACCTCAGCATGTTCCCCTGGGCATCCACTTACTTGCCCTGTGGAGCTTAGGGGATCAGATTGCTCCCAGGTTGGTTAATTTACAGGAAACAGCATAGCACAGGGCCAACAGGCTGAAGCTGCACCATCAGTTAGGGGTGGAAACCCCTGTGTCCTTGCAGACATGCCCAGCCTCACACTCTGTGTGTGCAAGACCCGTGACAAGCCCCAACGTTATCAGGAGCCCCGTCGTTCCTACCAGGCATCGTTCCTATCGTCCCTGTTGAATACATGTGCCCAGCAGAGGAGGCAAGGGTCAACTGGCCCTGCAGAGGCAGACTGAGGAGAGACCCTGATCCTGCACCCAGAACCACAGGGTGCTTGATATCCGCATAGAGTTCAATGCATCATCTTCTACTCCCTGAGCTATAAGGACTGCCAAGTCTCCCCGCTGGGTAGTATTGATTATGCTGATGGAAAATAACTCAGCAACCATCAAAAACCGAGCAATGAAAGGCTGGTGATCTCCCTTCCCTAATCCCCACCTTGGGGTGAAGTCCCTCTCCGTGGTGGGGATGTCGTCCTGCCCTTGGGTGAGTGCAGGTGGAGGAGCATAAGGAGCGTTTTCTTATCTGGATGGGGAAGAGGACCTTGCAGGAGAATAGGAGGTTAAACACACATGAACACACAGCATTGCTCTCTTCTCCCCGGTCACCTCAGTCCTGCCTGGAGGACAGATCCTCTCTGCTTTCTCTTTCTCAGGTCAAACAGTGTTGTGGATGCTAAACCTGCCTGCTTTTCCACACCATTTTCCAGGGCTCAGGCCAGTGCTGAAGCCCCCCCGACAGCCGCTATACCCNGTCGTCCTGTCCTTGAGTGAGCGCAGGTGGACAGGCAATAAAAGCATAAGGAGCGTTTTCTTATCTGGATGGGGAAGAGGACCTTGCAGGAGAATAGGAGGTTAAACACACATGAACACACAGAATTGCTCTCTTCTCCCTGCTCACCTCAGTCCTGCCTGGAGGACAGATCCTCTCTGCTTTCTCTTTCTCAGGTCAAACAGTGTTGTGGATGCTAAACCTGCCTGCTTTTCCACACCATTTTCCAGGGCTCAGGCCAGTGCTGAAGCCCCCCCGACAGCCGCTATACCCCCTGCGGCAGGCACGCTCTCCTGGAAGGCGGGGAAACTAGCGAAATGCAGGGCTTTGCCTTCCCATCCGAGAGGCTTTGCTGCCATCTACAGCCCCGCATGCCCCGGGGGGACAGGGACCAGGTCCCTTGTGCCTTCAGGGCCAAACAAGGCCTGGCTGGTGGCTCGTGTCCGTCCCCAGCTGATCGCCCCAGACAGCCGCCAGGAGAGCTCCCCATGGCCGGCTGAATAATTCATGGCCAGTCACTTAGATCAGGCAAGTCGCCCTTTTTTTGTCTGCAGGTTTAATCGTTTGGAGATAAATCGCCCAAGTCGTTGGCTTCCCGGACTAGGAATCGTTAGGGGCCAGACCTGCAATTTATTATGTTTCAGCAGAGTGAAGGTTTAACTGTTCTGGAGGAGAAAAGGCGAGGAAGGAAGGAGCTCTTAGCAAGAGGGGAACTTTTATGATTGCCGATTCCCGCTGCTAATGCCCTCCTCCTACCCCATGCCTTTGTGGGAGGAATGACTGCTGCCCTCTGGAAACACAGAGAAGGGGAGGATGCAGGACACCCATGCCATACCCTGTGGGTCCAAAATAGTGTGTCTGGCCCCACTGAAGCAGCAGAGCCTTGGCCAGGCTTCCCACTGAAATATCCTGAATTATCTCATGCTGCGAACTGGAGTTTTCTGGCATCAGGCCTCTCTTCCCTCAGCACATAGCAACATCTTCTCACAACACCACACTGATATAACAGAATAACAACAACCATTAAGTCCCACAGAAGGGATTTTACCAGTAGACCTCCATTGCTCCCAGGGTATTGAAAATATTGCCCCATCTGGATATAAAGGGGGGCAAATCTCTTTAGAGGACTCCCCACAATTAAGCTGATGGCTGGAGCTGAGGTCTGCAGCAACAGCACTGCTGCAGAGATAGGTTTGGTGCTGGGTGTATCCATGCTCCATCTCCCCTGATATACACAGCTAAGAACAGCAGACTTGCAAAATCTCTTCTTTTAAGGCGTGAATTCCTTTCTGATATTTTTTGCCATTCATGTCCTGTGGCTGTTGGAAAAGTTTCTAGGAAGTTGCTTTATTCACGGGAACAATGAGGGAAGACTTTCCTCATTTTTATTATCGATTTCTGATCAATGTTACGGTTGGTAACCCTGTGATCACGTCCTGGAAAACAGTTTGAGTGAAGTCCTTTGGTGCAGATCTCAGGCTCTGTGAGGTACGGGAGGATTTAGCTGTCCCTCCTGGCTTCCTTCTGCCCTTTACCTCCCGCCTTGTCACTGCCACAGCAACGAGCGCCAATGCTCCCTTTAAACACCATACTTTGATCTTCACCCAAAAGGTNAGGGAAGACGTTCCTCATTTTTATTATCAATTTCTAATCAGTGTTACGGTTGGTAGAATACTACATAGGGAATGAGGTACCCTGTGATCACGTCCTGGAAAACAGTTTGAGTGAAGTCCTTTGGTGCAGATCTCAGGCTCTGTGAGGTACGGGAGGATTTAGCTGTCCCTCCTGGCTTCCTTCTGCCCTTTACCTCCCGCCTTGTCACTGCCACAGCAACGAGCGCCAATGCTCCCTTTAAACACCATACTTTGATCTTCACCCAAAAGGTGTCGGTGTGTTAGAGAGAAGACTCAGTGTATTGCTGATCCCTACCGGAGATGAACCCAACTTGCCCTGATCCAGGGCAGACCAAAGTTCCGGAGTCTCCAAGTCTGTCCCCACAGCCATCAAAGCTTTACTACTCACATCAAGTGTCAAGCACGCTATTTATGACCCATTTCCAGAACTAAAGTGACAACTATGTACCATCATACAGCACTCATTTAAAGCAAATTGCAGTAACCGAAGAAAAATGGAGCCAGGACGGGTGAATTTCTGCAGACTTTGCAGATCTTGGACTACATGGAAAAGCCAGCAGCGTTCAGCCCACCAGAGAGCCTGCAGACATCTGGACTAATGCACAGGCTTCTCCTCCAGCACAGGGCAAAGGGACACAGACGGCATCCACTCTCCTCTTGCAAGACACCAGCAGCAGTAACATTAAATAAAAAACATTAACCTTGCTGGAGCATCTCACCCATTTGCATGGCCNGCAGTAACCTAAGAAAAATGGAGCCAGGACGGGTGAAAAGTACATCTGTGAGAAACAATTTCTGCAGACTTTGCAGATCTCGGACTACATGGAAAAGCCAGCACCGTCCAGCCCACCAGAGAGCCTGCAGACATCTGGACTAATGCACAGGCTTCTCCTCCAGCACAGGCAAAGGGACACAGACGGCATCCACTCTCCTCTTGCAAGACACCAGCAGCAGTAACATTAAATAAAAAACATTAACCTTGCTGGAGCATCCCACCCATTTGCATGGCCCTACCTGATCACCTGAACCTTATCCCAACACAGTTGGATCGTTTCTGGATCCCCATGAACATCCTCTGCCATCATAACTATCCACCAGAATTTACCTTTCCTTAGTCATTTGCTTTAAAAAAAAGAAGTAGGTCTCTTCCCATGGACTGACTGCAGCTGGGAAGGTTACTGAGGATAGTGAGGAAAAAAAAAAGTTTATACCAGGAGTTTTCTTTCCATGTGTCTGAGCATTCACATACTGCACAAGTAAAAACAGGGGGATCCACAGCCAAACCACTCAGAGACTCATTACTCCAGTAGGAAACCCTTCTCAAACAGCTTTTTATTTTTTTATTTGCAGTCTAAGTTTAGTCATGGACTATTTGTATCCACTTGACACTATTCCAAACTGGTCCTTGAACTACTTCCCGCTTTCTCCATACTTCTTCCTGTAGTTCCAGAAAATGTTTTCTACACACTTTTTTTTTTCTTTTTTTTTAAAGCCTGTTTCACTAGTCCATCGTTCTCTGTCCAAGATTGCAGAACTCTCGTGCAACCATCAGACTTTGGGAGATACCCACTACTGGTGGCAGCCAAACCCTAGCGAGAAGTGTTTGAATCTGAGCCCAGCCTCTCTACTGATTTGGTCTAATCTGGAAGCTGGATCCAGCCACTTGCTCAATTTTTGCTTTCTCTGCTGAGAAACAAGAAGCCAGGGGCACATCTTGCCTGTCTCTCCCAGACTCTCTTCACTACCATTAAGAAGGTCGTGTCCACATCAGACCCTACATACTGAAGGTCTCCTCCATTTTGGTGTCTTAGGGGCTGGCAGGAGTTTGTCTTTACAACAGAGGAGTTCCTAGTTTCACAGTGATACTGGGGAGGGGAGAAGTGTGTTTTCTGCAAATGTCATTCCGCAGCATGTGTTTTTCAAAGACACACTGTCCTCCCAGGGCTTGTTCTGTGAATTCATTCTAGTGTCCCTTATCACCTGCTCCAGAAACCTTCTGACAGAGGATATACAGCCTGACCACCACCAGTACCAACCATCGCACTTTGCACCAAGCTCTGAGGTCCTGCTGGTTTGCACCCTCACAAGCAGTTCAGGATGGAGAGTGCCCAGCAATTTGGGATTCAGTCTGTGAATCCCAGGATCTGAATCTAGGATCCGTTCTCCGGAGAAAGTCTGTTTATGCAACTGCTGTCCAATGACTGGGCACACTGTTCATACTGCCTGCTCGTCTGGTGTACCAATGAACTCTATGTTTTAGATCTAGAAGCGAAATCCTTGTGTACATCTTCCTTTGCAGCACTAGCTCTGAAAAATGAAAGAAAAAAATAAAATTACATTCGGCACAGCAGTCTCAAGGTGGAATCCAGGCTCACCACCAGATCCCGATACAAATGCTCCAGCTTGCTCCTTCATCAGTCCTTTTAATTTCAGAGCACATCAAAACCTGTTATTACAATTTCATGGCTCCTGCTGGCACAGCCACTCCACCCTGGGGTATGTAGGTACAGATGCCCTCACAGCATTGGTTCATGGAAGCGTTAGGTCCCTTTTCACATCCTGCAAAGGGCTGAGTCTGTGCTAACGCCTTCCCCCCTGCAGAACCTCAAAGTGGATCCTCATGAGTTAACCCTTATCTGCCAGGTCTTAGTCACAAGGGATCAGCATTCGCTGTTTCGTGATAGTTACAAGGGAGTTCAATAAATCCACAGCATGTTTCTCTTGAGAATTTGCCCATGACAACTCCTTCCAAGACCTTGATTAGAGAAATTTCAGAGTATTATTAGGAAAAGGTAGTCAGGAGTTGCTCTGCCTATAAGACCTATTTACATTGAATAGCCAGTCTGTACAGAGCCAGCAGCAGACAGCCTTTCAATCCAGGGTTTGTTTATTCCACTTCTTTATTGCTTTTGTTTTTAAGAATAACAGTCATTAACAACGCAGAGTTAATGACCCTGTTGGCTTGCAAAGATTACGCAATTGCTTGTAGCTATCACTCCTTCATGGAAATATCTGGCACTTATACCAGGGGCCCAGAAAGGCAGTTCTTCCCACTGGGCAGTTATGCTAAGTTCATATCAAGGTCAGATCTAGGTGCTAAGGGAACAGAGGGGCACAAATAGGATGTGGCTTTGGGCTGAAGCCGGTAGACAGCATTCACTTTTATTTCACATCTAGTTTCTCTCGTCCCAGATCTACTATTTCTACATACAACTAGCAAAATTTCAGTGTCAGGAGTGCCTCTCAGGGAAGGTCGGAGAAGTTAATAGTATGCTTTTTGAATAGAGAAGTCCTAATTCAAAGTGTTTTTAGGTAGTTTGGAAGACAGTAGACACTTGAATAAAAGCTGCACATCGTAAACCCATGTGAAAAATCTATCCCACCTCCTGTTCTCTGTGAAATCCTGATGATTAATTGCTTGCCATTAGAGAGTGAGACTATGTTGAGAAACAAGGATAGAGGGATTGGTAACTAGTCACTCAGGTTCACCCCATTTTCCAGTTACGTTTTTAAGTACATGCTCACATTCAGGAAGTTTAATCTCCATATGAGGAAGAACTTCTTTCCTGTGAGGGTGACAGAGCCCTGACACAGGCTGCCCAGAGAGGTTGTGGGGTCTCCTTCTCTGGAGATCTTCCAAACCCGCCTGGATGCCACCCTGTGCCCCGTGCTCTGGGTGTCCCTGCTGGAGCAGGGGGTAGGACTAGATGATCTCTAGAGGTCCCTTCCAACCTCAACCATTCTGGGATTTTGTGATTCTGTAATCTCTGTTTCACAGTTGAAGAGTTTTTAGTGGAGGTAAATGGACTGATTTTATAGCAAGCAGAGGCTGTTCCTCTGTTCCTCTGCCTTTTAAACTGTTTATCTCCAAAAATAAGAAAAAGTTCAAAACTCCTACATTTCTGATTGTTAAAGACCTGGTTATTTTTGATGTAGCATGTTTGGGTGTTACAGGTGTCATATCTGCCTCAGTCTGGAACCAAGAAATATTCCAAATCTGGACCTTGGATGAAGATTTCTTATTTAAGCAAATTGGCAAATATCTCTTCCTTAAGAGTGTACCTAGATCATATGGTGTACAATCTAGGTATACGCTTAAGCAAGAGATATTTACCAACTTGAATGATTGACTACCATACCCAGCAGTCCTTCCTTCCTCCCCAAAATCAGTTTTCATGGTTAGCCACCCTAGTTGTTACATCCATACAGGAGAACTAAATCTAGCCGGGGCAGTGGCTTGAGTATGGAGACGTGACAATCTTCACCACAGAAGTGCTGATGTAGCCTTGACCTGTGCCAACCCTCTACCTCCCAGCTGATGTCTGGGCACAGTTTGGGGAATGTTTTTTTCCGTGACTGCTTAGATGCAGCCACTCTACTTGGTAGTAGAAAACAAGAATGAGGTTTAGCCATGATGTTTGATAGTTGGCCTTGGCTATCAGCACAGAGGAAATTACTGACTTCAATAATGAATGACTTTTAAAGTCGTGGGCAGGGCCTTGTCTTCCTCTCATTGCCTGTCTGATTCTTACTCCTTGTCACTCTCTTCCAAGTATTACTCTACATAGACATTGNCTTGGCTATTAGCACAGAGGAAATCACTGACTTCTTCAATAATGAGTGACTTTTAAAGTCCTGGGCAGGGCCTTGTCTTCATCTCATTGCCTGTCTGATTCTTACTCCTTGTCACTCTCTTCCAAATATTACTCTACATAGACATTGCCTCATCAAAAGTAAAGAACACAAATCCAGATATGTTTTTAAATACACTAAGAAAGATTTTGGAGTATCACACAATAGTGACACTTAGCAACACATCTTGAAATAATAAGCATACTTAACTCATGTAATTGAAATACTGAAAAATTGCTGACTATTTAAGTCACTTTAAGTATGATATATCTGGGATCATCACATTTTCCTGAACAGGTTCATAATAGCTATGCAGGTTCTGGACAGTCACTTTCTCCAAGCTTCCATTTAAACCATAGATGACCATGAAGATGATCAACCAGTTGTCAGGCTGTATTACCAAATTATCTTTAGTTTCTACTCATTAATGTGAAGTAAAGATCTGAGCGTTAGTCAAAAAGACAAGAGGAGGACTCATTGGTCCACTTGACCATACGCATACTGGCATTTGACACATCACTCCGTATATCAGATGAAAAGATAAAGCAGAAAGCTGTATGGATATTTCCATTTCCAGAATATTTCTTGGCTGCATACAATGACATAAATTTCTCAGATCACCAGCTAGCACGATCATAACTTCTGCTGCTTCTGCTGCAAGAAATCATTTTGCTCTGATGGAGCAGAAAACAAATAAACAATGAAAAAAAGAGTTTATTTTGAACTAAAGACTAAAGGGAAGAAAGGAAAGAAATTCTCCCTTTCTATGCTTATTCTTTACTAGCTTAGCTCTAAAAGGGCAGACTTAGACTTCAAATCTTGGATTATCAGCAGCACTGGGTATTTATGGAACTATTCAATATCTTTAATTCAGCAGTAATGCTGTGTGTAAAATACTGTGATAAATCCTTTGCTGATGTAAATTTTCATCACTTCATTAGTTTCATGTTAAAAAAGGACTGGCTGACTTTTACTGAGAAGAATGGCTGGCCATATACTTAGCTGGTAGAAAGCTGGTAGGTCATTTGTAGGAAATTTGTCATGCCAGTAATGAGACTGGAGATGTTGAAAAGGCGGAGAAAAGCTTTCTACACCTGTAGGGACATTCCAGCTGCCCAGTTGGTAATTCAATTAATTTATAGTGGCAGAAAATCTAATTTTTGTGCCCTCTTTGAACCAGACTAAAAACCACTTATTTTAAGCATTGGACTTGAGACTTAAAAAAAAAAGAAAAATAGAGAGGCATTTTCACATAAGGAGAAGAAATATCAGTCAATAAAAATGGTTAAGCTAATTTTACTCACATTTTCCACCTCACATTTGGGTTAATCAAAGCACATGGTAATGCGCTTTGATTATCTCCAAAATGTTCTCTCTCAAATGTAAGAGGAAAGGCTCTGACTGCAAAAACTGTCTGAGCCCTTGTCCACCTCAGGAGTCCTGCGCAGGAGCCTCACAGCTGCGCTGAGCAAGGTCAAATGTATCAACCAAACATGTCAGGTCAAGTGCAGCCCTTTGAAGCTGTCCCACATCTAGCTGAGGATGTTAAGTCAGGACTCCAACATGCATGCACCTGCCTGTATAAAACACAGCAATAACAAGGAGATTTCATTACTGATGTGACATCCAGACACTTCAGTCTCACTGTGAAGAGTATGTACTAAATTTTTTATTTACAAGGAGGAAAAGGCCTTTTTTAATTCCAAAATGGTAAGTTTTTAAATGCGAGCTTTTTTCCCACACCAGTCAAATCACTGGGAGTTGCTTCCATTCACCATAAGGAGAGCAAGGTGATGCTTTGAAGCAGCCGCGTGACAGCAGGGACGGGAGGGACTGGGCAGTGTCACTGGAACACAGCAACTTCTGCAGGGTATTCTGGAAATAACACATTCTCTTGCAGGTGCAACGCAGGTGCATGTCCAAGCATCAGCACTCAGTAAAGCAGTGCACAATCAGCACTGATGACCTCGCTGCTACCACACAACACGGTCCTGCCGTGGCTGCACTCCTCAAAAATACATAACAAACTTCAGTAAAACAAGAGATTGGACAGGAATGCTGTTATTAATTGGGAAAGAGATTGCTGAAGTATTGCGGATTAAATCATATTAACAAACAAGTTTATTATATAAGGCCTAAGGCTTTGTGTAGGGTTGCAGCATCAACACTCCCTTTCCTCCTTGCAGATCAGGAGGTAAATTCTCTGTCATGCAGTCCTGAAGCCTAATCTCTACTGTGGTCAGATTGTAAATGACTGCATGAGACCACTAGCAAGAAGATATTTATTTCCAAGGCTATGTTTATTATCATAGACGAGTTAAGAGCATGTTATTCCTTTCCCGTATCTGCTGCAGATGTCCACAGGGGAGGTTTCACTCCTTCTGGGAGGTTCTTGCTTTCAGCTTCATAAGTTTAGGTTTCACTGCTGGACTTGGTGGTATGAGGTGGTCCATGAACTGCGCTTCTTCACAGTTCTCATTCAGAAATAGCAAGACCAACAGAGACCTCTGGCAGCCCGCAGAGCAAATAATCCCTCCCAATAATCAAGTCTGTCGTTTTGGGGTTTGCACAAACATGATGTCCAAGCAGGGAAATGCCAGGCAGTTTAGCATTACCCTTTGTGCACGCTCAAGCAGCTAAAAGGGCTGACATGAGTTTGCGTCATTGCAGGAAATAAACAGTGCCTTGGACCACAACAAACGCATGCAGTCTGGCATCGATGGGGATCTTGTGACTGCTGTCATTCCCACAAGACAAGAGCTCCTCTTTGTATTTGCCTGCCCTGTGCTGCAACATGGCCCGAGGCCTTATTCAAAGCTTGACATCAGCAACACAAGTGTAAAATAAAGGGAAGGGTTGGCTGCTCTCCAAGGAACTCATCTTGCTGTCCTCAGCTGTGCCAGTTGGAGCTAGTTATCGAGGAACAGCCACAGGAACGACCATACGTGCTGAAGGGATTGGAAACGTCATATGTGGCGTAAACAGGAAATACAGAGACCCAGCAGAACCTGATTGATCTTCATGCTATGAGAGAAAACACATCCAGCTTTGCTTTGGCACAGTACTCCTCGTCTTGAGCATAAAACACAACTCCAAGACACTACTAGTGCTATAGGACAGGTGTAAAAAGAGACATATTTCTAAGAAAAATAAAATAAAGTAAAATAAAGTAAAATAAAATAAAATAAAATAAAATAATAAAATATCAATGACAAATCCCTGAAGAAGGCACATGCTTCTTCCATCCATTTTACCTCTGACCTATGTTAGTTCTTCCCAAGCTCTTCCTTTCCTAGCCTGTTTCCACTGTTTTTCACCAGCCAGGTCAGCACACCAGATTCAGGACCCTCAACCTCCAGCCCTGCTGCAGCTCTGATAACTAACCTGCAATCATGCTGGGCGAGAGGAGCTCCTGCAAACTGCAGACTCAGTCATAAAGCAACGATTGGATCTCAGACCCCTGTTAACCTTATCCTCAAGAGCTGCCAGCACCAAGGTACACAGACAGCTTCTTGGTACGAGTTATTGGCAGTCTGCAGACTTCACTGAGGTGGGACAATTGGATATCACTGGTTCTATCTCAGTCTTTACTCAAGTGGCAACTGCTATAACCAGGGCAGTGTATTCCCTGTATCCTCCCCTAAGACATATTCGTGCGTCCTTGCTGGAAATGCTTTCAGAATACATACAAGCCTGGGAATTTTTTAAATTTCCTGATAAGGCTACTCATTGTAGCCTTGGTGCAAGCCAGGTAGGCAGCCAGCCTAAACATACCAACCAGATACAGCTCTCAGGCAACTTCTGTTGCACTGCTGCAGGCTCGGAGCGCACATGCTGCCGTTCTGGACAACCTCGTGCACGAAGCCCCACCAGGAATCACAAGACGACATGAAGCAGGAGCACACTGACCTTTGGGGTACTTTAAACTCTGGTTAGGACCAGAGAGAAAACATATTAGTCAAAATCGTGATCTGCTTGGGAGACCTAAGATAAAAATGAGTAAAATGCACCATTTAAGTCTGACAGTTGTTACTAAACCCACACATCTCTCTTTACCTCCCTGACCCTGATTTATGAATCGGATGCCACGTCCTCGGGACAGGCGCACACATGTTTCACATTGACACAGGTTTTCTTTCCCACACATGGCTGCTGTGTAAAGTGACCATTTGAACTCATTAATCTATCACACACAGCAAGCATGTTCCTAGTGGATGTCCTAGAGAGCTGGATCTCAAGTTAAGGGCAGAAGAGAGAGAAAAAAAGACTCCTGTTCCAGGGAAGGAGAGGGGCAAAAGGGAAGAAAGGACGTGAAAAAGCTATGCTTTTTAACACAAAACAACTTGCCTTTCTCCATCTGCAGCATGTGGTGTGCACATGATTCAAAGGCAGCAAAAATCCCATCACCTCTTGCAAACCGAGCTCAGCACATGTGTAACTAACTCTAATGGGCCCCCAAGTCAGTCTGCTCTTGGCGATGCAACAAGCTGCACTTTCTCCTTACTAGAAGCAGCACATTTCCCTCAGCATCACCGTGATGCTGAGGTGCAACATGGCCTCACAGGTGAAGAATGCAACTGGCCAGCCCATTTCTCAGCACATCCCAGCCCTGATTGCACTTCCTCAGTGTACGGCCTGCTCCCCTGCACATGGAGAGCCTCCCTTGTACCTCCTATTCTGCACTTTAGACAGACAAGTTTCCTTTCCAATCTAATACTCAATGCATTTTTTTAAATATTAAGGAATTAACTTGGATGGACTTTGGATCAGGATTTGAATAGCCAAGATGAACAAAGCATGCGAGGAGAAAAACTTACTAATCCTACTAACAAATGAGATACAAATGAGGCCAGCTGATTTACCCACACCAGACACACGAATTCAGTGGCAAGTCTGCTTATCTCTGTGTAATCCAGGGACCCTGAGAGCAGAGTTTTACAAGACTCCTGACAGCATTTCTGTGCAGCATCATCAGAAAAGGCAGTAACTCCCAAACCCAGCAGGGCTATAGGACTCCACCTTTTATAAATTCAGGTGCCGACATTATGTGTGAGTTTGCACTGGATAGGTACACAATTATACTCGTTGAAGAGGCTATAGGACACTCCAAGATTGTGTATAATTTTGTCCCTTCCAACTCCACAGAGAAGACAGCTGCAATGTGGCAACGTGCACCAGCTTTAGACTTACCCTCAAATAGTCCTAATACTAGAGGTTCACAGAGTGTGTTTGTGACACATGCAGAAAATGAAGGGGGAAGCAACAGAAAATAATTGTTGGGTAGAATGCCCATAAGGAAATAAACATACGGTTAAAACTATCTCCATGGCCAATAAATGAGTTTCTCTAGAAACATTAGGGGAGAATACCTGCTTATAATAAATCATGGAAAGAAAGGAAAAGAAAAAGCTTTTTCTTTGTTAAAGTGCCCAATGCGAGCAAGAAGGGAGCCACAGTCTACCAGGGAACTTCGAAGTTCTTGTTAATATTTCACAAAAATCTGTTACCCAGAGTTGGGATGTAAACAAATAACATCCGTTAAGATGCTCTGTGTGCTCACCTCCCACTGACAGCCCCGTCCCACTGCCCGAAAACCAGGCCCATAATTAGTAGCCATATACCGTGGATGGAAAAAATCCACGTCAAATATTACTAGAATGTAGTAACATTATTTCCAAAGGCTTTTGAGATACATCCAGGGAGAGGAAGACCTGACTCATTTCTTTTTATTTACTTTTTGGCAGGGAGAAGTAGGGGAAAAAGGGTTACACTCAAATTGCCGAAAGAGAAAGAAAATGATAAACTTGCCATGCAGAAGTTGGGCGCAGTAGGTCACTCACTAAGGGCCGCATGGGGAAATCATTTCTGTCCCTTCCCCACACTTCACAATGCCAAACACCTCAATTCATGTAAATTATCCTTCTCCTTTTGACTTCGGTGGCATCATACCAGTTTGCAACAGTTGAGGATGTGACACATGATTTTTCACTCTCTGTGAATGTGGATAAAACTATGCAAAAATTCAGTAAAATGCACTTGAAAATTAACCAGCTCCGAACTGTGTCCTGGTCTGAGAAAAATGTTTTAAAACTCCATTTAAGAGCTTGAGGTCTAGCATCCTGCTGGGATAACGCTGTTGGTGGCAATGGAATTTACATGAGCCTATAAAATAGACGGCTTAATCTTTCTTTCTCCTGACCTTGTGTTTAAGGTATTACAATGTTGGGTGATAAACAGGCAAATAAATTCTTATGGCCAGTGAACAGGGGATCATCACTGCCACACTACTCCTGAGCCCGAGTATTATCTCAGGCAATCAAAACTTTAAAGAGACCAAGTCAGCTGCAGCAAAACCACAGGCTGTGAAAACCGCATATGTCCTTGTGTCCATATGGCCGCAGCATGCAGAAAGGGGAAATGCCTGTAGGCACTGACACCAGCCCACAAGGGGCCAATTCTCCCAACGCAGCACTGAATTAGCAGAAATGTGTCCTGCACAGATCAGAAGCGCTACCTTTGCAAATGGAAATTCGTCTCCTGAGGAAGATGATTAGGGGTTGACCTGCTGGAAAGCAGCTCCACAGCGAGGGATTTGGGAGTCCGGGTGGACAACAGGTTAACCATGAGGCAGCAATGTGCCCTCCTGGCCAAGAAGGCCAATGGGATCCTGGCTGCATCAGGAGGATGTTGCCAGCAGGTGGAGGGAGGGGATCCTGCCCCTCTGCTCAGCTCTGGTGAGGCCGCACCTGGAGTATTGGGTGCAGTTCTGGGCTCCCCAGGACAAGAGGGACGTGGAGCTTCTAGAGAGGGTCCAGCGGACAGCAACAAAGATGATTAAGGGCCTGGAGCATCTACCATGTGGGGAAAGACTAAGCGAGCTGGACCTCTTATGGAATCTTCTCTGGAGATCTTCAAAACCTGCCTGGATGCCACCCACATGCTCTAGATGTCCCTGCTTGACCAGGGGAGTCGGACTAGATGATCTCTAGAGGTTCAAAGTCTACCTCAACCTTCCAAACTTCCAGCCTCAACAGTTCTGTGATTCTGTCCTTGTCCTTGTCACCCTAGAGGGCTCCTGTGGGAGACACCCTGGCACGATGCTGAGCCAAGGAGCTGCCATCAGGCCCTGTGTCTATCCCTTCTCTACAGCTGATATGCTCTTTCTAAGATGCTCCTGGAGATGCTCTTGCAAAGCTGAGACAGGCACATCTTAAAAATAACAGGTTGAATTTAGCAAACCTAGTTGAATCTTGGGTTCAAACCACATGCAAGAATTGAGTAGCATTGACCCCATTTAACATCTCTGAAAATTGTTGGCCCTTCTCCATGTTTCAGTAACACCTGGAGACTTCCACAATATCTGACTCATGGTTGTGGTTCGATGCAGACATGAGCAAGTGACGGCTCCACCCTACAGAGGCGTCTGCTACTCCAGAGACAGAGGAATGGGGTGGAATAGTGTATTCCTGGAGATGGTCTAAAATACTGACTTTCTACGCTTTTCCTCATGAAACAGAAATCAGAGGGGGAAAAATAGAGTCTTTCAGCGAACAGCCAAAGACTTGATAAACTAAAGACGTCTGGTTCTTTCCTCTAATATTCCATTAATGCAAAGCCTTTAGCCGCCTGCAAGTGGCTGCACTCTCGCTATTATCCACAATTTTCAGACATTTCACTGTCAGTAAAGCTAACTGTGAACATCAAAAACTGTCCTGGACAGCGGCAGGTTGGGACAACACAAACAGTCCTTCTCCTGCCTTCCCACCAGTCTGGTTTGCTTCCTGCAGCCTCACAGCACTAAACAAATTCCCAGTGTAGGGATAGATTGTTAACTGGAAGCACGAAGATATTTAGTAACATAACCAAGATATCATTAAAAGTCCAAAACAAATAAAACACAGGGAGATTGGCCTGCCACCAGCAGTGGAAGAGGATTTTTTTTGTCCAGATTCTTCCTTTATACCTCTGCAGTGTCCTGCACTGCTTGCAAAGCATCCTAGGAAGCAAATCTACATGCCATGTATGCAGGAGGAAATCTTTGATACTTTGTTGTACCAAACATCCCCTAAGATTTTATTACAGCAATACAGGTGTCCTAGTGCTTTATCTCCTTGGATCCCAAACAGTCTTAGAGAAGAAGGTCATCAGGGTCCATCTGTGGGTGAGGAAGGCCAACAGCCAATGCTGCCAGTGAGGGGGGCTGGAGGATCCGAATGACCTACACAGAACTAAGGAGAAGCTCAATGCACCTCTGAGGAGACATTAATTCAAGCTTAGCCTGCAATAAAAGCTGCGCCTCTGCAGTCCCTGCCATCTCGCAATTTCTCTTCTATACATTTTCTCGTACGGCATTTAATGCCGGTGCCAAACTCCTCCAAAATCTCTCAGACACAGCCACAATACTTGCCAGATGTCTGGGGGAGCCTCTGATTTCACACAGTGAATGCACAGAAATGTCCTGTCTTTTAAAAATATTGTTTAATTTCCTTAGAATTCAAATTCCCCCCAAACAGGAACAATTGTCAGCTACATGATATCTCAACTGGACAGAAAACGGACAAACAGGACAAAACTTATGGCCATGTGAGTTTTCCGTGCAGGAATAAAACATGGAGGGGCAGAAAAATGCAGGATCTTGTGGAATGAGGGGGCTGTTGGATCTGTGGGTTTTCTGTTTGCAGTTATGTATGATCATCTCTTCTCCTAAGTTGGAATCCTCAGCCAGCAGATGCTTATTTAACTCACATCAAGATCTTGGCAGGCAGTCTGACATTTTCAGAAGATAACTGTACTTAATAGCATAGATCTACTTAATCACTTCAGTCAGGACAGAATGACCTAATGTCATCTTCTGATATGATTTATGAAATGATGGCAATCAAAAGGGATAAAGCAGCCATCTGCTACAGTGCCGATGACATGATGTTCCTGTGCTTGGACACAGAGTTTTGGGTAGGATGCAGGAGCTACCCAACAAGGCTGCAGAGAGAGTCGCATCTTTCTCAAGGGTCCCTAATGCACATAGCAACATCTAAAGGGACAAAAACGTATTTCAACGAAGCAAAATTTGGCCTCAAAGTATTACCCCTCCAAGAGGAAGCCTTCCGGCAAACAAAGTCTCAAATTGTCAGCTGTCCCACTGTGTCAAACTGTCCCACTCTTCCCATGTCGATATGGCCAGTCTTCTCCTTGCTTTTAATTCCCCTTAGCTACTGCTCCCCTCTTCCAAGGGGTGGACACGGCCACCTCTGCTCTGCTCAGCACACCGTCACCCCACGGAGAGCTAATAAATGCTGACAGCTCCTTACTGCAGTCCTCCCTACCCCGTCTGCTTTGCTTATTCGAAGAAGTGACCATATCTGTTCTTTTGCAGGATCAGAGATCTGCCTGCCATGAGATGCATGGGTCCAGATCCACAAACATCTTCTAAAACAGTAGTTTTCAGCCTGTAACATGTGGACCAAATGGTGATGGGCTCAGAGGAAGTTGAAAATGGTCCACAAAATTATTTAAGGAAAAAGGACTTTCCATGAATCTACAGGTGTTTTACAATGACTAGGGAGAATGAAAGTGACTGTGGTCAATAACTCTTCATAAACAATGGCATTAAATTTTTGTCATCATTTCTGATTTGAAAAGTTATAACCACAGTTTTGCACTCTTAACCTTGTGCAGTTCGGTTCTGGTGATTCACTAATTCAGTTCTGTCAGAAAGCAGTGCAAACAAGCTGCTCTGTGGGTTATTCTCAAAATACTCTGTGGTCCGGTCATCTAAAATCACTGCTCCACCAGTTTCCCCCTGACTACCCTCTCCACTGCTTCCAGTGAAGTAAAAAAGAAAATGGAAAAAGACAGTCTACATGTGCACTAGGCGTTTTGTGATTGCCTTAGTCCAGTAGGTCTTACAGCTCAGATGTCCATGCCATGAATATCAGCTATACCTTTTGGGCGCTCCTGCTTTGAGTCTCACTGTGAGCAGACACCCTTCTGGCAGCGAGAGCTGACATACGAGCACAGGTACAAGCAACGTCTCTAGCAGGGTTTAAACTATCCTCTGTCTTAAACTTATAGAATCATTAAGGTTGGAAGGGATCTTTAGAGGTCATCTAGTCCAGCCCCCTGCACACGTAGGGTCACCTAGAGGACGTGGCACAGGACTGCATCCAAGCGGGTTTAGAAGATCTCCAGAGAAGGAGACTCCACAACCTCTCTGGGCAGCCTGTTCCAGTGCTCTGTCACACTGTCAAGATTTTTTTCCTTAAGTTCCTGCGGAACTTTTGGTACTTCGGTCTGTGGCCATTTCCTCTTGTCCTGTCATTGGCCACCACTGAGAAGAGGCCAGCACCATCCTCCTCACTCCCTCCCTTCAGGTATTTACAGACACTGATCAGGTCCCCCTTCTCTTCTCCAGGCTGAACAGGCAGTTCGCAATCCACTTCACCATCCACTGCTCTAACCCACACTTTTGGAGCTTGCTCAAGATGATGCTGTGAGGGACGGTGTCAAAAGTCTTGCTGAAGTCAAGACAGGAGTCATTCAGTTCACTGGTACTTTAAGCAAGCAGACTTTTCAGCTATCATCTCATTCACCTTTGTATCAGTAGCCAACAATTTTGAAATCTATTCAAATCTATTACCTTTTACGTCTCTTTCTCTGTGTTTTTGTCTCCTGCTAACCAGAATGGCACGCTGCCAAGAGAGGTTCTGTGTGTGGGTGGGGAGTCCTGGCCCCAGGGCAGCCCAGAAAGAGACAGGTTGAAGAATCTTCAGTTGCAATTTATACTTCTTACCTTCCACCTCAGTTATGCCACCAGTCATTTATTCAGGACTTCAAGGAGCTACTTTAAGGGGAATGATGGAGAACAAGGGCTGGGCGCATAAATCCCATCTCAGATCAGGAAGACATTTGAACAAATGCTTAAATTAACTCAAGGTCCAAGTGAACTGAGTTAAAGGATTTTTTTTTTCCTATATTGAAGCCATTTCCAAGGAGAACATTACACCCGCTCAGGGAAAAGAAATGGGGAGTTTTCTAAGGGAGAAAGATGTTGTGCAAATGTGGATTGTGCTAACGTGCAGAGTGTAGGAAACCAGAGAGAGCCCTTCGAGATAACGTAACCTTCAGAAAAAGGCAGTAATACAAGACAGGATTCATCTCACATAGCTTGAAACATCTAAAAAAAAAATATGGCCAGCTAAGTTCTCCCTGTAATCACAGGGAGAGAGAAGGGCACCTCTGGAAAGACATTAATCTTACCTGTCCTAGTATCATAGGACAGGATGAACAAGCCTGGAGAAACGTCTGTCTCTTCATTCTCTGTACAGAGAACTTAGATGAGACTGCTAATCTTCACGTGGTTAAGGTAGGTCTAGTTAGTCCAACACAACATGACCTAACAAAAGATGCAGGGGGGAAATCATCCTGCTGCTCCTTCTGTCTTCATCTCCTAAACAGCCAATTCCTTTGGGTGCATGCCGCAGACTACAAACACATTCATTGGAATTATGCAAGGGCATCCGAGGGCACAAGGAGCATGGGGCAAGGTCTGACCTAGCCAGGCTGCCTCCTCCCTTCGTACTGCTCTGGCCAGGGGAAAGATTCCCTTTAATTTCATCAGGTGTCACATCAGGCCTTTTATCTGCAACAGCCAAAAAGGAAGACATGAGGAGTACGGATGTAGCTCATTTTTCCAGCACATCATTTGCAGAACATTCTCTCACATATAGCCATTCTTTAAAATCATGGTAAATTTTACTGGATTTTTCTGAAGGAAAGCTCGGTCCTTGTTCTACATGCACTCGTGACTTCCAAGTCTACAATCAAAATTATGTGAGTGAAGTTCTAAAGAACAAAGGTCATATTGTTTCAGTTACTGGCTGTTGATGAAATGAAAAACAGAAGAAAAAGTGTTTCCCAGACAAAATTAATGGGGATGATCCTTTGTGCTCTTGTTGATGAATTTCATATCATGGAAAACCATATGATAAGGTCCCTGCACAAAATGCCAGATATTTCCAGGCAAACCTTACAGATCGCAGTATCATTAATTTAATCTTCCACTACTCGACTCTTCTCCTGACTGAAAAATCAATGCTAATAAGGAGCTTTGGGAAAAGAGCGTGTTGATGCCTGATCTTGTATGGACTAATTTTAACCTGCTATCAAATGACTAAGTGGCTTTAAAGAACCTATAAACCCAACAAAGAGATTTTTAAATGTCTCTTTCCCAGTATTCTCTGCTGATGAAGGCATCTAAATGCATGAGGATGGGTTTATTTGCTATCTCAGCCTCTCTGTCAAGAATGCTGGGGATGGAGGCCAAAATCTATCTGTACTTTAACTGCATCAGCCGCCAGGCTAGAGATTAGGAAAAAACGAGGCAATGCATTTTGCAAAGAGCAATTTCAAGTGGTCAGAACATAATAGAATCCCAAATCAGCTGCAACTAAAAGAAAAAGTCTTGGTACTATTTGTGCATTCCGGTAATTTGTCTGCTTGAGCAATAACCAAAGCCTGAAGAACAAATGTGATTTTAAGCAATAGTTAAAATGGGATGAAGAACAACATCCTCAGTAATCGCACTGTCACTCTTGAGTGCCCCTCTCCAGCCCTGCTCTGTGTGTCTGCCTGGTTAACACCTTTGGGGACACAGCCTAGGAGACCCCAAGTCATCTCTGAGATCGCTCTCCACCTCTGTAATACCCAGTCTTTGAGTCTGTTTTCTCCTACTTTTGGCAAAGTTTCCACCCAAAATTGCAAAAAATATGGACATACTTATCCTACTTTAAATCCCAAAACAAAGCCTGTTTCACCCAGGGGCCACTAATTCTTTCCCAGAAGACAGCAGTCAGATATATTAGGATATTATCTTTTCTGAAAAACTTTCCTAGTTTTATGACTAGCCAGTTCTTCTCATTTGTTTCTCTCTTCTATTCCCTCAACACGCAACCACTAATGGTGTTGATCTGACCACCAGCGCAGCTGCTGTCCCATTCCTTATTTCATTCTACAGCTCCCAGCACTATGATGACTTGATCTTTAAATCAAAGGTCCCCCTTGAATACAAATAATCACACTGAAATTGTTGGATATTTAGAAAGGAACAGTCTGCTTTGCTTTCTGAATGTCCGCCCATTGGTACTGTTAACATAGGAAAGTGCCCATGAATTTTTTAAGCAAATGAAAGGTCTCTCCTACAGTGCATAGATTATTCACTGAATATTCACTGCACCTCTTGCAACATCACATATAATTTCTTTTCCCTTCTATTCCACAGCTTTGGCCATGGAGGCAGATACAGGTAAGGGTGGATTCAGGTTCAAACATGCACTCACCCTCAGGAGACCTTAATCTTCCCCCACCCTTGCACAATTCCTTTCCAAGCAATTATTTTCTATTTCCTACTACTTATAAACATATATTAAAAAAAAAAAAAGGCAAGGCTGTGGAATTCATCAGAATTTAGCCCAACTAAACATCACTGCCTTATCACCGTGACAAGAGAGTGAGAAGGAAACTAAGCTCCACTTCACCAATTCATCAAGCCAATCTTTAATACTGAGATCTAAACTGATAATATCACAGCAAATGAAACTCCAAGCCTGCCAGGAAAAGGGAAGGACAAGATCTGATCCAGGAACTCCTCGCAGCTCCCACCAGGAAGGTTCTGGGTTGTGCAGTGGCTTCAGGATTTCCACCTATACGGAGCTGTCGGGGTGGGAACCAGCCCTGGGGTCCAGATGCGGTGTCAGAACCTGCAGTTGCACTTTGTTGCTCCTGCTACAGGGAGTTACATTACGTGGACAAATAACTGCATGTAAGAAATCTTTGTTGTTTTTCAGTGGTTTCCCCAAAACTCTTACTGCTCTTTTTCCAGTTATTCTACAAATCGCTTCTTTCACCCATCCTCTGATCATCGTGTATTGGGAAAATGGGATGAAGCTCAAAGATAATAAAAATTTCTGGCAAGGTGCCAAACACGATTAGACAATTCCATGAGTAACGAGCATGAGTGGAGTTACAGCAGTAAATATTTAAAGTTATTTTTGAAATAAAGTCTCAGGAAAGATATAAACTCTCGTGATCTGAGGCATTAGCTAACCTCTAATTACAGAGGGAAGGAGGGGGGAATGGAAACTTTTTGGAGATAAGGGATAACCTAACTTCTTATTGCAGGGTTTCTTGGAACACCCTCCGACCGCCCAGTTCTGGTCACTGTCAAAATACCGGACTGGGAGGCTCACAGGTCTCCATGAGCTTGGCAGCTCCGAAGTTCCTAGAAAAGCAGTCATAACTTATACTTTGCTTGCTACAAGCATTTGATTTTCTATAAGAAAGATTTTTAGAAATATATTATTATATGAAATCAAATGTTTCATTGCAGGCAAACCATTACCATGGTCAAATTCTTTTTTCCCTGCAAGTTGCAATTAATAGTTCACCAGCTAAAAACATCTGTTTTTATTTATAGAATATATACATTATATACATATACACAAAATCAGATACTGCAAACTATTTGCTAAAGTGAATCTGGGAATGGAAACACAAGTCAAGTTTGGTGGCAAGGCCTGTCCGAGGGAAAATGTAGGGAATACCAGGGCAAGTGGCAGGGGGCAGAGCTATTGCATACTTCCCCAGTGACAAAGAGGACAAAAAAAAAGTGTTTCTTAAAGCTGGAATGGTTTACAGTGGTCCTCAGTTTTAACAGAAGAAGATGTCACCTCTTGCCCAAACGTGTTTTCCCTTGCTGAAGCAGCTCACCAAAGGAATTCAATGGCCAATGACAAACTCCAGATCTCAGCTTCGAGTTGGATGTTTGGATTGATCCCAGTACAAAAAAAACAAACAAAAAAGTTTTCATGAATTTCCATGGAAAAGTCTTCCTCAGCAAGACAGCACCTAAGGGTCAGCAGGACCAGCAAGCTCCTGCACTAAGGCTTGATAGGTGAAAATCTTCCAGTGATGCAACTAGAGAAATATGAGCCCTTTCTCATGGCCCTAATCAGACCCCAGTGTTTGACAGATTTGGTTCAGTGGGTTTTGCTGCTGGTTGGGTGCATCTCTATGTCCCCTATGTCCTTTGGGACAACTTTGATTAGCATCCCCAGGAACTATTGCAGTTCAAGGTATCATAGGTATCATCTTTCTCCATTTATAGCCACCCTGTGCTTCTCAGCAAGCAAAAATCAGCTTAAAAAGGGTGCCCCAAGCACCAGAGACTGGCGCAGATGGCTGTCATTTGTGCTTTGAAGCTCTGCTCGATGCTCAATGCAGTGCTATTATTTTAGTCAAACCACCTGAATCAGCTGCTCTGCTCTGCTGCTCCCTGGTCCCGCTCCTACCCCTCTGCAGCAGCCTCCACGTCCAGCGCCGAGCAGCCCATGCTTCCAAGCGTCTGGAATCGTCATTGGGAACAGGAAGCAGCCCAGACCGAGCAAATTCCAATCCCCTGATACAGCCTGCGGAGCCGCTCGTGGCGCGGGCCAGCGCGGCGCTCAGCTGTTCGCTCGGGTGGCAGCGGGAGCGCCAGCACACGAGGGTGGGATATTCCTAACCTCGGGCTAACCGGGTCCCGGAAACCTCTCAGGCTGCTCCTGGTGGGGCTGGTGTCTTATAACAAAAATATCAGCTCTGGGCACTGCTGCAGAGTCCCGTCCCAGCGCGGATGGGCAGTGGGGAGGCAGCACACCCTGCGCACAAGGTAGCTCCTCACAGCAGCAGCAGAGGTTTCACTGCTAACACAGAGCGCCCGCGATACCGGCACAGCAGGTTAGCTGAAATATTTATAGAGAGGGATCTTGCTCAGAGCCATCCTCAGAGCAATAGCTGTGAAGGCTGATCCAGGGCCAGATGGCAGGAGCTTCTCGTCCTCTGCTCCCCGAATCCCCTGCACTGGAAACCTCCCCGCCACAGGCAGGACAGGCTCCGTCTCCCATCGGGTCCTTCCTAATGGATCTGCACTTGCCAACGACTCACGGTGGCAATGGGCAGTAAACCCGGGTCAAAACATCACAAAAATGTTCAACCGGGTGCACGAAGAGGCACCTGTCTCCAAGCACTAGCTTCACCATGCAGTCCCTTTCCGAACCAAACCTACCCTGCGACAGTGCACCTTTAATTAACTTTCAATTATAAGTGTATTCCAAACTTATTTATACACTTGTAAATCATCAGAAACAGCTTTGGAGCTTTCTTGGATTTTTAGGTGAGTTCCTTGCCATGGAGCAGACGCAGTTAGGCTGCTGCATCCATTGTTCCCCCCTTTGCAAACCCAGGGCATGAAGCAAGTTGTGTTAATGTGTTGAAACAAGGGGAGAAATAAAGAGAGCAATGGATCACTGGGTCTTTGAAGGGAAAAGCAATATTGCAGTAATTCACAGAAGGGAGAGTTTGTGGGTGGGACAGTCACTCTCAAAGAACGGTGGCATTTGGCCAGGAAATGCAGTTTGTTTGAAAAGAGCGTCACTGCCATCTTCAGGACAACCAGCTTCTCTTCGTGAGACACGGCAGCTTTCCAGGGAGTGCTTTTATTTTATGCAGTACAAAAAGTGTTTTCCACAACTCCATCCAAAGTTACAGTTCTTATTTTTGCTTAGTACTGATGTTCTGTGGATCAGATTTTGGCTCAACACTGCCCAGTTTCTGAATTTTGACACTTCCATCTGCCTGCACAGGAACTCTTCCTAATCATCGTTTCCAGGGATTTGTTTCAGTTTAAGATGGAAAAGACAGGTCATCCAACCCAGCCCATTTCAGAGCAGAAAGACTGCCTAAAACTCACCTCTAGCCCTTCGTTCAATCTTAGGAGTCTCCAAAGAGGCATCTTCTTCCACGTCTCTTGCAAGATGTTGATGTTGGTTTAAGAGAGCTGTTAGGAAACTTCTCATGACACCAGCCAACTTTCCTTAGCATTAAATCACCCTTTTCCTAGGCTGAATATAGTCATAAACACAGACAGCACCTCTAATGTAGGCCCCAAAGTGGCATCTGTTATTCTCCGTCACTGCAAACATTTTAAAGGTACATGGTGCTGAGTTCAGAATATATTATCTTAGCAGAAACAACGGTAAATATGTTAAAGATGACAATTGCTTAAAAGCTAGGAAATAGCACAATTTTTACTCTCGCATTACGTAAGCTCAGCGCTTTCACTGAATTCACTCCCACACGGCTTTTAGTCACACCAGCGTTGATCGGGGGGCCCGTAGCTGGATATGGGGACATCAGCTCTGCTCTGCAACGTCTCCCCTCCGCCCTGCAATCCCGTGTGTGTCTGAGCTCCCCCTTCGCCCGCTGGGCACGTTTCCAGCCGCACGTGACGAGCTGGACGCGCGACACCCGCTCCTCACCAGCCTGGGCCCCGAGCTGTTTTTTGGCCAAGGTTCAAGCATCACTTGACACAATGGGCACATGTGAAGCCCTCCCAGCAAGGGAGGATGGGAAGCCAGGGTGGAATAATAAGGTCACAGTCTCTTCTGGGTCCGCATCCAAGGGGAAGTCAGGCCACAGCTCAGGCCTCACGTGCGGCTCCTTCCAAGGCCAGCTCTGGCACGGGGCTGTCTCAGACTGCCCTGGGTTTGGAGCTCCCGGCTGCTTCTCCCTGCACCAGCCAGTTTGCACAATATAACTGCAACCACTGGAGAGGAGGTGGGTGACTCCATGTGGATTTTCATCATGAGTTTTCATTTGCTATGAAACTCTTGGCCCTATCCAGACTCCATCCCAATGCTGAACGGACATCACCCAGCGTTCACCAGCTGTTCCTCTCCAGCTTCTCCTGCGTCCCCTGACAAGGTTAGTAATGAGCTTTCCTATCTGACACGTAGCAAAGAGCAGCCCAGAACAGCATCAGAACTGCCCATTAACACTGGGCTGGGCGCGGAGGCTCAGGCTGAGGTGCCTCCTCTGCAAAAAAAATCAAGCCAGGAAGGATGCATCAGAGATGTCACCAGCAGGAGCTCTCCACGCCTCGGCGATTGGTGATTCACACTGGAGAAGCAGAGGGGGTTCACGCTGGAGAGTGAGGAAGCAAGCGGAGACAGCACTTGTGGACACCTTGCTGTCAGAGTGATTGGCTACTACTATCAAGGAAGGGTACAGCTCGACAGTGTCCTGCTCCATCATCACCGGTCACCATCTCTTTGTAACTCTGCCTCATGTGTCAGTCACTTCCTACCTCTGCAGCAACGTGGAGGCCTTGTGCACAGAGCAACGTGGAGATGGTTGATGTGAGCAGAGCCCGTGTGTGCTGCGAGCAGGAGCCTGCAGGGTAGCAGACTGATGTTCTCTGCCCTTGGCGGAGAAGACAAATAAGCCTAAATCTCTCCAGCTCTGGCTTGTGCGTGTTGGAGCCCTACGCACACAACTCCTCGTTTTGGCATCACTTGGAAGGTGATGAACAAGGCCAAAGCAGTAGCTGGAGGCTTCTCCAGCCTTTATCAAGAGGAAAAGTGAGGGTCTAGCGGGAAACAACAGCTGTAACTGAGGATTAGGAAGACACTGCAGAGCAGGGCAGTGACAGGGAACCCCCCAGCAGACGTAATTCTCCAAAGACGGGAGCTCTGGGACCATTCGCGGACAAGGGAAATCTCGGACAATCACAAAGCCAAAGTGCTGCAAAGGTCAGATTTACTTTCCTTACAAGTTCTTCTCCAGTACAGGAGACAAGGTGGAAGACCATCTCCAGGAGTGAAGGCTAAAACTCGTGTGCTCAAGGGAATACTCCGAATGAAGAAGTGAAAAAATGCACTTTGGTTCCAAGCAAGGTCTTAACAGGCAGTGGATTATTTAACCACGCAGCATTTCCAGAAAACAGAGAGCAACAGGTAGGTGATACGAACTAACAGCATCACCCAAGTCTATACTGCAATGCTTGTTTACAAAGCTGTCATTGTGACAACTCAAGATCATTTTCTTCGAATTACAGCGTTACTCCTGAAATAGCTTCTGCTCTGGAACTGGCCGTAACTGCACAGCAAAGAAGCAGCTTTCAGAAAATCACAAAATTCTTAGACAGGAATTTTTTTTTTATGTGCTCTCTGGTCACGGTTGAGGTTGCGCATCAGACAGGTCCTCATGGGGTTGTTGCAGAAGGAAACAAAACCCGTCTGTGTCACATCTCAAGAGGCTAGTGAACATTTTCAGATATAATCCGTTGAATAACGGGAAAGATAGAGTTTCCTCCTTTAGCTTTATAATCCCATGAGATAGACTCCTGACTAGATATGTAGAGACAGAAATTTGAGAAGAAATTGGTCTGGGTAACACAGAACCAGGAAGAAACTGAGGAAAGCAGTCCTAAAACTAAAAGCCTTTTCTAAAGCATGCACAGTTAATTCTTGTGATTTTTAAATATATACCCTTGAGTACCTTGACTTTATGGGGCAAAGCCATTTTATCAACAGAGCCTACAAAACATCTCATGATGTGCAAGAAAACAGTAAGAAAATTCATTGCCCATCCTCTTTACTGCACACCCATTTGCTGTGAGCAGTTTCAGAACAGACCCAGCTCTGCACCCCAGCACTCATGTTCATTCCTACAGCTAAACTCCTAGCATACAAAGCCCACATAAGTTTGATTACTGAACTGCCACGACGCCAAGTATTTACCAGCAAAATAACTACAACAATAAACCCACTAGTTTGTCTAAGCCTTGGATAGCACAAGGCAACTTCACCTCTCCCCCAGGCAAGTTAAAAACCCGAACATTAGTTGAATAGTCTCACCCACTTACTCTAACTGTGACAAAAGGGCAGCAGAACATATTGCTGCTTGTTCAGATTCAAAACAGTGTCAGATTTTAAATTTTCTGGATGTGATCATTGAGCATCACCTTCCCACATTTCAGCTTTTCATGGAAGTACTAAGCTTGTCCAGGCATCCTTATTTCTTAACAGTTTAATAAAGCAGGAGGATAGAACTGAAGAGATCATTAGTACTGAAGTAAGGGAGAGCAAAGCAGTGTTGCAGCTCCATAGCACTGAATTTTATGCAATGGCCCTGTCCCGATTACCCCAAGGGAGGACAACACATTGCAAAAGTTGTAAGTGAATTGAGAGCATGAACTTTATTCTGGGATCCCTGAACTTCTTGCTTCATTGCTCCCTGTTGCACACCCAGGACCAGTGGCCAACACACACTGTTAAGACCAAGGCAAAGCCTCTAGCACGGCCTTAGGGATTAAAATGATCTGGTATAATGACACACTTAGCAAATAGGCATCATTTCTGGCAATTTGAAATGCTGACTAAATTTTCAAGCAGCAGTCAACGTATAAGAAATTATTTTTGGGCAGAAATTTATGCAGTCTGTATATTTTGTCTGTCAAGTTTTAAAAAACAGGCATTGTCCACCACAGCAGGTAGAACCACCAAACCAGGGAGACGGAGATTATATTGTGCGCAGCTCTGGGCTCCCCAGGACAAGAGGGANCAAAGCCTCCAGCACGGCCTTAGGGATCGTTTCTGGCAATTTGAAATGCTGACTAAGTTTTCAAGCAGCAGTCAACGTATAAGAGATTATTTTAGGACAGAAATTTATGCAGTCTGTATATTTTGTCTGTCAAGTTTTAAAAATGACAGGCATTGTCCACCACAGCAGGTAGAACCACCAAACCAGGGAGACGGAGATTATATTGTGCGCAGCTCTGGGCTCCCCAGGACAAGAGGGACGTGGAGCTTCTAGAGCAACAAAGATGTTTAAGGGACTGGAGCATCTATCTTATGAGGAAAGACTAAGCGAGCTGGGCCTGGTTACCCTAGAGAAGAGAAGATTGAGAGAGAATCTGATCGACATGTACAAATACCTAAGGGGAGAATGGAGGCAGGATGGGGCCAAACTCTTCTCAGTGGTGGCCAGTGACAGGACAAGGGGTAATGGGAACAAGCTGAACCACAGGAAGTTTCACCTCCATGTGAGGAAGAACTTCTTTCCTGTGAGGGTGCCAGAGCCCTGGCACAGGCTGCCCAGAGAGGCTGTGGCGTCTCCTTCTCTGGAGATCTTCAAACCCGCCTGGATGCCACCCTGTGCCCCGTGCTCTGGGTGTCCCTGCTGGAGCAGGGGGTTGGACTAGACGATCTCTGGAGGTCCCTGCCAACCTCAACCACTCTGGGATTCTGTGAAAAAGACGGTTGCAGAGAACAGGGAAGAGCCAGCAGGGCCCATGTGCGGCAGGGCCCAAGCTCTGCTCCGGGCCAGCTCACAAGCTGCGGCGCAGCTGGCCCTGCCCTCATCTCCTGTCCCAGGAGACAAATGTTGCAGGAAAGAAAAGGAAATCTCTCACTTGTCTCAGGCTGTAGAAGGATCAATGTTTAGAAACAAAACTATTGGCAGAGTTGAATGGGATTGATGCAGGGAGAGCTGGATGGCTTTAGTCACAAACCAGCCAGGTGGGTGAAGAGAAGGAACTCGGATCCTTCCAGTTCTTCAGGAACAGCACCCTTCTGCACCTGCTGCTTTGAGCTTTAAGGGAGATCTGAGATAAAAGCTGATAAAAGACCCAACTTGTGCTTAAAATGGGTACTCTGCAAAATGTATTTCCTTGAGAAAGCTTTATTTCTTAAAAATACAGCACAGGAAGAAGACCACTGCTGCTCCTCTGGCTTCTATTCAATGGTATTTACTCTGACACGGCGGAGAGAAGACTGTTTTTCTCCTGTGGGTACTGAGCACAGGAGGTCAGGTAAACTTCCAGATATGCACAGAACAGTTGGTTGTGTTGCAGAATAGTATTTTTAACATTAAAAAAATCTTATAGTTTTGTTAAACAAATTTGCCTTTCTTAGTTGCATTCATCTGTGACACTGCTGGGACTAGAGAGAAATACAAGGTTTAAGCAGCAGTGTTTTATTTCTGCAGACAGCACAGCACATGGTTTGCTTTCTTGCTTAGCTTGTATCATTACTAGGCATCCTCGATAGAAGGAAAAAAGCAAAACAAAACACAAACACAGAACAAACCCCCCAAATCTTTAGGGTAACATCAACAATCTCGGATGATTTGAACTTCTCAGTTCAGATCGAACTTCTAGTTACAGGCTACAGAAGGAAACGTCCTCTCGTGAAGAATGAGCAATTGGACCAGTGGTATCTGTATGCCTTTTTCAGAGTTTCCTTAAACCTCATTATTTATTTATAATTACGCAGACTTCTTTTTACAAGGAAAAACAAACAAAAAAAACAACAACAAACAACCAAGGAGAGATAGAGAGAATCTTTTCTGACGGTGCAAGAGAAGGGTGTCCACAAGAAATTGAGGAGGGTCACATCAGTACGTTCTATTTGGAGCTAGCCACATTTGTCCAATAAATAAATCTCAAGGTGTTCAGGCTTGTCTGGAGATTTCAGATCTCCTTTCCCNCTTTTCTGATGGTGCACGAGAAGGGTGTCCACAAGAGGAGGGTCACACCAGAACGTTCTATTTGGAGCTAGCCACTCTGTACTAACATTTGTCCAATAAATAAATCTCAAGGTGTTCAGGCTTGTCTGGAGATTTCAGATCTCCTTTCCCAAGCATTACTATTTTGGGCATAATCACACAGAGAAATAAGCAGCACGTTAATGCTTGCCCGCTGATGGAAACCATGCCATATTCAGAAAGTGCTTCTTCTAGCACTTCTTGATTCCGGTTTTCTCCTTCAATTCTCATTCCCCGCAAAAGCTTTTTCCTTCACCTCTCACAATCACAGCTTACAATTTGTTCCAGTAAAAAGCCAATGAGCACAAGAGAATTATTTAAGATAGTAAAATTCAGGTCTCGCATACAATTCAAAATACCTGTTTTTAAAAGAGGATACACTGATAAAACCCAGAGAGAGAAGTTAATCTCCCAGACACGGACACGGGAAGAATCCAACTGGCAGCTAAATCTGGAATGTCATTTCTGATGACCCCGCAAGATGCAGGATCTTCAGTAACGTCCACAAGGAGCTAAAAAACTGAACAAAGTTCTGCCTCCAAAGCCCAGTATGAGGAATACTTGTGGGAGAAGAGAAAGAAGCACAGAGTGGAGAGCTAGAACCCTGAAACACGCTAGGTGTAAATTCAGTGGATTAGAATCTAGTGGTTATGGGCAATGAAACAGCAAAATTTTCACTATATAAAATTTATAAATTTATTTTTTTGTAAAAATCCAAAAAGCACGAAGACATCTCACTCAAAATACTGGTAAATCAAACCACACTTAGAAAAATGAAAGCTGATTTTATTATCTTATCCACAGCCAATCATTTGACATGAACATGCATACGTAATTTTGCTACGCACACACCACAGTTTAACGTTAGTTATTAAAGGTTAAACATACAACATACATCCTTACAAAAATGAGTCAAAATGCAAACGTAACTTTTAAACAAAACAGTTTTTACTCATTTAAAAAAACCTTTGTGTTGGGTACCATTTTGTACAAACACAGTTAATTTAAACAAATCTGCTTTTAGTTTCCTCATGGTTGCACATGAAAAGCTGCAATAGAAAATGAAGTCATCAAGGTATTTTTAAATAGCAGAAGTAGGCAGTCTTGCCATGCAGAAGAAGCAATATTAAATATTAGTTTTTCAAAAAAAGAAAAAAACACAAGTTTAAAAATATTTAGTTCAAGTCACAAATCTTTCCCCAGTACAGAGAAATCCAAATGCAACGCATAATTAGCTGCCACTTAGGATGGCTATTCTGGAAAGTAGAACAGTTTCCAGAATTGATAATTTTCATTGATTTGGCACAGAAAAGAAGTCTGAGCTTACTTAAGAACAAGAAAGTGATTAAAAAAAGGGTAAACAGGAAGAGAGAAGAGAAAAAAAAGCAAGAGTGAAGGAGATAGTAGTTGCAATCACTAAAAAAAAAAATCTGTGCATCTCAGTCATTGCAGAATACTGTTTCTACAGCAGGTGCTAATTCCAGGTAATTGTTATTGCAACATAGATTTAATTTGCTTGGAGGTAGTCTCATCATTCAAATGCTTTGTTGTGTACCTAAAAACAAGCCAAAAAAAAAAAACCAAGTTATCAAGTTTACAAGAACAGAATTACAGTTTTATTTTGGTACAGATAGTCGCCCAATAAAAGAGGAAGTTACAGGTTTAACCTGGAATAAATCCTTCCCCCAGTGTTCATCACCCACTTTTGCTGTGTTGTTACGCAACAAAGTCCACAAGAAAGACATTCTCTTCAGAAAAGGCTTTTATTAATCAGAACGTAAAAAATGCCTATGCATAAAATGCGTAAAAAAAACAGCTGGTTTTGGGCTCTGATGCTCATAGTCCACTTCACAGTGAACTCATGTTACCAACTTCAAATAGAAAAGTGTTTCAGAGGCTTTTCCTTAAATCTTTCAAGACAACAAAAATCAGTGGACATGTCAATGAAGCCAACAACTTTTTCAAACTAATTTCCTGTTTATTTAAAAGAAACTACACTCCTAAACTATCTCTGCAGTCTTCAAAATTCTCAGGGATATTAAATATTTTCCATCACTACAAATCACTTGGCATCTTATTTTTGAATTGAAAGTACTGTATAGCCTCAGTGTTGTGATTTCTCCACTTATCTTTCTCTTCAGACTGTAAACTAAAGGTAAATAAAAAACTTATTCCTATAATTAAATTTATCATGTTTAATACTTTAAGATTTGCAACTGCAGTGATATTATTTGTTCACTACAAAAAAAATAGCTATTTAAAAGAATATATATTAATAGAATGCCTAAGGTTATAAGGGACCTCTAGAGTCATCTAATCCACCCCCAATATTTCTTGTATTATATTTATGATTTATATTGTATTTATATAGTTTTTTTGCATTTGTATTTTCCACAAACAAGAGGCCTAATGTTCTCTAAAATCTAGAAAAGCTATTGCATTTGGTACTTTGCCCATGTGAAAAAGCTGAACATGATTAAAATATCTGTATGGATTTCAAATTATAAACAGCTGATCTCCCTCCAAATCTATACCATCTTCCACTGGCTTTTAAGGCAGATTATGTATCCCTTGAGAGAACATGAGAACTTCTAACACTCATCCATAACCAAAGGCTCAGATCTGAACTTAATTTCTCATTACATCATCTTGAACCTCTCTGCCATCCATGCAAAGAAACAGCTCATCAAGTTCTCTCACTTCTGCAGCTCTTGCTAGTAATTCCAAATTTGATTTTAAACAGTTTTAAGCATCATAATCATGCAAGAATCAATTAGGAAATTATATAAATTGCTAAGATAAAAAAGAAGTATGAAATGGGTTAAGTGAAGGATCAGCACAGACTAAAATTCATACCACAAACTACAAAATAATGCACAATGGAGCGAGATCCTGAACTGCAATTTTCTATATTCTTTATGAACAGTGTCCACTATGAGGGGAAAGAATGAAGCTCTATCCAACTACATTCAGAATAGGTTAATAAGAAAATAAATGTTAAAACTGTTTTTTCTCTGAAAGCTTGGATTTCTGATCACTACTTCAGAGAATTGTTGACTTGAAAGAGGGTCAGAGATGAGCAGTAAAATGATTCACCCATGGAAACACCCATATAAACTTTCAGATTATCATCTCAGATTATTACATATACATATGTGTGTATATATATATATATATGTATATATAATTAATTTGGCTTTAGCTAACAATCTGAAAAAGTTTTCATGTGAAACCTGGTATAAATAGTGTATTATTTCACTTACCACAACACATAAAAGGGGGGAAATGAAATCAAAGCAGTTTCACTACTGGTAAGAAAACGAAAGCCTAACTGCACACCAGAATTTCCGTGCTTCGAAGTCAATGAACAACACCCAGTTATAATCAAACGTTACCAGAGTGGTACAATGTGTTTTCAAGTAAGGATGAGAAAGAAGCCTTCATCTGCCTACTACTTTCTTGCTACTTTTTGCTACTTCTCTGACATTGAATAGTGATTTTATAAAGAGCAGGTCACTAACTACAGCTATATGATTCAGTTAGAAATCTTTATGTTTCTATAAGATAATTATTCTTAGAACATCTCCCATCAATGTTATCTTCTTGTCTTGGATATTCATTGAGACTCTGTTGCTTCAAGTAACTCTCAAATATCTTGGAAATGAGAACAAGATTTTAGTCATGGCCAATGGAAACTAATCCAGCCATTTCTATGGTAGGGAGGTGCAACTGCACCTTGTTTAGCAGTTCAGTCTCCATAGATGTGATCACAAAACTACAGAAACCTGCACCCTAGTTAACCTCTAATATATATTATACTTTGCCATGAGTTCTTACTTTAGCTGGAACAGCTATTCAGTCTCAACTACCTCTGCAGACTCATCCTACAGGCAGTTTAAAAAAAGTTACGATAGGGTAACAACTCCAAGTTTGTAACCTTGCCTTTAAAGCTCAGTAGCTTCTTCAGGTATGTCTACATTTCAAGACACACTAGAAGAGAACCTTGCAAAAAAAAAATAATACAGCTTTTACCCATTACAATGACTGAACTTCTTAAACCTGAAGCAAAGGTCGTGGACAATATCTGCAAATTCACTTATTATTTCAAGTAAAAGAATAAAGAATACCTGAGAGCATTTAGAAGGCCTTCTACGCTGTTAGGAGGCTGGTCTTTAAGAACTTTGATGCATCCTTTCATCTAGAATTAAAAAAAAAAGAAAAAAAAAGAAAATATATTTTTACATGCAAATATGAGCTTACAGAAGTGTTTTATATTCACTTTCTCAGATTCAAAAAAAAAAAAAAAGGTTTAAAACTGCAGCAGTGTAAAGACAGCTTCCTGATATTGGAAAGGACGCAAGCTTTCAGTAAGCTGCTTAGAATGCTTGTAGATACAAGTAAAGCAACATGGATGTCAAACTGCTGTATCGGTCTTAAAAAATAACCAAAATCTTTGTTTGTTATAAATCCACTACGAACAATCACATTCAGCCAGGGAAATAATGACAAACTAACAAAATGGGATAACTGTCAATTCAAAACTATCACTAAACTGCATTTTTAACAACACATATTCCACAGATGGTTACCATGACTAAAGGCAGAAACTTAAAAGATTTGAAAACTATTTGGGGGACAATGAAACTAGTAAAAGTGAGAAATAAGCTGGATTTCACTTGCATTTCCAGTCATTCTAATTTTGACATTTCAACACTAATACTGTTTTATATACACTTACAAACATTTCAAGACACTAGCTGAATTCCATAAAAACAGACTTTCCAGATACTAACAATCATTTATGCACTGGAAGGTCTATTCTGTAATTCTCACTACGTATGTATATAATATGCTGACTGTAAATATCTTCCATTTAGTATCAATCCAAAGTATACATCTGTTATTAGCACCTGGAGAAAAGAAAAGCAGCCTATATGCAATTTAAATACTAAAAAAAAAAAGTTTAGTAAAACTTACATCAATTTTTGAAGTTTTGGCAAAAGCGCCCACCGGATGCACGTGGTCATAGAGTATGATGACACCCACCATTACCCTCAGACAGAATGATACTGTGTCCTCATTTGTAAACCTGCTTCTGTATTCACTGTAATTGGAAAAAAAAAAAAAAAAAAAGCATCATCTAACAAATGCAAGATGAGGGTGTTCATTTTTAAAGAGAAAAGAAGATCAAAGAGATAAATCTTGCCATAAATCCTTGGAGGAAAAAACGTTTTGAGGTTTTCCTTTCCCTATTAATAATCTGACCAGAACAGTCAGACAACTCCTTCACAAGAATTAGCAGGAGGTTAACAAAGAAAAACAGTCAGCTCTAAAATACCAGCTGTTACATGATTTCAGATACTATTTGTAACTTTGATTTCTTTATCAAGACGTATTAATTTTGCCTTCAGTGCTTCCTTACCCTTTCCTCTCCAAATGCTTTCTTAAATGGGATAGACTATAGTTAAGAGTATAAACATAGAGAAACTCCAAAATAAATGTACTGTGGCAATCACTCTGAAACTTTAAATCAGACCTCATACCTCATGCTTAAAGAGTTTTATTAATGGGAAAGTATTTAGATCCCAGAAGAAATAGAAACATAATAACAATTTGACTTTCTGCTTATACTCTGAGGACTCCACAAATTTACAGTGGTCAAAATAGTGTCTTCTTGCCTAAAGCCACTTCATAATTCCCCAGACAGGGGCACTATAATTTGGTGGCAGCTAAACTTGCAAGGAGGTACCACTCACTGCATTGCCCAGCACCCCTCTTTTAGGAGGCTCTAGGCAATCACGCTCTTAAGAGTATATTTTCCTGAATTATATATGAGAAAGCCATTTGTAAAAAGTGCCAAGAGGCTGTTTAGCTTTCATAGCCATCCTACTTTTAAATATTAATTTGCTCAGAAAAGTAGACTGCATGATTTGCATGGCTAGCAAAAAAAGACAAGTTAGTCTCAAGTCAAGGGTAACTAAGTTGGTAAAAAGCAAACACCGTTCTTCCTAGTTTCCCAGTGTATATTTCTTTCACCTTATGCATCATAAGTCACATCTGAAACACATCACAGATGATTCATAAGACAAACGCTTTTCATACTCACGGGGTTTCCAGCATGACCCTGCACACACTAGCCATGGTGCTTAAACAGTCTGTAGTATTCTCTATTGGTAAATTTTTATTCTGCAGAAGGAGATAAGCAGTTTGTAAGTTAATTATGGTATAAGAGTAGGCTACAAAATCTAAATCAAGTCAGCGATTGGATGACAAGTCAATGGGGAGGAATTAAAAATATCAATACAGTTGTGGTAAGTTATTGATGTGGCACTAGTTTTAAAAGTATTATAATAAGAAGTAGTGGCTGAAGAGCTATGTTAGCACTACTGAAGTCTGCTCTATGGGTTTCTTGTTTATTTGATTTTAGTTAGAAAAACATACTATCAGTATTATTGACTTTTGGAAAAGTTTTAAAGAAAAATCTAATTTGGCCTTTAAAAGCAGAAATTTCTAGAGATGCACTGCAACATTATGAGTTACAAATGAACATCTTGAAAGTCTCTGGAAAAGGAGAGAAGGAAGCCGTATTTCAATTTCCTTCCTTATTTCAAGCACAGAAAATCAAGTTACTTCCCTTTCAACTTTCTGCAACACAAATATCATCCAAACTACGCCCAAAACACAGGCACCTCGATTACAGCACCCCCCATTTCCTCCTGGAGGGAAGTAATGTTAACTACACAATACACCACAAGGTGGCTAGCTGAGGTTATTCTAACTCCGGTAGCATTCAGAAAAGACACTTCGAGTTTCTTAAAGCTCAAAAATGCAAGTTCAATTTCTGGATGACAGATTAGGCCAGAAGAATTCTGTGGGTTTTTTGTGTCTTTTTTTTGTGTGTGTTTTGTTTTCTAAAATGATATCCTGCCCTGCAAGAAAAAGCCCTGCATTTACACTCTTACCTCTGACACAAACTTTGTTGTGGCATCACTTAAGGTTTTCAACATTGGCGTTGCTTCAGCATAAAATAAAGACATTCTGTTTGCCAACTCATTATTTACTTCATTTTCTCCCTCTGCCTATCAAACAAAAATAAAAAGAATTAGTCATTCTGTGCACAAAAAAACAAGTAGTATAAGATTACATTTTGTCATCTAAGTGTTACCTACTGGGACATTGTTAATCCTCATACGGCTCAAAGTTCTTCTATAGTAGCTGAAGTCATTCTGTATAGCAGGATTTGTCATCTATATAGATGTGAATGCAAAACAAAAGAAAATCTAAAGATAAGTTTTCATAAAATTCAATTATGAGAACATGTTCAACCTCCTGAAATAAAAAGGCCCGAGAGAAAATGGGAAGTCAGATACCTAAAACATAAGGACTTCTTGTATAAATTTTCAGAATAAGATCTAACAAGAACAAAGAAAGAACTATGTCTTCTAATCGAGTTTGAGATTAGCAGTTAAAAAAAGATTTCCCCAGTTTTGATTGCATGGATCAGACCAGCACATCAGTATCATTTCAACTTGGCTCTGTGTACATTAGTAAGAAAATCAGCTGGGCTATGGATGTAACATAGCAGCTTTATCCCAAGAGATATGCTGAATTCAACTGAAGAAGCATGATTAATATTAATTGAAATATATCAAGTGCATAAAGCTAATATGATATTTCATCTGCATTTCATTTTAATCTAGCTCCAGGTCGTGAAGTAGGTGTCTTAGCATAGTACAGATCTGCATGTCTAATGCGTGTCCTATCTGGGACAGCACAGAGCCCAGACTGCTTCAGTGAACAGTCCTGTTTTCTTTTTCCTAGTCTTTAAGCTTATGAATTATATTGAGTTCTTACCTTAAGCTCATCAAATCTGAGTGTAAAGTGAAGAATTTCTGCAAACTGCTTAGCAAGAGCCTGCTCTCGCTCCAGGTGTTGCGTTGGTGAATACGGAGTGCTTGTCAAGGCTCCCAGGAGACCTCGCAATCCCGCCTCTTAAATGAGAGGAGACTGTTTTTCAATATAAAATTGCACCTGCTTCTCCTATTTGTATGCACTGATACTCTGCATGCTAGATTTAAAATATCTATCTGTCAAAAGTGATGGTAATTAATAATGCAAAGAGGGGCTTGATAAATTGCTTCTTTGTGCCACTGTTACTACATTTACTTACAAACTGCTATAATATAAAAGCTTTATAATGCTATAATGCAAAGCTTTATTGAAGTGAAAATACACTTCAGTAACCTGTGTTAACGGACTGCAAGACACAAATTTAAGAGACATACATCTACCTGCAGAAACAAAGTAGCACTTTATTTAAGATAAATTGATAATTCAGCTTCTTACCCTTGAGGAAAGTACCTCAATTCTTCATCTAGGGAAGGGAAACTCCCGAAAAAACTACTTTTTGGACAGCAAATACATCAGCTTCATGAGTTAAGCTAGTAACATTACCTAAGAGTTACATGATGCAAAGCATTTGCAAAGAATCAAATGAAGTCGAATATGATTCACCAGCCTGGACACAGTCAAGCTGCTGTATGGGTATGAAGGACTCTCTTCACACAGCATTGAACCTGCATGAAGCAAGCTCAGGCATTTTCACAGAGCAGGGAATTCTCAGAGTTCATTTATTTTTAAATACTCTTCGTAGTAGAAAAGTTGATTCACATAAAAAAAATCAATGACTTAAGTCTACCAACTTTCAACACAATCAGCTGGTTAGTGCTCTGCACAGCTACTACAGCAACAGGAAAGACAACCACAAGTCTACCCTCACTCTCTCTCATCTTTCAGGTTCCTACAAATTGCTTTCACAAGCAGAGAGGCTTGTAAATACAGGATCCTAAATCCAGTGCATGAAAAAAACATGTAAAATAAGAGTTTTTATCTACTAACAAGTGGCAGACCTAGATGTGATGCGTGTCTGATTATGCAGAGGTGGATGGGGAGGGAAAATATAAAGAAAGAGCACTCAACTTACCTAGCCTTTGAGAAAATTCATAGAATTTCTTTAATTTGCCTACTAGTGGAACAACTGCACCCCATGCCTTCTCTTGCAGCTTCTCATCACTGGGATGCTGTATTGCCTTAAATTTAAAAAAAAAAAAAAAAAAGAAAGAAAGAAAAGAGAGGAGGGACAGGAATTAAAGGCATGCTAAGATTCTAAGACTAATAATGACTATAACTTTATTGAAAATCTACCTGGAATGACAGAAATTGGCCGTTCCCTCTTGGGAGAGATACAAGGTTCTCTAGTACCTGCAGTTCTACCTACTGAGTTGCTCCCAGTTAGCAGACACAGACTGCACTAATCCAAGCCTGTTCCAAAAGCTCTGAATGCTTCTATTGAACACAAGTATCTTGAATAGACAAACAACTTTGACATAGAGAAGAAGAAATTATTAAAAATAAAACTACTCAAAATAACAAAAGTTACATAATCATGACTAATTTAAACCAATGACTTTATTAGGGCATCTCTGAGCAAAACTGCTTACCGATCAGAAAAGGCTAGTTCTAATGTCATTACCTACCACTGATTTCTGCAACTGGGAAGAAAGACTAAGTACATTCAATTATGAATTTGAGCTAAAACTCAGGCCCAACATTCAGGTCCAACATCAAGCCCCATCAAGATTTGATCTATTCTGCATCTTTGAGGTACAAATGCCTAGACCCTGTAAATGCCTAGACCTTTATATAAGTATCCAGAAAAATGAAGCCTGCAGGTCTAAGACATAATTTAGACTTAACGAGACTAAATTTAATCTACTAAGAAAACAGAAATAAAAATGCTCCTCATGACTCCTGCTGCCTCTCTACAGTCACGTCCTTTCCTTCGGGGCCTGTTTCAGGCACCTCTGGGCAGTGGTAGCCGCACACTCCTTCCTCCCCGCCTCGGCTGCACTTCCTCTCCTCCTGCAGTGGGAGCTGCAGACTGTGGCAGTGACAGACCCTGCCAGAGCCTACGGACTCTCCTTGGACACGCTCCTCCTTGAAGGACAAATGAGCCATCTCCCCTCCTGAGGGTCTTGCCTGACCCAGTTTTGCTTCTTAAACTTCACATGTGAATTCAACAGAGACAGACCGAGGAAAAACTCACACTATGTATTAAAGTGGAATGACTATGAGTATCTAAAATTCATCTGGAGAGAGCAGAAGCTCATCCAGTAGGATTTATCAGAGCTAAGTGTAACCTCCTCCCTTTGAGAGCCCCTGATGCCACATCCGTTTCAGAAAGGAAGGAGCTTTGGAGAGAATTTGTTCCACCCTTGCCTGAAGGTAAAGGACAAGTGGAGTGAGGTGTTATGCGGAAACCTTGCTTCCATTTCAAATGCTTACTTTTAAATATATACTAAATAAAAGGCAATTAAAAGGGTACGAAAATAAAATGCCATTTTTTAGGACTCGCACACATTGGACTTCCCAAGTTATCATGGAAAATGAAGGCCAGACTGCTCAGCATCCAACTGTAGCAACATCATGTTCTTCCCAAATCAGCCACCAACTCAAAAAGAGGTTCTTTGGTTTCAGCAGAAATATAAGCAATGCCCAAGGGTAACAACTCTTGACAACTCTTGTTCTGGAACATCTTTTGATATTACACATGTGTATTACTATTATTCAAACAAGTGACATGTTCTAGTAAAATGGAATATTCCAGAGCAGAGCTCTCTTTAAGATATTAATTTAAATAGACAAAATGTTCCTGCAAGAGAAATTACCGCCCCATGGTGCTGGGAAGGATCCCACATGAGCAAACCCAGGTTATGCAGAATCGTAACGTCCTTACTCACCTCTCGAATTTCGTGCCCAGCTCCTCTATACGACTGCAAATCTTCCAGTATTCCTTCTGCATCCTTTAATACTACATTCACCTGATTATAAATTTCCTTTTCAGATTCTGTAGGTTGGGCATCTAAACAGCAGAACATATTAAATATATATATATTTAACAAAAACATGGAGTTCATTGGCATCACCTAAGGGAAAGTTCTTCCTAGAAATAATTAAGAATCTTTGTCCTTTGAAGAGCTACTACAATACATGAGGATATCCAGGAAAGTCATTTTGTATCTTTTAGCTTTATTTAGCCTTTCAAATATCAATCTAGAATCTATCCTTCCTCACTTGTTTAAAATTAAGTTGGGAAAGGAAATCATGACAATTTTTCTTTTCTAATTTTATAATAGCATGATAAGCAATGCCCATCTTTAGATGAGGAAAAGACTTAGGTGAGGATTTGAAAAACACTCTCAACTACAGACATGCTAACTTTTACAAGAGGCATTTATTTATACTAAATCTTTATACTAATATCTCTGCATGAAGTTTAATTATTTTACTGCTCCCTTGCCTTCCAACTGAAAAGCTGGGAATAGAGCTATATCTCTCTACTTCTAAATGTATATAGTCCTCAAAGCATGTTCTTTATTGCACTAATTGCAAAACCAGAGTTTAGAACAGACAGATCTAGCATCTCCCAGTTTTTCTATAACATGCTAAATACTTATCAGAAAGATATTTGAACATCACTTCAGAAAGTTACACATACCTGTTTAAATAACTGTCATTCACAAAAGAAAGTATGTTTTGAGGAAGAAAAACCTACTCATCCAAGAAACAGCTATAACATTTAAAAATAATCACTTATACAAGTATCTCAGATCAGATTTACCTGATAGGAGATCAATTAAAAATATATATATAAAAAAATTAAAACTATGAGGTAATTCCTCTTACCTTAAACTAAAAGAAATTTAGTTAGGATAATGGCTAATATTGAAAAACTTTAAAAAAAAAAAAAAAAAAAACCAAAAAAAAACTTCCTTCCATTTACATGGGCAAAATAAACTATGAAAGTCAGAATATTAACAAAAGACTTTAAAAAAAAAAAAAAGGAAAAAAAAAAGAAAACTGTCATCCAGTCATCTGTGGACAATTTATTTTCTGAATTTTGTGCAGTTTTTGTGCAGTTTAATTTTTTTTTTTTTTTTTAATACAGTATTCTTTTTTTCTCATGATCTGTGTTTGAATTACTCCCAGTAAAGGTGATGGAAGTTAGGCACATATGAAAAATAAAGACAATACCCTAGTGTTACACACTAGAAAAACATTATGAAACAAAGTCTGTGTTAGGAGAAAATAGAAATTTTGCATGCATTGCTTGTCTGGATTTTGCAGTAATTTCTTTTGCATAATACTTTTTTTCTTTTCCTGGTTTAATGCATAGATAGTGGGCATTAGTAGCAAATATGCTTATATAGACCTTGCAACAGTTTTAACAGTTTAACCGAGTTATTTTGAGAACCATCTAGGCTGATTCTCAAGGACAGTTTTCACAGCTGTTTCAGTGTGAAAAGCCTGTGGCTCCTAAAAAAAAAAAAAAAAGGATAAGAGCACCACATTGATTAGGCATCGAGTAAAAGTGGCCAGTGCTTTTTAAACCATCACAAGAGTCACATTTATAATTTTGAAAGCTGCTGAAGACTGCTGTAAGAAATGAAGACGAAAAAATGAGGGAAGAGAGCAGACAGGTAAGCATCAGTTGATCAGCAGCAGTTCATGCACCAACATGAAATGCTCTAGTGAAATACAGAATAAAACGTGAAGCTCTGTAGCATTCCAGATTGTGCTGTTAAATAATGCAATCAAGACTTGCCACTTGGATTGTCTCACGCCAAGCACTTCTCCTGCCTCTTGAATTTTTCAAGCCCTTTTTCCTTCACCCGCTCTGCTAAAGGGGGCTCATTTTTCAAACATGGTCAGGGACAGCGAGAGGGCCCATGAATATTCCTGCTAGTACTCTTGATGTCAAAACCCACGGGCAAGGAAATCGGATGTAATTGCACTCAAAAAGTTTAAAATTGAAAACCAGCTTTCAGATACAAACTGTGACGTGAATGGCTGGCCTTGCAAGTCAACCCCTCCACCTCTGATGGCCTGTTTTGCTTAGGATGTAGTCATCTTACTACTGTATTTCACTTGACTAAAGCGTTGCTGGAAATCTTAAGCAATGGTTTACACTTTAAAAAAAAAAAAGATATTATGAAAAACTTCCAAATATGTCTTTCAAAATTCAGCGAACATTCAGATTATTTCTTTGGTATGAATTTCATTTTGGGTGTAACTAATCTTCAATGAAAAAAGCTGTAAATCTGACTGTCCCAATTAGGTTCCTCTCCTATCTGTAGTTCTTCTATGCCCATAAGGGTTACATTTTTTTAATGTAGCAGAAGACATAAATTAAGAAAGCAAATGTACTTTTTTCCTTTTTTCCTTTCCTTTTTTTTTTTTTTAAGAATGTTTGACATTCTTTTGAGGTTCACTGCACATTCCATCCAGGATGGATTATAAAACAACATAGAAAGTGTTCAAGTCTCACTGTAAGTTATTTGCTTCTCTGTGCTGGTTTAGGGCACTATATTCTTGAAGTCCACCAAAGGTGGGAGAAAAACAGAATGACTTCTTTTTCCAAGATGGGGTAGAAGCTTGAATAGATGGAGGTACATTCCCATATCAGTATTTATCTGTGCATTTAAGCTATGGGACTGTCATTTATGAATCACTAAATTTGGAGCTCATTTCCCTCAAAGTGCAGGGCCCAGAAGAAGAAAGTGAGCTATGCTTAGGGAATTCATTTTGACAACCAGAGAAAAGCAACTAGCAATGCCAGGTATCCAAAGGGCGGGATGAAGGATGCCTACGATGTCAGGCATGTGTCCCCCCTGCCTCTTACATGAAGGCAATTTCCTATTACAACTGCATAAGGTTTTGTATTGACCTGGCAACATTTCCCATCGACAAAAATAAAACACATAACACACGCAGAAACACAAACAGTAACCACAGCACAGCTCACGTGTCCAGAGGTTTGATATTGCTGCCACGGGGGCCAACTCCCAGCTATTTAAGCCAACTTTCCTGCATTCAATCCAATACTAAGGGAAGGCTGAGGTACCCTCACAGAAGTGAGGAATATTTCACTGTTTTACTTCATCCCTTCAATGGATTTTACATTGAATGGGAATGTGACTGCACTAGATAACTGCAGCATAGATCTGGAGTTGGGAAAGCTCACACGGGAACGTACTGTAGACAAAAGAGGAGGCTTGAAACAATACACAAGTGCTGTTGGGTGAACTAAGTGTTATGAAGGTATGAGAACATAGTACATGCTAGGAACACAGGCTTAGTGACAAAACATCTGGATAGGTACAGAACTAAGAGGGACGGAAAATTGGGATTAGAAGTTGATTCTGCACAGTAAACACTATTTAAATGATTATTTTTTCAGGGAAGAACAATCAAGTCATCTAAAATTGGCTGGGACCAAAAAATTCCAGACTGCTACAGATGAAGGGGTTGAACTATCTTTAGACTCGTTATTACAGAGAGCACTATCGTCATGGTTGTTCTGAAATGGGGCCATGTTCTTTCAGGGCACTGCAGATCATTGCTAGCTGGAAAGGAGCACTCGCAACCAAAAGTCTTCTGCATTTTAGCTACTGTTCATGAATTTGAAAAGCACTTACACTATCACAGTAATGACACCAATGCCGAGTTGCAAGTCTCTCAAGCTCTATGTGCTCCTTTGTCATTTAACAAAATGTCCTTATAAAGCTGAGCACTTTCCTCGGGTCATGTTGTAAGTGGTACTGCACAGACATTAGCAGAATATTGAAGCCAACTATTTCTTTGAACTAGCTAAGTGAATAACTGAGGAAAATATAACTGTATCCAGCATTAATGTGAGGAAAACAGCCCATTATAGCATTTATCAAAAAAAAAAAATTTGGAAGTATTCTAACAGTAGCTCACACAAAATCACTGGAATCTAAGGCCAGATAAAATAACTGAAAATCTCAGAAACTCATTTAAAACATTTTCTACATTCAGTGTCTGTATCCCTATAAAGGTCTATGGAGATTAGATTTTGACTATGTAAGGTATTGTGTGAGCTATATAATTAATGGGCTCACACCAAAGATCTAAATGGATTTACAGAAGAGAAGATTTAAAACTGCGTATTATTGGGCCAAGCGTAACATTGCACTGGCAAATTTGCTTTTAATTTGCTTATCCACATAAAAACATAACATTGAGAATCACAAGATTAAGTGCCAAGTCTTGAAGAAAGATCTTGACTGTGTCAAAGCCAAGATTCTGTCAAGGCAAACTATCTGAAACAGAGTAGAAAGAAGCAGGGATACACAGTACAGCAGCAGAAACAAATGCAGGATAGAGTTCAGAATGAATAAAGAACAGTCTAACAAGTCAGCCATAATATCAGTAACTTCATTTGACTGCATATAGAAACACTTCATGTCAGCAACCTGCTTACTCTCATGCCAAATCTTGTTCATGCTCAAAACATGCAGTTTAAAACAAAGTTGACAGCTAAAGAATCAATATACTAAAAAAAAAAAAAAAAAAAAAAAAAAAAAATCAACTGTTATTGCAATTGATTTTAGAAGTATGCCGCTTGCATCCAGCTAACTTGAATTGAATTTAGTCCTATTAAACGGTCTAGTATTTGCAGAGCAATTTAAGCTCTACAACTCCAACGTTCTCCCACATCAGTTCTCCCTAAGTCATTAAGTTATATCTGTTCTGACAATACAATATGCAAGATGTTAATTGTTTTTAAACAGTTTTGCTTTCTGATTTTTGAACAAGGGACTTGAACATGTTCCTTTTACGATTAATTTGTACAGTGTACCATGCCACTGTCTGGCAGTAACAGCATATTCAAAAAACACAACTGACAGTCAACAGCACAGGACAAGGGATTAGAAATCTTAAAGGTCATTAAAACACAAGCCTAATTCTCCAAGCACTCTCTTTTTTGCATTAGAACTAATATAACCAATTGCTACTGTTTCACCAGACGCAACTAAAAAAAAGTTTTGAATTAGAAAAAATACAATGCATCTCAAATTATCAATATTCAGATACCTTTTTTTTGTTATACTATTCCATTGCATCTTATTTCATGGGCAAAAACCACTTAGACATTAGTTTACTTATTTTACACTTGCTGGTGTGCAGCTGGGTAAAGCAATAGCATATCCAAAAACACTAATAAAACATGCATAGCAACAGCCATCAACACTTACCTGCCATTCTTTGGCTCTATTATATCATGCAACAAAAACAAAAGCAGAAAGAGTAATATGTGAAACTTCCAGAACGCTTGGCATTGATCAGACAAGCGTTCTTCTCTTCAAAAGCAATTTGGATTACGCATTTTCTGAGCCCCCCACTTTAAGAAGGTATGAAGTTCACCACCAAATTTCAAAGCCAAATCAAATAAGCTGCACATATATACCTTTAACAGGATGATGTTAGAGAGCTAGGAATAGCTTTGGTGAGCCAGCTGGTATTTTCAGCGCTATTCAGCACATAGTAGTACACTAGAAGTGCACCAATTAGAACTAGGCTCCATGTTCAGTCCTTAATGATGCGTATCTCCTTGCAATTTTAGTAGATCTTCAGTAATTTAAATTCTTTTTGAAGCTTTTCGCTTAAAATGAGGACCATATCAGACTCCATAATTTAATTGTAATCTGAAAGCTTTACATTTTTAAAAACTGCAATTACTTTAAAACAGATTGTTTTCTGCAAGCACTCACTGAACTATTCGTAGCTCAAGCATGCAAAGCAGTTAGAAGAATGGCAAAGTGAAAACATACATTTAGTACATGACAAATGCAGTCTACTGCAGGCAAAGAGTAATAGATATATAAAATCATCTTCTCACTTTCAAAATCAAGGAAAAAATTTGGCCCCTGCTCAAGGTCTGTGCATGTCAAAACTTTAAGAAGGTTCCCCATGATAAGGTACCTGCCAAGACAAGAATGAGAGAAGAAAATTTCCCTTTACAAGGAGGAACAGCCCAATTGCAGTTGAATGCAGTGGTGAGGGGAGAGCCATGGAGCTCCAGGAGGCAGGAGCACGTCCTCCAGGCCCCCGCTGTGGCCACTGCTGCCTCGGGGACACGCGGCCGGCGATCCTGGAGGCGCCGCGGGGCTCTCTTGGGGCAGGCGGCCACGTCACGAGCGTCTCCATGGCCGCCCCTCGGCCGCCCCTCGGCGCAAGGGCATCAGCGTGTCCTGAGCAGAGGCACCAGGCGGAGGGCTGAGCGCCCGCTTGGCGAGCACCGGCACGGGAGCCGCGCCACACGGTTTGAACTGATGGGACAGCGCAGGCGAAGAGCTTTGATTTTTTAAAACCCCTGATCATTTTGCCAGAAGGTCATCAGAGGAAGCTGTATCAGGATGCAGCGTCTCAAACGCTACCTTAGGTAGCCACGGATCTTTTACACAAGATGCCTAAAACATTTGTGAGGCCCAGGCAGGCACAATTCCTTTTTGGACGTTTGGATGCCAAAATACACATTAGGTGAAGCACGGACAAAGAAACCAGCATCAGGCATGATTTAGTACTCACTCTCATGTAGGACAGTGTTACAGTGAACAACTGTTCAGCACAGACTACTATGGCATACTGACACAATTCTTCATTTTATGATTACTTGATTTGCAGGCAGATGAGCAAACATCACTGACCACAGAGACCCAAAAATGACTAAGCACAAGAAAATAAAATTTATATGGTAGCATGATGGTGGCTTGGCTACTATTTGAGGAAAAAAAAATCATAAATAACACCCACACATGCAACTCTTTTTCAAATTGCAGATTTGCAACCGAGTGCCCCTGGCCTTCACTGCAGCGGGTATAAGCAAACCTCTTGTCACCATTTTAAATGCACCAGCTGTGAAGGGCTAGAAGACTTACTTTCAAAATCCAAGAAAAAATGTGCTGCATTGTGGTCTATGTCCCTGGTTAGCACCTTAATGAGATTACCCATGCCAGCAAACCTAAAAATAAAAATGGCAAGATAATTTAGTTCCAATAATCATTTCCTATCTTCAGTCCACGCCTGGGGCTCGGCTGGAGCAGGGCTCCGTCCACTTCTGCACACGGTGGATCCATCACCCTGCGGTGGGAGGCAGCAAATGTGCCCTTGAGAGGGCCCCTCTTCTCCCCTTCTTCTGAGGGGGAAGCAGTGATTGAAAACTGAAGAGTAATCACGTTCACAAAAATAAATTTCATAAACTTTCATTTGCAGTTTAATACAATTAAAGAATTATGGTTATTTATGAAGTCTGAGTAATTGTTTTGTGTAACTGCAGCCAATAAAACATTACTGCTTGGGACCAGAGCCACCTCAAATGAGCCTGGTGTTACTTTAAACCTGCTTTTGAACATCTCTCCGTAATTCAAAACAAATGTGATTTCAGAAAGCCTCTTAAGCAGTAGTCATCTGTGGCAAATGAACAGTTTTCCCCACCAAATCAGGTAAAATGACAAGTGATTTAAACTTTTCCAAAACAAGGAGATAATCAAGTTTCAACTTGATTCTTCTTATGTTTGCTGTGACATCCTAGCTAAAAGAAAAGCAGAAGAAAAAAATAAATAGCAATTAATCTGGCTCAGATAAACTCACAAAACAATTGCAAACATTACCCACATTTCAGAAATCAGTGTCTTTGGCAGGACTATGAAAAAAGAATGTCATGAAAAGCCAGTCTTTTCAAAGACCTTCCCAATGCTTTGGAGACTTTAAGATCCTGAAAACAAATTTTAAGAATAATTACCCTGGAACATTGGCAGGTCAGTGGGTGCTGCTGCACAACACACTCATGACACTACCTTGCAGAATTACCCCATTTCAATGTCTCTCTGAAATATTCATTCTCATGTTTCAAATTAGTGCAACTCTATCAGAGCAATGTTCACTTGGAGGGAAGCATCATGATGCCCCAATCACGATGAATCAAGAAAACTGAAGCAATGTGAAGTTTTCAAATCTGTGCTGCCAGCAAGGAAGACATTCACAATCTGGGAAGTGCTCAAATACACACGCATTCTTGAACAATCCCTTTCAACAGGGCAATAAAAAGGCAGAGACAAGTCGCCTAATGCCAATTAAAGCCTGTACAGATCCAGATTCAAAAAAAAACCACGTCAATCTCAAAGCAGTGTTTTAAGTGGATCAATTCTACTGTTAACAGGCAAATTGCAAATTAAAAGCGAAGGGTGTTAGATGCCTAAAGAGAACTTTATGTGCAATTACTGACACGCATTCACACCTCAGAAGCATCATCCCTCTCCGTACAAATATCTTCACTTCCCCAAGTGAAAGTCTGTGTAGTTTTGCCTTTGTTTTGGCCAGTCTCATAATAATTTACAGGATCATGCAAGTAGTTTAAATATTCTGAAGCTTAGTTTAAAGAGCAGTTAGTAAATGCAGGACAGATTGCTTAATGGAATCCCTATGGCTTCCTAGAAAGAGTGAGGTAGGGACTCAGTTTTGCCATACAAATAGCTTCTTACATGTATTTGTATTCATTGTCCTTCAAAATTTGCAATATTGATATATGGTTTCTTTTGGGGGAGTGAGGTTAACAAGTAGTAAAGCACATTAAAAGGTTTAACACTATGGTGATCAGGAAATATGCAACATAAGATACACTAACTTAGAGGTAATAGTTCTGCAAACTCCCTCTTTCCAGAAAGGAGACAAATTGAAGGAGGAACTCAATTATGAGAGTAATACCCAAAGGACCTGTGATGCAGAGATGAACACAGAGGTATATGTTCCCTTCTTAGTAAAAATAATTTGTGGTAGCTTTCTTTCTGTTTTAACAACAGAGCCCTTTAGAAGAGACCACTTTTGTTTTCTTGGTGGTGAAACTTTCATTACTTAGATAGCAGCAAAATCTGGAAATCTGACGGAAGCTGGACAGGCACAATGTCCACAATGAAGATGAATTCCAATAGTTACTCAGGATCTCAAAGCTTTTCTTCTGTTTTATGTTCTGAGTTCTTGAATTTACTATTAGGAGTCATTCAGCAAACCAAGAAAACTACATAATTTGATTGCAAACCCAAGCTGCAGCATGTTACCATTTGATAGGATGTGCCTTTTCTGAAGGAACCTTACTAAACAAAATCTTGCATCTGTGCAAGAATTAACAACAATCTGTAATTTGCATGTTTATACACTTCTGTCAGGTCTGCTTCCTACCATCACACCATTGCAGTTGTAGATGTCTCTGTGCCATGTGCTCTAAATGTTCCTGCTGGAGCAGGGGGGTTGGACTAGATCTCTAGAGGTCCCTTCCAATCTCAACCATTCCAGGACTCTGCGATGGTTTCAGACACCATGCAGAAGTCTCACAGAACAGTGATCAGCTCCCAAGGCAGTTCTTGGGGTTCAGGAGGGCTCCTTTAGCATGCAGCACCCTCTGGAGTGTGCAGTACTGGGTACGTACCCTGTATACCCATATCATTCACCTCCCAGGGACTTCGCAGCCCAGCCCATGCAGACATGCCCGCGTGCTATTTCAGCATCACTACAGAATTACACAGTTAATCTCCACCTTTAAGATCCCATGGGGGCTGGACCAGTCAGTGTTCCCTTGCCCTCTCACTGCACAGCACAATTTCTGATAAGGTCACACAAGAAGAGTTGCTGGAGACAGGGGAGGGAAAGGGAGTTAGAAGACAGGCTGCTGCATCTGCAGAGCACCTGGATGAATCCCTGCTTAAGCAAACTAGCTCCTGGGCTCTAATCCAAGGCTCCCAAAAGAGCCAGGGTTACCATGGATTCTTGTTCTGCTGGCCCCAAAATACATGAAAGGGATGATCGCTCATCGCTTTAGGATGAGAGAGGAAAGGCGTCTTCATGCCAAGATGATGACAATCTGCATGCAGCAAAAAGTGAGGGCCTACAAGTGGACTAATCCCAGCTGTCTCTGGGGGCCTCTTCTGCTGCCTGATGCTCTGTAAAAATATCAGAAATAAAAATAGAAGACTTTGATAGTTTTATAAAGATATATCTTGGTAATAAACCACCACGGTCGCATGTGCAGTTAGTCTTAGTCTACACCAAGAGCTCTTCTGAGTTCCCTGAAGGTCTTGCCCTTGGGCTGAAATGAGCAGAATTACTTCTTTAGAAATTGAGATGTGGTTCCACTCAACTAGCTCTGACGTCAAACTGTCAGTGTCTACTTGAGGACACCTTGCAGTGGCAACAGAGTCCTCCTCGAGCACAGTGCCACCCCAGTCAGCTCCAATTCAAGATTTAATTGCCTGGGTAAAGCTCCAAGACCACACAAAGGTACTGCTACAGACTGCAGTTTCTATCGTGCAGTTTGACCTTGTCCCAGGGTTGAACCCCCACTTACGGACTCAGTGCATCCACTGAAGATGACTCTTTGGGGTGACTCTTTTGATTCACAATTGTTCAAGTGCAACTGGAACAAAATCCGCAACAAAAACTATAATTATTATCTAGAAGAATTTGGCACACTGCAATCACAAATGTCAAAAGTATTCACATTCCTGGTTATAAGAACAGTTTACACCACTACCTGCTTGATCTCTTGTCACTTCAGAGCAGTCATCTCTGTCCATTTTCTTTTTTGGGGATTCGCATTGAAAAGCAGTACTTTAAAATTAGATATATTTTTATCCTCAGGGAAGATTGACTGATTTCAGGATTTTTATAGTACAGTTTCCAAAGGTAAAATGAAAGTGCAAGAGATTCAGCAAAATACACACTTTTGAACATGTTTTGTGGCCAGGAAGCCATTATCGTAAGTCAGAGAAGGGGAAAAATATATATATATTATTAGCCTCTTGACAAAAAACTACCTGTCCCCGTGAAGCTGCCCAGGATCCTTCGTGATTTACTCTGCACTCTTAGCGCAACGCACAGGTCACGTGGAACAAGTTGTGGGAAATGGAAGGGCTAGCCAAGAACAGCGTTTCAAACTTGACCTACTTCTGCGGAGTAAAACATACGAAATGCCACATTGGATTACCCTGATTTGCCCCATTTCAGCCTTATGGGGTTGTATGATGTTGCATGCAGTGCCATGATCAGACAAGCGGAAATCAGAGGCATATTTTCAAAACAAATCTTGCACGCATGCCCTTCATGCTGAAAATATCCCTGACACATTTCCTTTTTTTTTTTTTCCTCTCTTCCCTAAGCAAAGCCCAAAGGAAATTTAATAGAAATACATGATGCAACCAAATTCAACCAAGCACCAAAGACATTTCCCTGTCTCTCACCTGAAAGGGGAACTGATTGCATTTGCAATTGGGAAACAGCTGGAAAAAAACACTCTTGGTGAAAGAAGAAACACCAGCAACACATTTGAAAGTGACACATCTTGAATTTTGCTTCGGTCTACTGGAAGAATGGCATACTCTCAGAATATTATAAAAACAGCTGCACAAGTAGATGCAAGATATTTATGATCTTGAAAAAAGAATGCCTGCTTAAAGAAAGTTTCAGCTTGCCTTTTAGAGGCCGTGTGTACAACATCCCTGCGGCTACTTTGAACAAAGCTCAGGCCAGCTGAGCAGGAACATCCCCAGTGTGAAGCCTGCTCTGTTACCACCTAAGGACACCTAAGCTTTGGAGGTAATTCAACATCACACTACATGCAAAGTACTTTCATTGATGGGGGAGGAATTGTATTTTTGGTTTTCAACTGGTCAGGCATGTGTGACACAAACCTCTCATGCAGGCAGATTCTGATAAAATTATATTTTCTAATTGAAAAGAACATAAACCCTGGACAAACAGAAACCAAGCTGACTGTCTCTCTATAAGGCTGTCAAGCTAGAAAAAACATTATCAGCCTGGCAATTGTTTCAAGGCTTACTGAACATTTTCTGCCTACAGTATCTTGCCACAAGAAGCAAAAGGGCAGTGAAGAAGTGGCTGCCCACATTCGCTGGATCAAAGACAGACCTTAGCAACACACAGTATTGAAAGCAGAAGCCAGCTGGATTCAGAGCTGTTTTCTTTCCTGAAGAAATTGCTCAGCTTCGCAGCCAGTGACAGTATTTCTGCGCTCAACCTTAAAAACTAAAAGCTGCAGAGACAGAAATAGGCTTGTGAGCAGCACTGCAGGAATTAGTCCTTTCAAAATATCTTAATATTTTCCTTGGATCACATGTTTTTTTCCTGCAGTATTTCTCATCTGACCAGTGCAGAAATCCTCTAAAATATCCTAACCTGCACTCCTGATATTATTAATAGGGTTGAAAGTAATTAAGTAATTAAAGAAACTAAGGTAAACCAAGCCAAAAAAAGAGTAGTAATACACATTGGTCAGATGAAAAATAATTTCCTGAAATAACAGGGAGGGGAAAAATAGTTATTATTCAGCTTGAGAAAAAACATCAGCAAGTGAAGTTGGTCTCATTTTCAGGAATGAGATTAATAGGTATCATGTTATTAGAAAAAAAGATAGCAACCTGGATACTAACACTCAAATTTAATTCATATCCTTGATTAAACGAATACTGGAAGTGTCACATTCATCGTTTCCATCAAACACTTTAATAACTGAACAATTTCCCTTCATTACTAGATCAGATTCATCAGTTTGCATGTCCACTCTTACAGAGCTTCACTGTCTACACCCAGGCAAACGCTCTACTGTTTTCCACTGCTGACACCTAGTGGGTAACTCTTCCACATGCCACTGACTAGGAGGAATTTGCCATAATCTCTTCCCTGAAGAATAAAAAAACAAAAGCCAAAAATATACCACTGAATACCAGGAGTTTGAATCAGCAATATGTTACCTCAGCAGTGGAAAAGGGCTATACTGCCACGCAGAAGATATTTCTATATATAAAGTATTCAGGATACTCACTGAAAGTGGTCCTTAAAACCCACGTAATGCCACCTCTGTTAATGTCAGTGTTTTGGCTAAATTGAATTTGATGCAACAAACTGATTTAGTCAAAACTGAAGTTACTTCTTGTGTGTGTGCGATCACACCAGGTCTTCTTACTGCAGAAAAGGATGGGTTGAAAACCTGACATACCGGGCAGAGAGCTTTGCCAGGCACGTGGTGAAGAACAGACTCCTTGAACCCAGAGCTGCAAAATGTGGTCAGTGTTCATCCATTCATTCTCTGAGGGAATGAAGGAAAAGGCATCAAAGAAGCCACCGTTCCTCTCGGAGGAGCACTCTTAAAACCTTGTTGATCATGCCTCTCTTAAGAGGCAGGAGTTGCTCTTTGTGCTTTCTATCTGAATTCTGCATAACACTTTGTATTGAATTCAATTGCAAACGTCAGAAAACTACCTTGTTTAGCTCAGAGACACTGCGATCCTAATGCAATTTACGCTTTGCCTTCTCCAGGCAGCGGGAAGCCTGGAGTCCTTGCAGTGCTGCAGCTGCTCCAGCAGAGGTCACAGCTTCACCACGGCACCTTGAGGTGCCCCACGCTCCGCCGACCCCGCGGTCCCAGCCCCGGCTGCCGAGGCTGCCGGCAGGGAACTTCCCTCCAGCTCAAACACGGCATTTCACCAACCGCCCCAGCAGCACGGAAACACCCCGGCAGATCTGTCTCTTTTTAAGCAAGCTGAGCGCCTTCTGTTTCCATTTTCTTGCATTGCAAGAAAAAAAGGCAGGAAGGAAACAAAGATCCCAAAATTACTACATTTCACAGGGGAAAAAACGTCCACGAGTTGCAATCCCTGAGAACGGTATTGCATAATATTTCTCCAAAATACCTATACTCTCATCCATATGAACCTGAAAGCTGAACGACGGTCCCTGAGGTTTTGTGCATTACCCTGATGCTACCACATTTGAGAACTCACTTCAGTGAGGTACCAGCTCCGGGTGCTGAGGGGCAGAGGAAGCCCTCTGGCTTCCCAGTCACATCCCCGGAAAGGCTGACTTCTGCATTTCGGGAGAGTTTGCTGACTATCCCACAGAGCTGTTCCTTCCCAGCACACCAGTTGCATGAGGTACGTTTGCAGAATCTAGAAAGCCAGTGAAACACACCAAGCTGCTGATGGCACAGTAGAAGATGACAAGCAAGGTGATATTCCTTCCCACTCCATCTGCTTTCAAAAGCAGTAACAAAACTGGATAGGCATCAGACTGGGGCAGGAAAAGAAAAAAAAAAATCCATTTCTACATGGAGAACCATACAGCAACCAGAAGATAAAACCTAAAAGCAACCATAGGAGGAGAAGGAAGATTCTTAAATAAACTGTTAAAAGGACAGAAAGAGAGGAAGGGAGCAAGTGATCAGTGCAGTACTGGAGTTCCACAGGGCTGTTCAATGTACACGACCTCGGATGGCCCAGAGCAACATGAGGAGAAAGTCTCTGATCACATGAGGGTAGAGGGAGGCAGGGGAACTATGGAAAAATCTCAGACTAAAATGGCTTCACAATAAAATTTAATGTAGGAAACTGTAAGGCGATGAATCAGGGAAAAAATCATCCCAACTTCACATTGAAGATTATAGGTTCCAGGTTTAGCCATTGCGATTCTGGACAGAGATCTTTGATTCATATTAATTTTAGCTCAGGTTTGCAGGTAATTCTGCTCATGAAGAGTTTAATTTAGCCATTCGGTTTGAAAACACTTGATTTATACAAGGAAACTGTGGTTCCTTCATATCAAAAAGAATATGGAAGAAATGGGAAAGTTCAGAGAACCACTACATATATGATCAAAGGTCTAGAACAACTTCTGCACAGAGAACAACTTATCACTGAAGAATATCAAATAGATACAGTGATGCTCTCGGGGTAAGAAAAATACTTGAGCTGAAAATATTTCTGCACTAAAAACACTAGTAAAGGCCCTCCCCACTCCGGGTCTTTCCTAGTAAATGCTGCGCTGGTGTGTGGAGGTGTGGAAGGAGGAGCACGAGGAAGCGCATGCGTTCAGAGGGAGGCAGGATGGTGCAGACCTGTCTGCACAGAGCCAGGGGCTGACTCACGAGGGCGGCTCTTGCACCGCATCCTTCACCAATGTGCAGCAAGCTGCAAAGATCTGCACTGGTTCAAACTGTGCCCTTGTACCTTCCACAGTCACACATGGGAATCAAGAGCCATCAAATGAAAATGATCCCAACTCTGGTACTAGCTATTTTCTGCGGCAGTTTGTTACAGATCAGGAAAACATCATTATGTGGTTTTTTTTTGCTCCTACACTCCTCCTAAAAACCTACAGGCACAATACTGGGTAAACACACCGTTCACCTGAACCTGCAAGCTCTGAGAATTATAATAAAAATCTGAAATAAATCTCAACAAAACCACTGATTTTTGCCCAACAAATATTCTAATATGTTGATCAAATTCTGTAATTCATGGGGTAATTATTCCAGTTACACATTTATAATGCCTCATAATTCTTCAACAGGGTGTTCACACATCTTTAGATGTGGAGTTCAGAAATGTTTTCTACTATTGCCAACCCAACTGATGACAAATAATTAATCAGCTCCCTGGAATTTCAAAAGGCTTTTTGGTGACTTACCAGATCTGGAAGAAAAAAAACAAATCCTACCTCCTATTTAGTACCATTTCCTTCAACCTGACAGACGAAACACAGCCATGAGGGCATAGCACAGTAAGCACGAAGTCTAACACACTGAATATGCTGTACAGTAGCTTACGTGTCAAGTAATGGGTTTTAAAACTAGGAGGCAGAACCATCACATAAGACCACGTCCCACTTCGCCTCACAGGCCAGTCCAAAATACTGGTTCCTAGCTTAAGGCACTTGATCCAGAAAAAGATTGGAAGTTCCTATGTAACTTCAGCAAAGACAAAAAAATAAATAAATAAATTCTGAAAAAGAATAAAGCAACATTCCTCATTCCAATCTTTTAAGTTTAAACCCAATCTTTCAAGATAAACTCTTAAACGCTGCCAAATTAGTATGCTTTGTACACACTGAAAATGTCTTTTACTTCAAACAACAGAATTTCTTCACATCGCTGCAGTGAAAATCCTCCAAAGTGACCATATTGTCTGTCACACAATGCTCTGCCACCTTGTTTATCATCTTTAACTAAAGAGAAATGGATTCAGTTATAGATCATATTACTTATTGCAGAGAGTACTTATTTCAGAAAATATTGCAGAAAATGAGGAAAAAAGGAATTCTTGAAGAGCAAATTGGTAATTTTCAGCATAATCCGGGTTTTGCCTTTTAAGAGATTAGGAGGGATTTTAAGCAGGGTAAATTTCAATTCTTACCTACAGCCAGTGCTGCTCCCTGTTCTTGGCCTCCAGTCTGTTTTAAAAGACAAACAAGATTATGAAAATACATTCTTTTGCACTAAGCAAGTCTTTAATTTCATGTTATGTGACCTCGTAAAAGCAAACACACATTTCTGTTCTAGACAGTTCTCAATCTACTTTATAAAGGCAATAATGGATTTACTTTAACTTTTGGAAAAAAGGTTGCAAACAGCTCGTATGCAGAACTATGTTTCTTCTCTAGGCACGTGCATAAACAGAGAACGCAGTTTGATTTTTGGCAAAAAAAAAAATGTTTCTAGGGAAAAGGTTGTTATGCTAGATCCTATCTGTAAGAACATACATAAACTTAGACACCAGCAGGTCAAAGCGGCAATAAAACATCAATGGTCAAGTTTTTTGCTTGCAGCAAGAGATAAACTTTAGGAAGTCAGATAGCAGTAACATGATACCCTTAATTCAGTCACACAAACTAGCTCTTGGGAACCCATGGCCCGGACGCCGACCTCCCAAAGCCACGTGCACCAAGCGAACACTTTCAAGGCACTGCTAGAAAGCAGCTATTCAATAAGGAAAACCAGCACTACACTGTAAAAGAGAAAATCTGGAGCAGAACATTATCTAATAAAGCTTCAGCAACAACATGTAGCAGTGCAAAGTGCATCACGTCATAGCAGCTAAGGGGGCTCGGAGACCTGCAGCCCCAGGGGCAGCGCAGGACGGAGTCTTGGTCACAGACGGAGCACAGGAGAAAAGCGAGTGCCTGACACTGCTGGGTGGACATTTATTTCCCTGCTCCCTCTACACAGCCCCTACTGTGATTTCTTTGTATGGGAGCAGCACCTGCTGCTTCCCTCCCCAACTGGCTCCGCTTCCTTATCCTCCTTTGAGGAGCAAGAGCCAGAGGGGCGGCAGGACAAGGGGAGCTGACAGCGCTATCTTTGTAAGAGTGGTTGGGTTCCCGTAAATCCCATCTACTCTCACTAGACTCATTTAAAATATGTTTTCTTCTTCCTTACAACTGCCCGATTCATGCACTGAGACAAACAACAAATGAAACACTGACTGGAAAATGCTGGGCACTTAGAGGCCAGTAGTGACCATAGCTCATGCTTTGAGCAGAGACACAAAAACCAAAGTCAGGCAAACATAAAACCTTGTCTCCCAACATGAAAATAAAATAATGTCAAAACAGGTAAGAACTTAAAAGTTTCTACCTAAAAAAAAAAAGATTTTGGAATAACTAAGAGCTCTGATTAAGGTAATTTTGGCTGATTTGGCTAAGTTAATTTACTGAGCTACTCAGAAACAAGGAAAGTTCAAATTCATTACAACAACCAGACTCTCTCTCTCTGTATAGATAAAATAACATCGAAATAGTATTGGGGGGTGGGTGGGAAATCAGTACGAGCAAGGCTGGGGACTTCTTTTTTTGGAAAATGTTCTTAGTAACAGTATTAAGTTTGCTCCTACATAAAGATGTCGACATTTCTCACTGACAGAAACATTAGAAAAAAAAAACAACTAGAATTGCTGGCTCTTCTTTCCAGCCAGAACACTACATTTGTAAACATAAGCAGTGAACACTTGAAAGAGATGGGGGCTGGCGCTTGTCCTGGAGACTTTTAAGGAATTAAATTTAACATTAACATTTAACATTAAGTTTTGCAGAACTCTCGTAATAACTGCAGAACAAGGAGATGAAGAGGGTTAGCACAAAGCCATTACAGGAAAGAGAAGCAAGCACAAAAACTGAGAATTATGGTCAGTTTGATCAACATCAATAACAGGCAAACAGATATTAGTATAGGAACCCACTGACCAGATTCTCACCTTTCACGTCATCATGCAAAATAGATCAGACTGAGACATCTGATGCTACCAGTTTGCTTCACACAGCCAAGCTGATAGATAATTTGATTTTTGCACAGTGTGACTTCACATCAAGGGATATTTTAAATGCATAGACTAGGCTATGCAATAAAGCACAGGCGAAAGAGTGGAGGAATTGGCTGGGAGGCCTCTAGCAGTCAGTGGGATGTAACCATGGAACATCCATTAAAAGTGGCCAGATACCAAGTTAATAGTGTGACAGTCTCCACATGATTCATTTCTGGGAGATGCACCTCAATTCAGACATAGAAGAGTATGTGAATAAACAGCTTCCTATTCCAAGCACATTACTTGGGTTCTCCCAGGATCTGCGCTGTATCTGAACTCCCTTCTCCCTTGGCTTCCTAACATCTGCATCTGCAGAATAATAGCTTCCTGTACGATCTACCGGCACAAGAGGAGACGCGTAGACTATACAATTTAACAGGTAGTTCAAAACTACCTAACGACTGCTAGAGAATCAAGCATTTTTCCTATCATTTGTCATTCTGAGGTACCAAGCATTTAACTTATGTTATGAAGAGCATATGTATATATATATCCTTATGTGCGGTTCTGGGCAGAAAAGTCACCTTTTTTCCATGGGTTAAAAATTGCTGGCTAGTGTGTTTGTATGTGTATATATATACACATATATATATGTATATATATATCCTTATGTATATATTTACACACACATACTTACGCACACACAGCCTAATCTTTTCTTGTGCATCTATGATTTGCAACCTAACTTCCTTGCAACAGATTTGGGCCAAAGCCTAAGTTAACATCTTCTATAGCAGGAATTCAGAGAGTTGTGGCTGCAGTTGGAGAAGAGCCATTGACAGCCATTAGTGAATCATCTCAACTGCAGCAACCCATTTCTTTCAGAAGGAAACAGCACCAAGTATCACTCAGTTTGCCAGAGGAAAAGCCTGAAGTTGATAGAAATCAAATGTTACCCAAACATAAAAGACTTGCTAAGTAAACTCACCATCCCTCTGGATAGGGAAGCTGGAAAAGATTTGGATCAGGCTAATCACTGAGCAAGCCCTGTGCTTTGTGCGTCCATCTTAGGCTGGAGCTGCTCCTGCTCAGCTCAGAAGCAGGTGGAAGCAGATTTTGGCAGAGCACAAACCAACTGGCAACTTCCAATACGGCATCTTCTGCCTAACCTCGACTGACCTGCGAGGCCTCCACATAAACACAGACTGGGACTGAGGGCTGCTGACAAGATCTGCTTACAAGGAAGGTGATTTTGCAGCTAACATTCAGGTTTTTCTGGTTGCTAGGAACTGATAACATGAGGAGACAGCAACTTGTAATGAGACCCTAGATCGATTGCTTCCAGTGCAATAGATTGGTGTTGCTCTCAAGCTTTCTGCTGAGCTGCTAAGTACTCCATCCAACCAGCAGGCTTATAATGCTGCTGAAAGAAAATGTGAAGTACAGGAATGCCTTTGTAGGTTAAGTACTAGGCAAAAAGGCTTTACTGCTCCTCAAAAAACAATCCAATTTGCTACTTTCCAAAGCACGTAGAACTGCTTCTCTGAAGTTCCAGACTGCACTAAACTTTCCCTTGATGAGTGCCATCAGCTTGAGGAGTCTTAGTGGCTCTCAATCCACAAGTCTTATCCACCCTATCCTCCTAACACTGAGCAAAACAGCACCTGGTCCACACGCTGCAGGGCTCAGGGCTATTTCAAGACACTCCTGCTCTCTTCCCTCAGGCACAAGCTGGAAATTAAATTCAAGGAAGCCATCCCAAAACCTAAATCTTCCTGGAATTAGAAGCACACATTAAAACATAGGAGAACAAGGCAACAAAGAACCAACTCTAAGTCACGCACATCCCATACCTTGTGGGTATGAAAGAGAACGGGAATAGAAATAAAATTTACGTTTTACACAAGCAATGATAATAGGTATCCAGAGAGTATATCCAGCTTAAGATCAGGACCACATTTCAAAGAAAGTTTTGGGGCATTTGCAGAGGAATCCCTGTTTAGTGCCAGATGGAAACCAGCTCCCAGACTAGCCCTGCTGACTAAAAGAAGATTCTGCTATACATGTAGGGCTACCAAACACTCATTAAGTCTACATAATGGCAGTAAGTACATATTACTAGTACAATCTCAGTTCAGATAAATTACCTCAAATCTTGTCTCCTTTGTCCATTTCCTTGTCATCCTTCTAAAGCTAAATTGGATCCTTGAAGTTTGTATGGTACATTAAGTCTTTCCCTATCCTATACTCTCTCTCAAGGCTGTTTTATGGCCTCTCACATTCATTTCCACACTGAAGGCTGTTTCAAAGGCTTTATAATTCGATGATAGAAATGGCAGTCCAAATAAAAACTTTCTTGGGAATTCGAGTCCTGCACTAGACATTTGCCAAGAGCACGGATGTTATATTTTAGTCTTCTGTTCACAGACTAAAATGCAACACAACTGATGTGAACTTTTCACACCCTCCATCCAAATGTCTATTGCGGTTCCACAGGCTAAATTTAGTGCCAGTGGCTCTTCAGTTGCACTGCAAGCCAAGTCCACAAAGCACTTTTGCAGTTTCTCTGTAACTTACTCTGAATATTCGGTTTCAAAGTAACATAGCAATGAGCTATACTCAGGTTTGCTTTGAAGTAAATATTTAAAGGAAGTTTAGACGATGCACTACAGATTTAACAACAGGAAAACAACTTGTACGGCATAAAAAGAAATTCACCGATATACAAGCCAACATTCTGCATGAAAACTTGTATTATTTCTACCTCCACTGGGATTTTAATTCATGGAAATGGGCTAAAACTTCAAGTTTTTCTGGAGGAAAACGGTACATAACACATATAAGAGTCTTCATTTGCTGAAAGTATTCTAAAAAAAAAGGCCACGATTTACATAACATCGATGTGATGAACCATAAGGCAAATTACAGGATTTATAGAAAGTTACAGTTAAGATCCTTAAAGTACAAGCTACTTAGAGCTCTGTTTTCTGAAGCACTCCGTAGATAATTAGTTAAAACTCAGGCAGCAAATGATGCGAGCTAAAGCTCAGAGGCTTAGTGAAAATAGCAAGAGGAACCATCATAATCCTGCTTTTTGCATACTGTCAAAGCTTTACATAGGGAAAAATGCACAAGTTGAAGTCAAAAGCATTTTTCACCGAAACAGAAAGTTAATTTGAATATTTCCAGGTCATCCTTATGGATTTATCAAAGCTTGACTTCAGCTAAGAAGAAAAACAAGGAATTTCAGGCAAATAAACATGGGGGAAGGGGAAGGGAGAGGGAAGCAGAACTGATGTGAGTCTGGGCAAGGCAGCTTCCTGTTTTGCTGCGAACTGCAAAAAAAATTACTGTCACACAGTAAAATATTCAGACTACTGAACTTGCTAATTCTGAGAGCATATTGCCTCCTGTACTTCTTTTAAACTGTCACAAATCTATATCCTGGAGTGATTTAGCACTGCACATATTATGCAAGCAGAATTTTGAAGAACCTTGAAGACCAGCCAGGTTTTCCGTACTCAAAAAGTGCTCCAGTATTCCTAGTGCAGGACTAGGTGCTGAACATCCTGAGTGATACTCCAGTTTGCCATTTATTGCACATTCACCTTCCCTCTGACTACCTAACTGTGCTATTTGTCAGCCATGCTGCTTCCTTTGATGCTCTTCTGTTAACACCCATTTGTGAAGTGTTCTGGATACCGAAGGGGTGATTCAAGCCCTTCTCATCCAAGGTACACACAGGGTATCACGGCGCCTTAAGACTATGACGAAGTTTAAGATGGAAAGTTCATGGTGACTCAAAACAGAGACAAAACAGTAGCCTGGCCCAGAAAGCCTGCAGGGAGACTCACCAACTTGCACAATGCAAATGACAACACCAACAGCTGAAAGGTCTTTCCCAGGTAAACATTATTAGTAGTTTATTAGCAGCTCTGACCAACCCCAACTAAGGCCCATGGCCCTGTATAATAACACTTACGCAGAGGGCCCTTATTTCATGATTTCTGCACTCAGAGTAAACACTGAGACCCTCCTTCAGGACTATATTACGTTGAGCAGAAAGGAATGTACACCAGAAAAGAAACTGAAATAAGAAAATAGAGCAACTTGTCACCTAAAATATTTTTATGGGTTTTGGTGAATTCTAACTATGAGTTGATTCCCCAATGCTATCAGAAAAGAGATGAACTGTTAAAAAAAATCTTAGCTAATGTTCAAATCACCAAGATGGTAAGATGAACCTAGATCTAAGAAAATAAGGGTAGAGCTTCATTAGTGCTGCAGACAGCAGCTCAGAGGCAACGTGGCTGGTTTAGGGCAGGCGGGAGAATAAAAACAGGCTGTTTGGGAAGCTTGGGAAGCTCCTCCTACTGACACCAACCTGGGTCAGCTCAGCCACACACTTCCAGGATGGACAAAAGGTTAGGTTTGATCTTGGAAACATACACAAAAATCAGTTACATATCAATACAGGGCCAAAAATATAAATATGGGAAGACAACTTTTGGCTGAGGTCCTTATTCAACAGCGATGGCCCTCAGAAAGAGCTCTGATTCCTCCAGTTACAGCCCCCAGGCTCACAGGAGTGTCCCCAGAGCAACCATCCCAGTGGGCTGAAAACCAGGCCTGGAGAAGTAAGTGCTAGGAGTCTTGTTCTCTACTGAAAATGGGGCTTAAAAATGAAAGAAAAAAAAAAAAACAAAAAAACAGAAATTTCCTTTAGTAAGCACTTAAAAGCCCTTCTGTAAGCCAGGAAGTGAGATAAGCAACATTTGGCATTAACCTGATGGAAGAGGCCCCATAAGCCTGAACGTGAGAGCCCAGTCACCTGCTCACCAAGCTCAGCTTTTTAGGTCAAATGTCTTCCTCGCAAGAAAAAAGTTTACATATTTTGCAGGTCTGTTTACAAGTGACTTTTAGAAAAGTCAAAACAATCCTTGAATTAATGTGTGTGATTTGAAGGCTCATTGAGCAAACAGAACTAAACACTTCATGTTGTCCTGAGCAATTATTTACAGGTGAAGAACAAACAGCAGCTTTCCTCGTGAACAGCACTACATGGCTAAAGGCTCAGGTCGAACAACAGGTTACTCTGCATTAAAGCAGAAAAAAATCCCTTTTATAAAATAAAAACCTTCAAGCATTGCAGTTGGATTAGTACATTTAAACAGAAGGTATTTTGGAATGGTTTTGCAGAGACCATCCTGCTTCACTGCAGTCTAGAGCATCCCTCATGGCTTTCAGATCTACCACCACTTTCATTCAAGCTGTTAAATTTTAAGGCTGCTGTGGGAGCAGCGATACCGCACATGAGCACACACAGTTTTACCTGCCTTTAGTGAGCATCTGCTATTAAAGTTTAAAACAGCCAAGACTGCCCAGGTTTTTAAGGCCAACAATCTATTCCAATGCTGTTATGAGCAATCCCATTAAATAAGCCCCAAGACAAGTCACAGCAAGATACAGGAGCTCACTTTGGTCTTAAAAAAAGAAAAAAAAAAAAATTGTCACCCTTAGACACCAGCATTAACTTAAAATAAATACCCGCTGGTAAAGCCAGAGCCAAATGATCAAGAGTTCTACCAAAATATTTTCTAGGCAGTGACAGAAACACAAAGAGGAGCTGTATTCAGCATCCAGACTCAACGCAGCATTTCAATAGATCCATTATTGCACAGAGGAGACAAATCAATCCCACAAGCTCTGCTGAACTGCAAACAAAATTTATGGACAAACCTACAGCCATACATTTACAATAATACTAGCAAAGGAGATGGGTTTTAACTTGTGGCACAAATGGGAAATAAGAGTGGTTTCAGTTGTCAGAAAGAAGTACGTTTTTCTTCATGTATTTACAGTATGTGACCTCACTGTGAATGATTTTCCTTTTACCCTAATGGTTTCATCCCACTGTCGCTATCTGGTTGGCTCTACAATGGAAGCTTTTCAAGTTCTTCCAAAGCATTTTTACCTTCACTACTTTTGATACTGGTTATGTAACATCTCACAAAATAAGCAGCCTGCTTTTGAAAGCACCTTAGAAGCTGCAGTTTTTATTTAACACCTATTTCCTAGTAGAGAGGAAACATTTGGGTCAAGCAAAACAGAACAGGACCTTGCACTGCAGCTCCTGCCACACGCTTGTTTAACTTGCATATAAACTTCAAAGGCAGCCAAAGGCAAGCAGAAATCCCTAACACTGGCTTTTCTCAACACAGATTCTCTAAATGAGATCATTTGCTACGCAGGTACGGGGACAAATCGAGCCTGCTCAAAAGGAAGCTGCACACTGAAAGGTTTTTCAGGCAAATGCTGCTCTCAGAAGAGCTGCACAAGCCACAACAAAGAGCTCTCACAATTAACAAGATAATGGCAGGAATGTATTTGCTTCCACTTTGCAAACATGATACTGAAGGTGTTTTCATATTTATTAAATTAAAATTCAAAGCCTGTTAATCCACAGGCAGTGCAATATCAATGAAGCAGAGACTCCACAACGTGACAAGCTGCCTTGCCTTCCTCCTCTTCATCATTACAGGGAATTAATTCAAAGTTAAACAGAAAGATTTTTAAATTTTTGTGCATGCAGATATGAGATACACAGCTCTCAAACAAGAATGAATAATTATCTGGGATTATACTCAAAAGCAGGAGAAAATAATAAAGATCTTCTCTAAATGACTGATATTAGGGAAAAAAATCTGTACAAGTCTGTTAATGCAAAAGAAAAGCTACTACATAAAAAACAGGGAAGACACTATAATATCTTATGTCTGTCAGTGTCTGTGATTAGGGGCAGCTGAAACATCACACCCAGAATGGACAAGTGTGGGCAAAACAGGCACACTGGCTCCCCACAGCCGCTTGGGCTGCTCTGCACCACACTGAGGGCTCTGGTTTAGCAGGTCTAGCTGAGTACCAGCCACACATAGAGGCTGGAGGGGAGCTGGAAGCAGGAAAGCAGACGGATGAATCCTCGTGCTTCTTTCAACTGCTACTCTAACTGGTTTTTCAGTTTTCCATATTGGGCAAACAGTGACAGACATGCACAGTTTGTTCATATCATACACAATCAGAAAGATCCAAAGGATTAAAGTTGCCTCTTGGATAATTGCCGTGTGGTTTGAAGCTTGTTTTAATAATGCAATACACTTATCTCAAACCACGACACACCATATGCCACAGGTTCCTTCTTCTGCAAGCCGAGGGCCATGCACTTACAGACTTGGGATCTGGGAAGGAGTCCCAGACACATCTTAGTATCAGGAGACACCATCTTACAGAGTCAGGCACCAAAATTCTTAAATTAGTGCCTCCAAATAGCTGTATCGTACAAGCCATCTCTATATCAGAAAGGCTACATGAAGTCAGACACACTTTTCACTGTACTATTTCTGACAGACACATGTGATTTTGCTGCTGTTAACACAAGTTTGGCCAAATCACTGAACAAAATGTTTTAGCATTCTTTCTCTATAGCAAACACTACTCTATACAACTTTATAAAGCCATCCTCAACACTGCTTATATAACTTAGGCAAGTAAATTAGCACAGGAAGCTTAATAAAGCATCTGTAAATATTTGGGTTGTGAAAGGTGAATGCTTCCCTACTGGTGAGGATGCCTCTTCTCTCCACATTTAACCCTGGACCCGGCTGTTTGTCCCATTTAAAGGAAGAACCTTCCCCAACACTAGTTCACTTACTGCTGAGCTACAGAACTAACAGTAATAAAAGTTTATGTTTTATAGGTAGTATTTAATAAGGGATAAGGGATAATCACAGCGGAAAACTAAATATATATTTAATTCACCACTCTGTGGAGGTTTTCCTCTCCATTGAAGGCTACTATTTTATTTACAACATGATGTATTTGAGAAGACAGCTATCAATTCAGTAGCTCCTGTTGGTGCACACTTATTTTGGCTATGTCAGTTTGCATTCTGAAATCCCAAATTCTTTTTGTATTTCCCTATGATCAGTTTGTAGAAGTTTGTTTGCTCAACCTCTTACTTGCAGCTTGGTAAACTGCTAGGAAGAGGTCACAGGTATCCATTGAAAATTCTCAGAGTTTTCGAAATCTAACGACAATCTACAGACAACTTTTTAACACCTGTAGTCTTAATACACATCCTTAGCTATATTATCACATAAAATTAAAATTGTCAGCACTCAGAAAAAAAGAATAACTCAAAGCACATTAATGATACCTCCTAAAGCATCTGAAATGAGCAGGTTTAGCCATGTTCTATTCCTAACCTCTATTTTTAAAGTTTCCTTTTTCTCTCCATGTTTGCACTACTACACTTCAAATAGATAGCCTTTGTTTAGTAAGGAATACAGACACACTATTTTAGAATAGAAAATATAAATACATCTCTTCTGGTAGAAGATGAGGAATTTATATCATTTTATATTCTGACTTAAATATCTATATATTAAACACTAGTACTCTGACTTTTCTGACATTAAACTGCACTTAATGGCCAAAAATACCCCACACAAACTATGGTGTGAACTACTCCCTGCTTTCAACAGACTAAGTTAATGGAAAACATGCACATTCTATAAACAAAGACACCTAAACAAGTGTTTACCAGTTGGTAGAATATTCGTGCAGTCTTAACAGAGAACTCCTCTTCCTCAGGTTGCTGGTGCAGCAGTTTGTCTTCAGAACCTGAGCAAACAGGAGAACAACAGTAAGAAGAAGTGGTATTCAGAAGTGACGTCAGCTGGACTAACTCAGAGTTAATCCGCTGTCACTGTGATGCCATCAAACAGAGTTAAGAATTCAAATAAAACACGCTGATTTCAGAAATAGTTGGGATTTTACAGAAGCAGCAGTAGAAGCTAATGGAAAGGCGTCCTTACGAACACCTCTGAGTCAGAGAGGCAATTAGCTCTCCATGATCACAAGCACCAGAAATAGAGCATTGCAGCTCAGCACTGCTGAGCAAAGATGTAAGTAATTGCAGCACCAAAAAATAGAGCATTACATCTCAGCACTAGTGAGCTAAATTACAAATAGTTGCAATAGAGAAGAAGAGGGAAAAAAACCTACCCTCTCTGTTTTACCTACAATGTCATATGTGTTTTCTACAGAGGGGGAAAAAAAACCCCCACATGCTTTCTATCTACAGCTTTCGCCAGGTAAAAATAATATGGTCAAAAGCAGCTTTTACTGTTCTGAGTTTACTCTAAAATTACTTACATTTCCCTCCCACAAACAAAGTCGCTGCTTTACGAGTTTTGTGCTTACACAGTCAGATCAGAAGAGCGTTTCCGATGGAAACTCTCCACTGAGCTCTAGACACAGCATCCTCAGCACTGTTCATTTGCAGTAGTTCTCACATGGCAAACAAATTCCACCTTTTTTTATTACTGTAATTGGATGATGGTTTGGTAGTTCTTTTTTATTTTGACTATCTTAAACATTTCTGAGTGTTCCCAGCTCAACGTGCTCCAGTAAAATCATTGCAGCTCTTCCTTCTCCTTGCATCAGACCTATGCTGTTAGTATAAGAAACACTCCTTATATTATCTAATCCCGATTAACAAGTATTTAACACAAAAACATGCCGCACTGATGTAAAACTAATCATGAAGACCAAAGTACTGCTGAAAAGGGAGGGATGTCATTTTAGCTATAGTGAGAACTATCACCAGAAGCTGCTCTCCCTGCATAGAACCAGCCTGCAATCTAAGCTGGAGGTGCAGTGAGAAGAGGCAAATTAAGATTTTTACACTGCAAATGTCACTGTACAAAGCACCAGCTCTCTCTGTGCAAGAGAGATTCTAGAAAGGACCCAAGACCCTGGATCAGACCTGGCTTCTGAACAACCACTCTGCTCCCGTTTCAGGCCCCTTTGGTCCTGGCGCCTCCTGCCAAGCGCCTGCCTGAAGCCAGCAAGGGCCAGCAGCTCAGCAAGCACCGCTGACTGTGATTAAACAGAAAACTTCACATTTCCACTGGACCAACTCACATAAGACCACAGCACCAGTTCTGCATGTTTCGACTTTGTTATAATCATCTGAAGCAGCGCACAGGGTTGTACTGATCTAACCCTCCATCCCAGAGCTTCATCCTGTCCCAGACTCACATTACCCCCGTGCTGCTTGAATTTGTATAAAAGCTCAGGGATATCAGAAGTTCATCAGGATCAAGATGCAGAAGAGATCTGAGCTCAAAGCATCTCCTCAAATTCCCCCCAAAGCGCTGCCTGCCAAGCTGAAAACCTGCCCTCTACTTCCCTTCCTTACTCCTAGCAAATATTCCATAGTATTCCAAATACTATTCCCACATGTAGTACTGGACAGGCTGAGGCAGGTGAGAGATGCCATTTCATTGCTTCAAGTATTGACAAATTACGCTGCATCTTCAAAATCCAGAGAAATCTGCATTTTCACAGCTTCATATAGCAAGTTACTTCACCAAACATTAAAATGTTCTGTGTGGTGCATATTTAGGAATAACTCTAGCCAGCATTGGCCCATAATACCAAACACTGCAGGACAGACATAACCCACATTTAAAAAACACAAAAGCACCTTAGTCTGTGTATTTGTGTATGTGTATATATAGTCTCATGAAGATCCTTAAAGATAAGGAAGTGTCAGACAGCTTATGGCAGATGATAAATAATTTTGTTGTCATACAGAAGAGATCACATAATTTTTGCAGAGCTTCTTATGGATGTACAATACAACTGATCCAGGTACAGAGGTAACAAACCTATAAATATTAGAATTCACATGGATTGCTCCATGGAAAACAAAGTTTGTTAGAGAAGTTCATCCCTCATTAGAACATTTTTTTCCCTCCTCTTAGAAGCACATTGCCAAAACTTTAATTCCAAGTTAAAGGCAGGAGCTCTCCTGTGATTTGAGGAATTGGCAGCCAGAGAACTATTAAAATATTCCCAGGAGTTTACTCCTACGCAGCGGAAAGGGGAATAATTTATCATCTGCTTATTTTCAGGAGAGTAATGAAACTGAATATTTAAGATCAAAAGAATTACACTCAAACTCAATAGTTTAAGCTTCTACTATGCATCAGTGATAATTAGTACCGATTATGTTACAACACACTACAAAGAAAAAATTAATGGGAAGACTTTGGTTTTGCTCCAGAAAATTGCCTAGCTCCGCTTCCACCTGACACACCAGAGTACACAGGAGATGCACAAGAGATTCCCCCCTCAAATGATTTCTTTTCTTCATTCACCAGAAGAGTTTCAGAGTTACAGAGAAGCTAATTTTGTTTGTTTTGAACATACGAGGATATTCTTTATAGGTTTAATCTGGAAAACATCAGAACACGTTAAGGCATCAAAAGTTAATTTGTATGCCAGGTGAAGATTATCCCATTGAATTTAAGAGTTACAGAGACATAGGATTTTGATACTTCATCTTCCCTCATTTGATAGAGGTTTAAAGCATTATCAATCTATTCTTTTTTATGGCAACACACTACTTGAAAGGGAAATGTCATTTACCAGGAAGAGTGACCTCTTCTTTTTCTTTCCTGTTAATTACTTCAAAATTATGGAAATCACTTCCATTTTTAAACACTTGTCCCCCTTTCAGTGTTATATCCCAGCTTTCAGATACTGGACTTCTAAACCCAGCAGAATTGCATGACTTGGTTTAGTAACTGAAAAACACAGGTTTTCAAATCTACTCTAAAGTGTTACTGAAGGCCTGAAACTGAAGACTTCGTTTTGCTTTGTTCCTGTGGGGAATACTGCGTGCCCATCCACACTGCAGAAGTTTTGACTATCATAGAACAGTTTCTCATCTTCGAAAGCTCTGGCTCTCCCAGCTCCCGGTGCTGCAAACCTCATACTCGCGTTTACCAAACGCAGAAGTAGCAAGAAGGCAACTCTTGGGTTAAACCAAATAGAAGCTGTTAAACACCTATGTCATTTAACCAAACCCTGAGTGCATCTCTGTAGTTTCAAGGACAAATGCAGAATGCATTTGTACTGAGGGGAACCATTTTAACATGCTGAGGAGGCAGACTAGTTGACTCCAGGCAGTCAAAACAGAGGCAGGACATGATAGATACAGTAAAACCAGTATTTTTTCCAGGCAGTTACTCCTTATGTGCTTGTCTTCAACCCCTGTTAAAGGAAGGATGGTCAACCTCCTCTTAATAATGGTTTTAACTTCTGCTATATAGACCCAACAGGCAAGAAATAAAAATACTAAGGAAAAAACACGCTTGAACATTCAGGTGGAATGCACCTGAAAGCAGCGAGATGAGGGCACACAACAGGTCTGTGCATGGACAGGTCTGTGCATGTGGCTGTGACACCAAGGGAAGGGCATGGAGACAGGCTGCAGAGCTAAGTCCAATGCTACAAGATCCTGAGTGGCTGTGAAAGCTGACTGGAGGTACGGAAATGAGAAAGCATGACCTTCCTTGCTAAAGCGCTCATGAACTTGGCAATCTGATATCAAGAGCAAGTTACTGGCCTTCTGCTTTGATTTACGGAGTTTTGATCACACAGTTTTGGGAGGACAGAGCGTGGAAGACTTCTTCATTCTGACAGCACTTAAGCACAGGCAGCACATCCTCTGAGCCCCTGGCCTCAATAAATACGTATGTCTCTCCTTGGACCTACTGCATCTGGCCAAGGGAAACTCCGTGTATAAAATGGGAAAGAATCCATGGAAAGAACACAGGATCATTTCTGATTCTGTTCTTTCTCAATAGAATGAATGATAAAAAGGTCTATTTGTAACATGAGGCAGCAGAGCAGTAAGACTACTAGCAAAGAAATGAGTTTTAGGGGTAACGTAGACAAATCTTTAGAAGTGAGGCTTGAGGGACTGGAGGTTGCACAGTTCTGCTGCAGGGACAGGTTTTAACTTTTCTACTGGACAAAATTCTGCCCTTTGCTTGAGAGACTGAAACCCAGGACTTCCCCCTCACCCTCCCCAGGTTTCACTGCGCTGTAAGGTCCTGAATGGGGATATTTGCTCCATATAGCTTTCCCCCTCCCCCGACAAGTTTTGCATGAGCTAGTTTTAGATAGGCTCATCAAAGAGGGACAAGGCAGCGCTTCCAGTTCTTATCCATGTTACAGATTTATCAGGTATGTAAATAATTTAAGGTCCTAGCTTAAATGCTCTCAATCACTGTTTCAGAATCCAATACTTACCTTTTTTGGGGTTGTTTTTGAAGGTACTGCAGTGCCCACATTTGAGACCTTGAACAGGACATCCTACCCTTAAAAGCTCATCTGCAACCTTGTATTTTTACATCCGTTTCTCACTAGAGAAACACTGCTAAAATGCTACTGGCCTCCTACTTCTGCACAGGAAATCTGTGAACTTGAAGCCCTTCTTCCACTCCCACATCCTCCCAATATTCAGTTCTCTCTCGATACAGCATTAGACCATTGCTAAAAGGGTGTTTGGAGATGCCCTCATCTCCAGAGGCTTTAATCCATTTTTGTAACATTTAACATAGTAAAAGCTAAAGCAATTAGTAGCTAAATCAATAGAAGCATTGAACAATTTTTTTTCTAGGATACCCTTTACACAGGGCAATGGAGGAAGCATTTAAGGACAAGTCTTTCCTGGGATTTTCTGCTGAAGTGAGAGCACAAACACCGCCATTCAAAGGGCCACATGCATGTTCAAGAGAAAGTACCAAGAGCCAGTTCACTATTTTCAATTCAAACATTTTTTCTCAAAGAACAAACAGGAAAAAAGCAACTATTTTTATTGACACACTGCCCACATTTCAAAGCTTTCCACAGCCAAGGGCTAGAAATCCTTATCGCAGGATTAACAGGTTCTGCAGTGCAGTTTTTCATAAAGGGAAACATACAAAACTGAAGTAAAGCACACACGTAAGTCAAACACATTGTATTACAGAGAATTCACATTAAAACAGAAAATTTGCATTCTAGAGTCATGCCCAACACAAATGCAGGTAAAAGCAGAGTTGCTGGAACTACACGTGCATGTTTCAGAGCTTTCCTTTCTCTGCTTATGATCAAGTTTGAGTGGATAGAGCACATGCAGCACAAGTGTCACTGGCAGGAAGGCTGCACAAACCTGTTGTGACCGAGACACAGCTCTAGGAGCACAGATTTTGAGAGTAATAGAACAACAGGGAGAGAAGATACTAATGAAGTGCAGTTAGACTTGAGATTAAGGCTTCTGCAGCAGCGAACTCATCTTCTTTCCAGCCCTGTGGCAGAGAGCTGCTTTACAGGTGCAGCTGGCTCCAGGCTGTTCCTTTAGCAGAACCTCACAGGGTCCCTGATCACATCACGAGGCCAGGACGTTGGCAAATGCTACACAAGAGATTAACATGCAATAAAATGGAAGGCAGAGACTACTGAGCCCTTCAGAAACATGGTATGTGGTGCTGCACATCGTATGCGGCAGCTGGTGCTGCGTGAATTGTGCAAGAGCCCTGGAAGGAGCTTCAGCTTGGCAGGAGAGGGAAGAGGAAGAGTACTGCACAGGCACCATATGTCTCTTAAGGAGGAGCTGCAGCTACCTTATGCCACCCTAACAGGACTGGTCGAATCCTCCATGGCCTCAGCTTCATCCAGTGCAGCCCTGGATCCAATGTAGCCTTCTGTATCCCTTTTTTTGTAGGGAGTCTCAGGATAGACGAAGTTCGTCAGGACATGATTTAGTCCAAGGCTTGACATGCCTAGCACAGGCTAGAACAAACATTACCTACTAAGGAGTTATTTGCATTGCCATTCATGAGCTTATGTAATTTATTGCAGACATCTCATGTGGCAAAGACTTTGCCAGAGTGGTGGATGATTTATTGGTGTTTTTTAGGAGAACTTCCTATAGCAGGAGCTTTCCAACACAGCAGGCAACTTCTGCCAGCAATCCCTGAGCACTGGGACAGGACACGAGGCAAGACAGAAGGCAAGGGGACTTGCAGACTATAAATCGTGTTAATGCAGGTTGTGTTTGTCACTGTGGCAAAACTAAAAGATCACTTGAGCTTAATGGTACTCATGAACACTGCAGAAAACACTGGAATGGGCAAGCCAAGGTTTTAAAGGCAAAGCAATCATTCTGCTGCCAACAGTGTGGTTTTCTGTAGGTCTACTTTTGTCTTTCAGTAGAAGTGAATCCCTTTTCAAAATGATTCACTAACAAAACAGGCATCACACTTAACTTAGTGTTTTATTACCCAAATTTAGAAACAGATGTTAACTTTCTAGGCCCTTTTTAGCTATGTTTTTCTGGAAATTCAATTGCCTGCTTAAATATACTTATGAAATATAAAAGCAACAGTGGTACTAAAAGTGACAAAGACCTGTACAATCTAAGAGAAAAAAAAAAAAATTTACTGTCTATTCTTTCAATCAATGTGTACTCACAGAGATGCTAAAGGGTTTTTACATAGATTTATTCATCTTGCTCCTATCTTACCAACATTTTTATTAGGTGATACTTAGTTCCCAAAAATTCATTTGATATTTCAGTAAATAAAGAAACAAGCATTTGAGCCCAGCTTTTACTCCAGACTTCCTACATGCTTTCAGGTAATTAACAGTGCTATATCTCAGCTTCTCATCTGTAATGAGGCTAAATGTAGGTTTAGCATAACAGGACTTCAGCCAAACCTGCAGACTTTGAATTTTGCTGTAGCAGGAGTTCATAAGGATAGAACCAAGTGAAGCTTGAAGGGGATAAACTATAGAAAGGCTGTTAATCACCTTCAAGACAGTCACTGAGAAAACATAAAGCATAAAAGCAGGATGCCTCTAAAGTCTCTGCACTTCTGCACGTTAAAAACCAACGTTACTGAATGAGAGTAGACCTAAAACATAGATACTGCATTTCTAACCTGCAAAGATGCTTAAGTCCGAAATCTTGACCTCAAAATTACAGGAAACACTTGTTTTCTTACTGAAAATTTAAGCATCTTAACTTCATCCTATCTATAAAGCACAAATAGTCATTTGAGACAGGATGTAACATCCTGGACATAACAGACTCCACTTCAACATGCACATTAATATTGTAACTGGAAGATCCATTATTAGGACTATTTTAAATTAACAAACCAGCCTCTAGGTGTCCCAAAATGCTGATCAAGCCATCCTTTCTTGGAGATTACAAACATAATAAAAGAGGAAAAAGAGATGCACGTGTCCAACACAGTACAGCGTGCATGGAGAGAAAAGAACTTTAATCCCGGTCAACCATGAGCAAACAGCAACTATTAGCAGCCAGCAATCCAATTGCAGGATTGCTGGCTGTTGTTGGATTATGGTAGAGACACATCTAAGATGCAGAATGCACTTACTAAAAGTAAAACAATAACAAAAACAGCAACTTTACTGAGCTAATATTAGGACAGCTTCCTGAAACCAAAAGCATTCATGAATATGTGAAAGTCTCAGATTCAGAGTAGTCAAGAAACTAGAGAGGGAACCCAGGCTAGTTTGGAAAAGCAGCAGTTCTTTAAGCCTGGGCTCCCTTATCACATTCCTGATACCTCATAGGGGCCTTTGGTAGCTGCCCTTTCAATGCCATTTCTGAAGCTCACAACTAAAATACACCATTCTCAGCAGAAGAGGCTTCAAAAGTAGCCATTTAAGGCACTTATTTTTGCCTAGACAGTATCACATCCTACTGGTGCTGAAAAATGCCACAAAGCACCCATGGAAATATCCATATGAAGTAGAGTTAAGTCATATTTACACAGAATGAGTTTGAAGTTCAAATGACATAGTGCATAAAGAAGGGAACTCCAGTGACCTTAGACTGAGGAGACCTTGGACTCCAACAAAGCTGCAGCCACAGAACAGTCATGATCTGGGAAATTCCTGGTTTACACTGAGTGGCTGTCTCATGCTTTCATCTCTAAATGTGTCCAAGTTCACTTAGTGGGGCACATAAATGGATCCAATAAAGATACACATTTCACATCCTATTTTAGAGATCTCTAGTGGAAGAGGTGAGAATCCTGAACAACTCGATCTGCTCCAAGAGACATATCACTAATTTTACTCAATCCAATCATGCTCAGGACTTTTGGGAGCTGATGGGCAGAGTTGTTGCCTGCAGGAACAACACAGCAGACAGGCGTCTCCACCAGGTTTTATCACTGCATTTCATCAGAGCTCAGAGTTGCCACAGGTTTTTAAAATAATGTTTTAAATGTGCAAGGCTTTCAGGTAAATGGAATTGCTTTTACCAATGTCCATGAAATTTGCTTTGGCTGAATCAGTAATCCACCATCAAGTTGCACATTTACACACCCTCTCTGGGCTTTGCCGGTGTGCAAGTACTGTTGTTATCACAAATATTAAAACCAGGAAGACATTCACAAGTGTTGCAACACAGCTCAAAGTCACTACTACAAAGATAAATCCCAGTATGCAAATTTGTGGCTTTCAGCCTTTCCTTACCCTGGAGCCATGTGTTGCAGGGTGAAAATTTATTTCTAATCTCTTTATTCTTTAAAATTCCCATCTAGACACTTGAAGAAAAATGAGCACTTCTGATGTGACTGACCTTTAATACTTTTACTTGGGTTTTCAAAAGCTGTAAGACTCCTTCTCCCTATTCACAAAGCAGACACTTGGAGAGACTGCAAAAGACACTATTTGAATTAAGTGAAGCCAAAACCCACCCATTCCCTTTTCTTGTTTGTTTTCCTCCATTTCAACCCCCCCCTCATTTTCCCATTTCAGAAGTCAAAGTGGAAGCAGATCCAGATCCACATGAATGCACAGGATTGGAGCAAGCAACCGAATTAACTCTACCTGGCCATTTTCCCTCCTGTCACTTGGAAATCAATAGGCACAAATAAAGCTGCCAAGAATCCCAAGCTAGAAGCCTTGGTTTACCTGGGGAAGGTATCAAAACTGTCCCCAAATTATTAGTAAGAAAACTGCATGGGCCAAAAAAAAAAAAACAAAACAAACAAACAAAAAAAAAAAAACAACCACCACACACACTTCTAGGAGTAATCCCAGTATATGGAGGCTTGACTTGATATCAAGGCCTTGTTCAAGGTCTCTCTGGAAGGTTATTCAAACAAACTATGAGGTCCACTTGGAGCTTACCTGAAATGCTGGGTCAAAAGGAAGAGATAACTAAAGCTTCAGGCCTTTTCTTGCAACTCTCCAAACTATTCAAAATACCAAGATATTCAGTTGTATTAAGACTGAATGCAGTCAGGCTTTCAGCCTACTGTTATTACTTGACTAAAAGGGGAAGTTGAGCAAGACCCTGTATCTGCTTCCCCAGTCTAGAACAATCTACTTCTGGTTTTAGAACACTTTCTAATTCACATTGTCTTTATACAGCTATATTCACAGGAGTGCACAAGAGTATTCTCCACTGATAGAGAAAATATGGTATTTAGTTCCTTTTCATAGCAAGCTAGAGATGAAAAAATTGAAGAGAGGCTGTTAAAAGGTACTAGCAAAACAGTATGTGGTTCTTAGCTTAAAGATTGCTATGCCATTTTTGGACCTGAAATTTTGCCTGGCATTGCGCCTCTGTCCCTTCAGAAAGATGAGGTGGCCAGGTGACCACCTTTCCTTAAAAACTGCCTAGAAGCAGGCAGGATGCTGGATTTTTTTAAGACAGTAATGCAAAGACAGGACACAGCTCCCTAAGTGTAAAGTTCCCCATACGTAACTTGGGTCAGTGTCAACAGTTTAGCAAAGTTGGATGAAGAAGCAAAAATTACTGCCTGCTTTACACAAGACACTAAATGGAGATTAATATAAAGCCGAGAAAACCCTTATGAATTTAAGCTTAGAAGAAGCAAATAGAGAAAAGTGCTATGCAGGAATATTAACCACTTAATCACCTGCCCCCAGATCTCTCAGGAGAGGAGGGGAAGACGGTACCTTGTCACTATTGAATACAAACGGTTTGCTGGAAGAAACAACAGGAAATTAAAACAATTACGTTATAGAAATGTGGAGAGGGAGGTGGCTGTTTTACCAGGAACACTGTTAAAGTCAAGCTGTGAACAGAATTGTAGCTAGCTCCATTTTAGTATCTTATCTCTTTCTACTGACGTCAGATTTCATCAGGCTCTGCCTTATGACACTTTGTTTGAGGAGTCCTGTCTGCTAAGTCTACTTGCAGATTTTGTGCGTGTATATATATATGTATTTGTATGTATATATATCTATGGAGATAATGTATACATACCCATAGCATTTCTCCAACTCCATAATATTCCTCCATCTAACAATTAAAAACTAATCATTAAAAATAGAGGGAGAATTTAAACAAATTTACATGTCATTCTCCTTCCTTGCTTGCTGCCAATTTTCATCATATCTTTTATTCTAAAGGTTTTGACGTTTAGAGATAGTCACACTTAAAAGTAACTTAAAACACCAAGACATACAGCCATCAACTGGAAATATGATATTTGCCAATCAACACATCACTCTGACATACTTTGAGATTTAAGTTTTACTTATTCAACACCCCCCAAAACCCCAGATTTCATCCTTATTTGCTTTACTCTATGAAGAACATAATAGTATTTAGACTGTTAAGCAAACAGGATGCCCAGAAGCTGAGCTCTACCATGTTAAATGCCACATTTATGCAACTGAAGCTGCATCTCATATTCTAAGCTTTGAGACTAGAGATTCATTCTCAGTCACTTTTTTTCCTTCTTCTATTTCTACCCTATCTTGCATAAAACATGCAAGCCCTTCTACATAAGATTCAGTTGATTCAGTTACACCATGACAAGGATAATATTGGCCACTCTAGTGAGATCATTGTAAATATAGCCATCTAAAGGCAGATCTAATCGAAAGATGCTTAACAATTAAAGGGCTTTATCACTGTAGAACTGAGATGAAAGCAAAAAAAATTGCTGGAATATGTAAAAAAAATTCCCTCAAACAGTATTTCTACATCTTACTAGAATAGTAATTAACAAAATGATTTGCTGTACAGTTGAAACTGCATTAGTTCTCTATAACCTTTAAAGACCTGCATGACAAGTTGATGCTCAGATATGAGGGTGTTTTTTTTTTTTTTAAACAATTAAAGGCACTAACAAATATTTCTTCTGCCAAACCATTGTTTTAAGTTGCATACAGAGTATGTGCCTGTGTTATGCTAAAAGACAGTTTAGGCTTTTGGTTTGTTTTTCTTAAGAATATGAAGCCACTACAAAGATAAGCTGCCCAATCCATCTTTAAACAAAACACGTTTTGTCCAAACTATCCAGGGAATCCAGTATCCCCTTCAAGTTTGCTTTGAGACAACACGTTAATAAAATAAGGTCTTAACTAATGACAACAGTTCAGGAAGGGGTCAGGAGTCTGGTCGGAACAGATTTCAGAAGAGATGAGAAGACCAGCGTTATCTGAAACGGGTCTGAATTTGAAAGAACAATTGTTATTTGACGTATTTTGATGACTTTCAGATTAGGGCAAACCATTCACAATCTTTAGACAGAAAGAAAAAAAATCAGATCATTCCAAATGTAGTTGTTAGCGCAGGTTCAACTACATGTGCTTATGCAACGTGCATAAGCTAGGGGCTAAAGGATGCTAGAAATGCAGCACTGACTAAACCCTCCACGTCCCGAATTCAACCTGCCCACTTCTGAACACTGGGTTTTCAATCCCAAAAACTACTCCTGCCTAACAAAACAAGATGGAAGTGGGTCAGATGAATAACGCAATACCAGCTCATATCACCAGATTGGAGAAACATCCAAACCCAAGTTTCGCCAACCCACACCACTACTGAGAAAGAGGCTAACAGACATAGTGATATTAAGTTCAGAAAAAAGTGAAGCCACCAGAATTGCTAACAGAACAAAATCAGTTTGCATAATATTTGAATAGAAGGAATGACTAAACTGAGCCACTCCTATTAGCAGGAAAGTGATAGTTTCAAGTTATTTCATGCAGACAGTATCAACATTCAAGTTCTATAGTTATTTAAACAAAGGAAGAAAACACAAAAACAAACAGTAGTGTCCAAATCATCTCTCTGCACAACAAGCAAAATGTTATCTGTAAACTAAGCAGGATTTCAGAGTTACTTGTTAAATAAGCTAACAGTGAATAATTTTAAGTGCAGCTCCCCGTTTGAAAGCTACTGCAGCTGCTAATGGGCAGGTAGATTCTCCCTGCCCTCTCTCCCCTCCCCTTTCAGTACCGCTAACCTCACACGAGTAAAGGGAAGGAGAACTCGTTTCTGTTCCATCACAGCTCTACATGTTAACCTGAGCTTCTCCTGCTGACCAGGGAGATGCAGGAACTGAAATGTGGGGTTGCAGAGCACGAGGCGCTAACTTGTCAACTGATCCCAGGGATCTGAATACAAAATCAAGAGGAGTCCTATGTCAGCACCTGCACAAAGTCACCTTCCACACACAACAGCGATAACTGCATGTTCATTTAGCATCCTTCCTAACGAGCAGGCTGCCACAGGAAGGGCACTGCATCTCGATTTAGAAATATTTCAAAAGCAGCTGTCAAGGTACAGGACTTCATATCTTGTGCCCTTTAATGGGATGGTAAGACTAGCTCCCTACTCCTTGATTTTTAAGTCTTGAAGGAATATCACAACCAGTATCAATATCTGGCACTACCTTTAAGTACACTGGGAGGAGGAACAAGTAAACACATGTTCCAGTGGTAACAAAAGCAATGCATGTGTAAAAGGCAAATACCCTTTCTTAAAAAAAAAAAAAAAAAAAAAACAAAAAAAAGCACACCAAAAAAAAAGGCCATCTTTTCTATCATTTCCTTTATATTCCCTAAAAAAAAAATGAAGACAAACAAAAGCTCTGAAACTTTCTCCTTAAAAGTATATCCTACTCCAGCGACACAATTCTTACCGACCCTGAATCTGGGCCAATATCTACTGCACTCATAACATTTATTGAGTATTTCTGGTCTTTTTGGCAAGGAAGTAACAGTCAAAATGATTCACACCAGATGTCTACCTATCCCAGTGGCAGCTACTTAGGGAAACAGCCTCACTACTATGGGGAGTGCAAAGACTTTTTGAAGTAGAAGTTGTACCTGCACATTTAATGGCCCTTGCATCGCTTTTCACAACACTTGCACATTTTTACAGCACTTTTCACTATACGTACACATTCTTTTTTAGTCCTTACCACCATTAGATCAATAGTTCAATTAGTTATGTGTGGAAAAACAGAAGTCTCCTTTCATGTAAATTAAGCTTTTGCCTGAAAAAGGCATGTCTGCTTCAAGTACCATGAAGAAAAGTTACTCATCCCCTGTTAGTCTGGGCCATCTCATTTATGTCATATATCTTTGTTACACTGCCTCGCAGCTTCCTTCAAATCAAGGCACATGATGCTCTGCCGAGTATCCTGTCTTTGTTCCACCATTTTAATTCATCTTGCAGCTTTATTAGGTCTATGATGAGATTTTAAAGAAAGCGGGTATATTTATTTACTAGGCAAGAGACTGTTAATCTATTTTCTGAACTCTACACACACTCATTCTCTACAGAGAAAAGCAGAAAAAGGCAATAAGGAATACTTCTTACTCTCCGACTTTCCTTTCAAGCTACTGTCAAGCAGCTTCATGCACAATTTTTCTTTATTCCCTTTGTAAAGTTTAGTGCTTGAGTAGACTGCACCCTTTGAAAGCAACATCTGAACACATCTTTAATCTGACATCAAACCAACGCCTGGCCATTACCTTCAACAAAGTCACTCTTCTGCCACCTGGTCCCTTCCCAGCTCCGCTTTCCAGAGCTCTCCCTTCCTCACTCAGTTTGATCCTCAAAGAGAATATTGGCCAAACAGCACCACAGATCAGGAATGAGCACTGAGGGGAAAGCCTGGGATTAGCCACCGTTTTGATGTCTCAAATATATCCTGACTTTCTGTTCCTACCCCAAAACCTCGGAAAATTCTACTCTCTGCAGAGAGAGAGTCCAGCGCAGGGCAACTAGGATGATCAGGGGCCTGGAACATCTGCCCTGTGAGGAGAGGCTGAGGGAGCTGGGCCTGTTCAGCCTGGAGAAGAGAAGGCTGAGAGGGGACCTGATCAGTGTGTACAAGTACCTCAAGGGAGGCAGTGAGGAGGATGGGGCTGGCCTCTTTCCAGTGGTGACCACTGATAAAACTAGAGGAAATAGCCACAAACTGAAGCATCAAAAGTTTCACAGGAAGTTAGGGAACAATTGTGGGACAGTGAGGGTGACAGAGCACTGGAACAGGCTGTCCAGAGAGCTTATGCAGTCTCCTTCTCTGGAGATCTTCAAGACCCGCCTGGGCCCAGTCCTGTGCTACGTGCTCTAGGTGACCCTGCGTGTGCAGGGGGGTTGGACTAGATGACCTCTAGAGGTTCCTTCCAACCTTAGGTATTCTATGAAGCTTGAGGCCACCACTCCAAATTGCATCTGACACCAAGATTCATAGTGTTTCTCCCCCACATCCAAAGAAGTGGAGCAGAGATTGCAGCTTAAACCGCTTTCATTTGGTTTAAACTGGAGGAAGGGGTTGTCCTGTATTATTTATGTATTTGGAAGTGTCATTAACAGCCATGGCTTACTCCAAGTCAAGAACATTCACACACAGCTCTGCTTTCCTCATTTTCCACACATAGAGCATGGCAGTACCACACTTATTTAGCAACAATACTGAGCCCTGCAATGGTTTGCTGCAAGTTCAGAGCATGAGAACAGCCTACATTTCATATTTCCTTCCTTCTGCAAGGTTGAGTCACATCCTTAGCTCTCATTTTAGAAAGTTAACAAACCATGTTAAAAGAAAAAAAAAAATCTCTTTAATGGAGCAGCCTGGCATTCAGGAGAACATAAGGCATTGACACAGGCCACAGTTCAATTCCTAGTCTCATTTTTTACAGTGACACAGACAAGGGAACAAGGGACCTTTTTCCTCGTTAGAAGCAAAACCTGGTGCTCTTCACAGACAACTTAGCCAAAGGCGTTCACAGATAAAAAAGAGGTTTTAACATTTATGAGAAGTGAATCAGGACAAAACAATTCCTTGTAATTAGTGAAACTGTATAAACAAAACTCCATGCATGTTGCAGAAAGCAGAAAGTTCAACCAAGAATGACTTTCTAGGATTATTACAGAATTAAGATCTGCACTTGCTTTCTTCAGTTCTTTAAATAAAGCTTTTACTCCCTTATCCATTAAGCCAAGAACACCAGCAGAACAAGCATCTCGGTCTTGCCATATTTTCTCCAGCACCAACATGACCACCACAGAGGCAACACAGAGAAGTCCTCAGGTCAGAGCTACTGGAGTCCCAGAAGCAGCTGAAGACCTGGACTAGTTTCCCATCTCAGTTTTGCAAAGCCCCACAATGGAGCAGGCAAAACTTCCAGCTTAAAATGAGCAAGTGGAACTAAGCCTCAAACGGCTACTTTTCCTTAATGAAACTACAGTCACGGTGCCATGGTGAAGTGCTGGGACGCTACCACTGCTACCATGATCCTTATTCATCTTGTCAAAAACAACCCAGCAATTAGGATTAGAGAATCCTGGCCAACAAAGATGACCAAATAACATCCCACATCTGCTGCTACTGGAATAAGCTATATTTGACAGCACAACTTTCAAGTCTGTCTACCAGATTCTGAAATACTATCAGTTATCTACATATCACAATATATAACATCAACTTTTTCTAATATGCATATTTTATATGTATTATAAATACTATGCTTATGTGTATGATCATTACACAGTGTACTATGCATTACTATCAATCTCATCCAGCCAGACATCGCCAGTGCAATAACGTAAGTGCAAACATAATAATTTTCTTGTAAAGGTGACAATCTGACAAAACAGTTCCCTGCTACCAGGTGAAGACACTAGTCAGCCACGTGTTGACTAGTGTCTTCACCTGCCTTGGACAGGCTAAAGACCTCAACTTACTGTTTCAGTCCAGACAGGCTCTCCAGTTTTCTATAAACTGCCCAGTTTTATTTAAAACTGATGCAGGCAGGCCAATTTTGAGCAGTGCTCAGCAAGAGACAGTTCTGGGGCTGTAATTTTTAGAATGAGTTTCCAAGAGAATTCCTTTGAAGTCTAGCTAACTATCAAAACAGCAACACAGCACACTTGAAAACACCAGCGTACCATTTCTATTTACGGATTACACTGGTGCCATTTTGAAAGGTACAGAGCGAGTCAATGTTTTGGAGCAGGTGCTACAGCAAAGGAGGAACTAATTGCTAAATTCCAGGCTGAGAACTGGCTATTGGGTCACAGAAACTTCCCCAAATATTTTTTTTTCTTCCACCACCAACCGAGGGCATAAGAAAAGCTGTCTAAGAGCATTCAACTTTGTTCAGATGAGCACTAAAAGCCCAGTCAGGTTTTCAGAATTATCCCAAATTAAACCCTACTCAGACCCAAACAGAGCAGAGCTGCAGAAACACAGACTGCTACCAGCATATGGAGCCTTGATTACAAGCAGTAAAATCCACAATGTAAAAAAACCACCCCACATTTCTTGTTCCACAAGCCCCTCTATTTCCAAAGCACAGTTCAGCTTGGCAGAGATGAGAACGGGTATTAATGATATTAACCAAAGGAAGCACCAGAATAACCCCCAAGCCATCATGCTGCTGAATTAGCACACCTAGCACCAGTGCTCTAAACAGTTTGATCCGAGAAGTGTTCAGGGGAAAACAAAGCAGCGAAAAGTGCGGCTGGTCAAAACAAAAACGCCCAGAGAATGTTCTCTATGTCAGACATTTCCTCAAGCAGGATGAGAAAAAGAACATTCTAAATAAACGTCAAATAAAAGAGGATCAGAAAGGACTGAGCAATAAGAGCGAAACCATGTAATTAAACACGAGACAGAAGCGTGATCCCTACCTTCCAGCCCTGCACTCGCCACAGGCAGGGAGGACAGAGCCTTACTTCAAGTTTCCATTATAAGCCTATCCCATAATAGCAGTCTTGGCCATTTATGATGAACCCAGGTGACAGTAACAAGGAAAAGATGAGCTTACAGAGAACAAGTGGTTGATAAGGGGACAAACCCTGTTTATTGGGTGCCCTCCATCAGTGAGGGGCAGCAGGCAGTACTTGGAGACTTACTTATGAAAGGGAAAGCAAGGATACCTTAACTTTAAACTTAGCTTTAAACTAAACCAAAATATAGCACAAGAGTGTCACAGTATGGATATTAAATACCCATATGAGAAAGAAGATGATTCTGACATATCTTAACAAGAATTTCGTTCACTAATCTTCATTTTTCTTCTCTTCCACAGAGAAGGTACAATACCAGCTTAAATTAAGTGAACATTGTCCTTGAAACAAAACAACTTAAGTACCATCATAAAATAACCCCCTTTGTCTTATAACTGTATTATTTAGAAGTACCTTGCATTTTTAAATCAAATTTCAGCTTGTTTATCACACGATAAAAATGAGGCACCCAGTCATTTTGCAAGAAGAGTACTTCACCAAAACTAAAATAGAAACTTCTTTTTTTAAGCTCTGATTCTGAACCAGGAAATAGAGCAGTTCTGAGCACATTTATACTTTTTATTTTAAAGCATTCGGCTTCCACAGTTTTTTAACATGTAAAAGTCCCAACACTGAAGACCCCATGTCCTCAGAGCAAGTTACAACTTTAAAACTGTGGAACTTCAAGAAATTTGTTTGAGTTCCTATGTGATTTTTAGGGTTGTTTTACCTGAAGCTATTATGTACTCAGCAACAAGACAAAACTAAGCAGCACTGAGTCATTCTGGCCATGCAAGAGTCAACACAGTGTGAAGACTGAACTCTAACACGTGGGGAGGTCTTGTTTCCTGACCACTGCGAGCAGCGCAGAGCATGCGCCAGTGGACATATGCACTCATCCCCTGACAAAGGGGCCTGCACCACTGTATGGTATAGCTATCTATAGCATACAGTGTGTGCACAGGTATGTTAGAGTGCTCGTGTACATGAGTACATATATACACACTTATCTGTATCAATAAATAGGCACACACACTAACAGAGTTACTATAGGCTATTAACTATATCACCTTATTTTGCTTCCATTCTCAGCAGACAGATGGCTGGTGGGGCTGGTGTTTCTTTAAACAAAGTTTTATCATGACTGTACTTCCTTTTCTTTTTATTGCTGCTACTTCCAGCCCTTGCCTGACTCACCCACACGCAGCTCTGCTTCAACATGTTGTGCTTTATGTTCTCTTATAAGTGTCACTACAATTCTTACTTGAACTGAAGATACTTAAATTGCATAAATCCACCCACAGAGGTAAAAGAAAGGCAGGTAAGAACTGACAGATCACATAACTAGACACACAGAAAGGTTACATGGTAACACCAGAAAACAGTGCCTGAGGCTCTAATTTTTTAAAGACTGCATGTCCTTTCCTACAAGGAGCACTTCAAGTTTGAACAGTAACATCTGACTTGTTGTCACATACCCAATATTCAACCAGTAGCCAGCTGTGCTACTAAGAAACCCAACACTCTGAGCTTTCAGACCAAAACCAATCCTGTGATCATCCTCTTCCCTAAAAACAGAGGAAAATTTCTCACAGCTTGAAAAGAGATTTTCTACAAAACTTTCAGGAGAAAGCCAGTTTGCGCAAAATTTAATCTGCAGCAAAAGAGCTGCTGGACCTGCTGACTGCAGAGATGATCAGCCAAATGTTAACTGAACACTAGCCAACACAGTAGGCCTGGCAAGAGGCAATAAATAAATAAATAAATAAAACAGAGCTCCATGAGCAGAGACTTATGTTCTTTTCTCTAGCCAGAAGCAAACTCTTTCTTATCCTTTATTTTTTTAAACACTATGCAGTCTTCTAAACACTATAAGTCACATTCAGGTTGCCTTAAGTAGAAGCTCACAAGTAAAACTGCATGACCCAAATGCAGTAGGAGGATCCAAAAAAAGCAGAGTCGAAAAGGGTTTCTACCCTTCTTTCCAGTAACAGAAGTAACAGCAGCTTTATACTTCTTCCATTGGTTGCTACAGTTTCTCTTCTAAAGAGAAACTTGAGAAGCCACAAAGCTCTACAAGACAGAAGAGCGCTAAAGGTTCCTCCTTCCAGTGGCTACAGTAGGACAGAATTATTTGCCAATGCCTTAATGGGGGAAAAAAAATTACCAAAAAAACCAAAAAACAAACAAAAAAAAAAAACACATCAAAAATCCCAGATCATGGTTTCTTCCTTTATGATGAAGATGGAAAGACCTCTTAGTCCATTACCCAAAATTCTGTTAATAAAGTTGCATCACCACATTTTTTTTAATGTTAAATCAGTGATAGGTGCCTTTTTCCAATACTTGAAAGTTTGCCCCTTTATGCACAAAGAATAAAATTGTGCGAAAGCCACAGAACAATCTCTATCGCTTCCTAAAGTACCTGAAGAAAACGAATTTTGTGATCACACTGCATTTTGCTCCAGTACACGCACTCATTTAGAAATATATTTGTCTTTTCCCCAGGGAAACAGCTGTCTTATCCTACCACAACAAACACAATGACCTTGTGCAGTGCCACCTTCCCCAATCAGTTTATGGTGCCTACAGGTCCGGAGAGACAGTACACGAACACAAGGACAGATGTGAATAAAATGTTAAAGTGGAACTGCAAGAGGGGAAAAAAAAAGTACTTAATGGGGATGTGGCTTTAGTATGTTCAATATGTAAACTAGTCTAAAAGGATGCAGGTTCAGTCATTTCTAACCACACATGTAAAGCGAGATGAACTTTTCTTCGTGCCTTTGCTCCTTGTGTGTAAAATAGGAAGCAACCACTTCCTCATCCCACTCGCACACTGATAACAACTGCACAGACAGCAGTGCAGTTCTGTCCAGCAGGAAATTAACTGTATGTCTAGTGAAAAATCTAGCTAGAGCATAGCAAGATGCTAAACAATGAAGATAAAATAGTAAATACCAGTTCACTGAATGAACACTAGTCACTTTATACTGGTGACAGAGCAAGATTCCTAAAGAAAGAAATGGCATGAATTATGTATTTAAAACCCAAGTATTTAGTCAGTGCAGGCAACCTTCTTTCTTAAGTTTCTTTACTTTGGAGTCCTCAGCATCCTTGCCTTATAGAAAAGGCCAAGTATAAGCTCGTACCTAGGAGGTCAGTCTAGACGTTTCATCCTGCTGGCCCCAGAGCAGACCAACAGCTCGGCACAGATGCCTGCCCTTCGGGATATGTACTGGGCTGTAGTGGTGAAGGCGACCCCACAATTGCACGAATGTTGAGGGACAGGACACAGGCTCTTTACCTTCATGGTAAACCATTCCCTACAGCTTTCACAAATCTAATCCTTCCCTGCCAAGCGCCTTGTCCAAAAGGTCTATTTACCTTCCCAGGCTCTGCTCTTGCTTCTCCTAGTTTCCTGGCAGTTGAGGAGTCATGACGTCTCTGTTCAAACCTGTTTCTTCCCCATGCTACATCTTTATTAGAGCATCATCTTTCACCTGGCTGCAGCTGGATCCAACCAAGGCACCTTCCAAGTTAGAGATGGGAAGAGAAGCAAAACAAGAAGCAAAAACCCTGCAAAAAAACCACTCTGATGTAAAGCTGAGAGATACCAGAGTTATTTAAAGAGCTCTCAAAAATTTTTAAGAATATAGTTAAAACACCTGTTCCCAAGCCCCTCCCTTTTGGCAGCTACTGAAATACTCTGAGATTTTTTTGAAAACCTGACACAATATTAACACTAATATTATACAAATTATTTGTTCAGAAGTCTCTCACACTGCCATTTACTAGACTATTACCAGCTCCACCTTCAGTTAAGTTCCCAACTGGGAAGGGAATCTACGCCTCATCTATTAAAAAGGCCCTAGTGTCATAGTTACTTAACAGTGATTAGTTTCTACAGAACAAATGTGAACATTACTAAAAATATAAACTTCAGAAAAGATAGGAAAACAACTTGGGGTTTATTAGGATACTTAAAAGAAAAAGCTACTGTTAAGAGTAGGTTCTGAACTTGAAGCTTTAAGATATCAAACTAGGTCATATTATTCTATTACAACTAAACTACTACACGAATTCAGCTCTGAATTCAGAGGTGCAGAGTTAATAAGAGGTAAATAATTTCAAGTAACACTTCAGTATCCAGGAGATTACAGCCAGTTGTAAGTGGGAGCAGGAGGAGAGTGGTCTCCTGCACCGAGCAAAACACTTCAAACTACCATTTCAATTCATTAGGCTGCTCCGCTGACATATCCACATCTCTTCGCATAAAATTCTGCAGAAACAAGAAGGTTCAACCCTAAATCAGTTCAATGAACACTGTCTATAACCAGTCTTCACATAGTGCTCTCTTTCAGTTGAGCTCCATTTATATAAAAGGAAAGCAATTTTATCTTTAAGACGAAACCTCAAAGTCTGGTGGTTACATATTTCACTTCCACATTAGGAAGGAACAGTTGCAAACAACCATATGTCTCAGCACATAAAAGGTGCAAATCCACCAAGCAGAAAGGAACTGGCTTTTCTAGTTCTTGCTCAGAACGCGTTTTGCCGAAGAAGCTTCATTTTCATGGACATGAAACAGCGGGTGGGTTTGTTTTAAGAGTGAATGAATACATTTCTTAGTAACTTTTTTAAGAGCATACTGCCAGTATTCACTGCCTGTGAATAGCCAGCCTAAACCCTAGAAAACTGTTTCTGGCAATAAAAAGATCAAACCAACCTGCTCATCAGCAGGACCTGAAGCAAATACCTTTCTTATCCAACACAAGGGAAGAAAAATCCCTTCCCCACATGAGCGTTATGCTCAAGACTGCCATAAAACCAAATGAAGGGAGAACCAATAATCACCCAGAGCCACACTGCAAACATACTCCCTTACCTCCAACTTTTGAAGTTATATAATTGCCAGATCCACTCATCAGAGAAACAAGGCTTTCCAGTCAGCTAATTTGCAACTAGGACTCCTAGGAACTCATCCATTACCTTGTGTGGTACAGCAGAAAAAGTTGCTCATGCTAACACTCCATTTAATTTAATCATCTTGTTCTGAAGGAGAACCAGAATTGCCTCATGGCTGAATTTAAGAGCCTTTTAAGCCACGCCAGTGAAACAGAATTCATTCACAGAACAGCTTCCTGTTACTGGGGTGACTGCTGGGCACGTAGCAGAAAGTGCTGTTAAAAATGTATCTAGGACAGCACTCCATCGCTTTGCCTTCCTTACATAAAGTGATTACTGACACAGAACTTTTTTGCCTGGTGGTCACTGATTCAAGAGGAAAAAAAAAGAAACTGTTTGCTGATGAAATTCAGCCTTCCAGACAAATGTATTAGCTGCCTAGAGGATCAGGCTTTAGGTTTTGGTGTGGGTGGCAGACAGGAGGCCTGTTTTGCAAGGCTGGCTATTTTCGTAGCTGCAGCCACACCGAAGGGAGCACATTCAATCTTGCCAGCTAAGCTGTCCCAGACCCAATTACTATTTGCATGGAGACCACCTGGAAATCTGAGGCGCTGTAGATATAAGCCAGAAAATCAGTTAAACACTTAGTAAATAAAACCACCTCAACTATAGTGTATTTTCATTGAGTTAAAAAAAAACCCTCCCACACAAACATCACTTGAAGAAATTATGAGTTTGAAGTGGTACTTATTTTGTTTCAGATGTTTAGTCCGCAACTTTTACTACAGTCCCATGAAGATTTTTTGCAGCAGAAAAAAATGCTGGGTTTGTGTTCACTCAAGACATCATTTCCTAAATGCAATACTGACATTTCAAGTTACAGCAAATAAAAGTAGACATGAATTGTGCCCAGTATACACAAATTAGGCCATACTTTTCAAGCACTGTGGGAGCAGAAATTCTTTTCCTAGGTGTCCAAAAAGTAGTGTTAAAGAACCCTTGAAAAGAGTAAGTTCGGTACCAAGTTACAACTTTGTGGTTAGTGTTACCATTCCCATAGTTAACTAGAAATAGATTATTAAGCATCTAACCAAGAGCGTGTAATTCAGTAAGCAGCAACACCATGTGAAGACGAGTGTACGAACGGATGTGGGACTCACTGCACAGGACGCTGTCAGCTTCCACTTCACATCTACGACTGTCTCACAACTGCCTTGAAATCCAAATTACTCCGAGGGGCAAAGGCTCATAGTGTTTCACTTTGATTTTTCAGTATGCTTCATGTGCACCTTGTTTCACCATTTGCACAGAGAAGGTAGTCTCTGCATGCAAAGCTTTCACGTAACAGAAGAAAGATATTTCTAATAAAGAGAATGCAATTAAAGCCACAGGAGATGGTAACATAGGAGAAAGTATTTTTAGCTACTGCACTTTCAGCTTTACTTAATTCTAAAACTCTTTTTTGTTTGTTCTTGGTTTCCGTTAAACTCTGCTATTTATATAATTGCAATACTTACTGAAGTAAGCACTGGAATTGCAAATGCAATACAGCCTCCATATAAAACTGCCTGTTACTCGGAACAAATTTTAGTTTGAAACATTCTGCCAGCTGCAGCAGCCAACTTGTGGCGCTCAGGAGAACATTCCTGCATCACAAGAGTGGGGAAATAGGTATAAACCTAAAATGAGAAGCCATCAAGTGAGTTTATATTTAGAAGAAAAAAAGAAAGCAAACTTCTCCATATTGGGTAGTTAGAGGCGTTAAGCTTCCTATAGTCACAAACAAGACATTAACACTCTAAGTGAACACCATGCAACCATTGACTAAAAGCAGTTATATCAGGTATGCAAGAGCACATTCCACTTATCTGAGTACTCTTTATACATGAAAGAAAATACAAGTAGAAAAGCAGTTAAAAAAGTGCATACAACTGATCATCTACAGCAGGAAAAGACTTTGAAATACATCTTATCAGCCTAGTTGATGCTTATATATCAGCTGCTAGTAAGAACAGTGAATGTTTCACATTCCCTGGCACTTGCTCTCTTGCAATCCAAGCACTCTTCCTTTCATACCCCAGCCTGGGGCCCTCACAGTCATTGCCACCACCTTCCCCTCACTCGCAGCAACTCTGAAGCTGTAGTAATGCCCAGAGTGATTTCCCTGCACAAAAACAACAGCCCAGACACACAGCAGTGTGGTGCAGTGCTGACATCCAGGCTTTGCATGGTTTCAACACAAATACTCACTTGGGCTTCATACTGTGATTGTTGCATGTTTGTTTGACAACTGATAGTCCAGGAGATGCAATTTCATATTACCCAAAGTATTTCAGCTTTGAAGAAGCATTTGAAAAAAAAAAAAAAAAAAAGTGGAATAGCCTCATAAAATTGATTTATGATATACTTTGGGGTAGCTCACAATACCTTATGAGACAGAGGTCTTTCTTTTCAACTTTGGCCTATCTGCATCAATGACAAGAAGTCCTGGAGTAGCTATAGCAGAGTAAGCTTTTAGAAGAAAAGGAATAGAGACTCACACTAGTGACATTTCTTAACGAACAAACCTGATTCCCTGTATGCAAGTTTAATCTTGCCTGTCTCTATTACAGGTTACACATTAGTCCAATTTATGTCCCCAGTTTGGGAGCAGCAGCAAAAAATGGCACTGCCAGTTGCTCCTGCATCTGTGTTTTCCTAGATACGACAACGGGGTAAAACAAAACTAAGTAAATAAAAAAAATCGTATTTACATTTACAATGCTTAAACAGCAACAGAGACCTTAAGTAGCTCCCTACATACTATCTTCCAAAAGACAAAGTCAATTTTTATTTTCATATCACTCAATAATTCAGTAGTTGACAAAACAAAAAATCCTCATTCTTCTGTCTCTGCAGTATCAATAGCATGTGCCTCCTAAGCAACATTAAAAGTCTGCAGGCAGATGTCTTGAACTAAAGTTGCCTGTACACTTTTCCCCAAACTCTTTTAAGTGTTGTATTCAATTAGTTTCCAAATTCATTATTCTGCAAAGACATAAACTGATTACCAAGTGATACAAGACATATTTTCATTTGTGCAGGTGCTACAGGACTCACGAGGCAGCCAAGTAAAGCAACACAACACTTATCTCTGCAAGAACAGAGCTATCTATGCTTCTGTAGTCAGTGCAGTTCCAGCAGGAAATGTTTCATATGAAGATGCAAAGAATTTGAAAAGATAGTCCTTCCAATAATCCTTCACCTCGGATGGCCTCAGCAAAACTGCAAACAAGGAGGAAAATCTGGAGCACCTGATGACAAACACAAGTTATATAACAGCAAGGATCAAATTCAGTCCTTACAGTCGCACAGCAGAGACACTTAATTACAGGAATATTTTAAAACAGACTCTGGAATCACCTCTTTCTATAGTCCCTATTTCCTGGCAGCTTGTAGATAGAACAAATCTTTTAGTTTGACTTGGATAAAATGCTGTTTACTCTCTTACCAACAGCTTCTGTTTCAATAATGCAACATGTTTTGTAAGTCAAACAAAGAGCATTCCTATTCCACAGGACAATAACATATTATTCATTCGCTTTGGGTTTTTGCTATTAGATTTGCCAGAAGCTGAAGATACGAATTGCAAAGTCTAACAGCAAGATACCTTGCTAGGAGGTGGCAGTTATCAGGTGGAATCTGAAAAGTTTGGATTCACATTTCAACTTTTATCTACATTTCTTCAGTTTAAGTTCAATTCCCCTATCTGCCCCAAACCCCCTACAGAAAGGGTCCATTTAAGGTTCAAGTAGATAGAGCACAAAAAGAGAGTAAACCCATCCGTATAAAAACTTAGAAAGGGCTCAAGGAATGCAGCCTTCCCATTTTATAACAGCAAAGACAGTGCGGAGGAACACATTCGAGTCACTCTGCGGAACATTTTACTGATTTTAGAATTAACATACATGTTTGTTCAACACTTGCGCTTCCACCCTGACAGAAATTGAGGATGGCTGATTTTTAACGTTAGAGAAACTCTATCACTGGAGCAGCAAGAGCACTGCGGGGTTATCACCGCTGCTGGGATCCAGGAGGCTGGTGCAGTGGAGAAGAGCGAGCAAAAAGGCATCAAGAACCTTCACACCGAGGGGGTCCTGATCTCCTCGGAACCTGCTTCCCTGTGGACATCGCATTCCAGCGGATACCTCCAGCCTGCGGGGCTGCCCGGGGCGGGGGAAACACGGGAGGAAAAACCGCTCCCAAGCCGAGGCCGATGCCCGCGGGTGCCCGGGGACGAGGTCGACGGCGGCGCCGCCTTCCTGCGCGGCTCGGGCCGCGCGNAGTTGCGGCCGCAGCAACAGATGGGAGCCGGGCCGCGGCGCAGAGGGAGGAAGGGAAGGGAAGGGAGGACGCGACCGCCCGCGGTGCCGGTGCCGCGCGGGCCTCGGCGCCGCTCCGCACTCACCGAAGCGCGGCGGGCAGCGGAGCCGCGGCCGCCCGCT
>VWPW01010899.1:329728-351458 GCA_013389825.1 Crypturellus undulatus
CGGCGGCTGCGGGGCGCCACGGGGGAGCGGCCGCCCGCGCGGGGACCCGGATGTACCGGCGGGGGGGAGGAGCGGGCACAGCGGCCGGCAGGTGACGGACTGCGCAGGCGCGCCGGGCTGCCAGCGCACTGCGCATGCACCTGCCTCCACGCGCAGTGTCTCCGCGGGGGGGGGGGACGCGGTGTGGTCGGGACGGCCCTGTAACGGGGGCCGCGCGCCGCCATCTTCCCAACGCCCCCGCGCCGCGGAGGGGGCGCTGAGTGTGTGTGTGTGGGGGGCCTGCACCGAGTGCCCCCCACGGCGGGGACGCGGGACAGGCCGCAGGGCTCGCGGTGCCGCCTCCCGAGTGCCGCCGATGCGGCTGCCGCGGCGACACGCTGCGCACGCGCGGCCGTGGAAAATAACGTGTTCCTGAGGGGACCGCCTCCCCGGGACCGAAATTCGCAGCTTTTGGTGTTGTGGTGCTGTTAAACCACTTGGACACATTCAGGGGTTGCAAAGCCTGGATTCCTTCTGGTATAGACTAATTGTCAACAGCAGGATGATAGCAGAGGTGCTGTTCTGGGACCCGTGTCTTTAGTACAACTGTGTATACACACACACGCGCACACAAACAACAAAAAAAGCCTTGCTACAAGTTCTCTGGAATGCAGATGAAACAAGTTCTCCCGTGAAACCTCCCGGCCTTTGCGCTGAGTGGTTCTGAAGCCAAGGAATAACTCACACTCGACGCATCTGCTCACCTGATCCATATAAAATAACCACCCGGAGGAAAGGAGGAACCTCCTAGCGCTTCCCTGGCATCACCCACGATAACTTCACCTTGGCCGTGAGCTGGGTAATAGCAACAGTTCAGGGAACGGGCAGGACACGCGGGCAGCGGGACACGACTGCAGCGAATACAGGCCAGTAAAGCGGGGGAATGTCCTTGGGTATCCCGCGGCACAGCCTTCGGGTGAGCGTTCAGCCTGGAGGAGCCCTTCGAGCCTCCCGGAGCTCTAAGCCCTCCTGCTGCTTCCCCTTCACAGGCCAAAGGCCAGTTCGGGAACTGCCAACGGTGAACATGGAGCTCCCTCAAAACCACCCTGAGACAGCCTGAAAATGGTGAAGCCCACAGCAATCCCCCCATGACGGTATTGTATATCACATATGGCAGTGCATCCCCTTCTTTCTATTTTTCATGCCTCTGTGTATGCTAACTTAAATGGATAAGCCTAGTTTCTCACCTGACTTGGTGGGATTTAGGAAATATGGATTCAATAAGCTAAAACCTTGAAAGTATTACAGATAAAATAGTATCCTGGGGCAAGAATGTCTCACTGCAGGTGTTTTCATTACAGTTGCATACTGAGACACCCACGTCCCATTTAGTATGGAAAATGTGAAGCATAAGAAAATATTGCATACTATTGCATATATTGCTAGAGATTTTTCATGATAAAAATAAACTAAAATCACAGAATCACAGAACGGTTGAGATTTGAGGTTGAGATTTGAAGGGACCTCTAGAGATCACCTAGTCCAACCCCCCTGCCCCCCTGCTCAAGCAGGGACACCTAGAGCACGTAGCGCAGGGTCCACCCATTTTCTATTGCTTTTGCCTTGACTTTCAACTTTTTAGTTGATGCTTCTGAATAGAAAGTGATTTTAACAAGTTATTACTGGGATAATGGTAAAAAGTAAAATTACAGATGACATTTGCCAGTCAGTATCATAAAATTAAGGAGTGTTAATAGTATCTTACAGTGCCAGTTGTACCAATGACAAAAGATGACTTTATGCTGTAGATGGACAGTTAAGGTAAATAAAAACACAGAAGGAAACCATCTGTCCCTAAGTGCCACGCGATTGCAGTACTGCTGCTGCTTTAAACCTAGGGGTAGCCTAAGGGAAAACACCGAAAGGAGCAATGGAAGCCACCTTCCCTCCTCTGTGCTCATCACTGTACAAACCTCTTCCACTGCGTGGATGAAAAGGGAAAATAAGCATGCCACATCCAGAGCTACGTTTTTCCATCAACAGAGAGGCCCATTTTCTTGCAGTAAAATCCTGAGACTGAAAAACAGCAGCAGCTTTTGCAGGGAGCCTTTGTGAGAGCGCAGCGGCTCACAGCACCTTTCAGTTCAGATAATGCTCACGCCGCGTTTCGCCCTCCCCCGGCAGCTTCTTCCACCTTTCCTGGCGTAGGAGAGACTGCAGCAGCAGTCACATTCACACCACAGTTTCCTTTAGGGCTCTCTGATAGCACAAATCCTCCAATATAAACGTAGCTCTTCTGAAATATAAACACTTGAAACAAAATACGAGTGATCTACACAGATTTCAAAAAGCACAGACAAAACAAAATGCCAAGGTCAAACCATTCTATGCTTACAAGGATGCCTCAAGTGTCTCCAGATACCATAATAACAAACAATTACAACAATGTTTTATACACTACATCCGCAATCTCGAGATGCCCTTTTCCCCGCCCAAGGGTCACTTTGATATCTAGGTGGCAAGTGGGGAAACAGAGGTGTTTCAGAAATTTTTTCACACCAACAAATACGGAGAAAACTCGTTGCCGCCCAGTCCTCTGCCCTAATCACTGTGTGATTAATTACATTAATCATCTCTTCTTGTGACACTACACAATCTGAGGTTATTTTCCATTTCTCATCTGTTGATGCAATTGCTCCTTACAAACGCTGTGCACGGTCTCTTGCTATAATGTGTCTTAACTAATATGTGCAGACTTGCCATTAATAAACAGTTCCCTTAAGTGAAGTGACATGGAAAGTTCAGTGCTGGATAGTGATTAAAGATAATGGTGATTTTACAAAATAAAGCTCTTTTGCTTTTATATCTTGTTGCCTTTCCTCTGCAGTTCTGCTTGCTGATGTTGACCGAGGAAGCAAAGGGGAATATAGAGAAAATGGCAGGTGTTAAAACACGTGTTAAAAAAATGTAGTAAGCATAAGGAAGATGGAAAGAGGAACTGCGGCTTTTATTTTAATCATATTTTGTCTCAGTTAGAAAACTATAGTAGTAGGCATATTACAGAATAGAACTAAATGTTATATTCGCTTTTGAGAACTTGAAGCAGCTAATAAAGCTTTTCTTTTAAAAACTCAGCAACTGGACGTGTGGATCCTGTTGCACTAGCAGAAGTGGTTTGAGCAGGTAGTAGTTGTGGTCGAAACTACCTTGTTGGTAAACAGGTGAGCTGGGCAGCCAGAAGCCTGTTGAAACCATCAAGATAATTCAGCACTGTGGAGTTCAGGAGGGCATGGCTGCAACTACAGATCCAAATTTATGGTTCTCAGATTAGGAAAAAAAAAACAGACAAACCTGTGAGGTTCTGATTCTTTTCATGCTCCTAAAGCCTAGTCCATCTCCCTCAATAGAGAGGAAGAGCTGCAGTCACTCTTACAGGGTCGTCACCTCTGCTTGTACAAAAGCCCTTCTTTTTCCAGCAAAACACCTAAATGTCAGTGGTTTTATCTACTCTGGGTAGCAGCTCGTGAGATTGAAGAGGAGGCTGCAGAGCTGCGTACGGCGCAGCCTGCCGCCCACCGCACTCGCCCCCGCCACCCTCAGCCAGGGGCACAGAACCAAGCTCGGCTCCAGGCCCGCTCTGGCATTAAACGGATCTGGATGGCAGCCTCCTTGCCAGCCTTTCTCCTTTATTTTTACAAAATGTTTCACATCAATCAGCAGCTTAGTAGGATTCCAGTTAATGGATGGAATCAATGTTTCAGAGAACACGCAAGGTAAGATTTAAGAGAGCTGGACTGCTCCATTGCGCTCTGGAACAGAAACTCTCTATATATGTGTACATGTGTATATGTATATATGTATGTATGTGTATATGTATATATATAAGCACACCTGATTGGCAGCAACTCTGGTGGAAACAAGTATTCTTGAAAATTTTGCTTGCCTCGGGAGCATCAGAGTATTTTGCTTTGATCATCTATATCCTTTCCAATTACACAGTCATCCTTTTTTTGTTGTTTGCTTTGACTTTTTGCTTTTTCCCCTAAGTGCTTCATTCATTTGTTAATAGAGCAGCACTTGGGTCCTAAGTGATTATGGAGCTGCTCTAGCTGTTACCCAGGGACACTGTCAAGAGGCCACTTTGTGCCAGCTGCTCCCTTTGCTACAGTGGCACTAACAGTTTCTTCTTCCGATCCCAGGGGATGCTGAACCCTTTCAGTGGTGAAACAGGTAAGTTAATTAAAGCACCTCAGCAAAAGCCTCTGGAGAGAGACCCCTGGGAGCAGTGAACAAACTTGGGCTCCCCCAAACCAGCAGCATTAGGCATTGCTCCGTGTGATACAACCAAGGACAATCCAAGGTCTTATTCCCCTTCAGAAAGTAAAACTCAGATCAGCACCGGGCCTGGTTCTGTACTGTTTACTTGAACTGCTGTCAACCAAATTCATCCTCACTTGTGATCCAAGTAATGTTGAGTACAAGACAGTGGAATGATGTGTGGAAAATACACGGACTTAGCATTTGGCTCATCAACCATATCTCCCTCTCTGAAATCTGCTATACTACACTATATTATACTGCTATCTTCAATGCAGTTCCAGCAATATGCTCTTAAAAGCAGAAAGCATTAAAAGGACTTCAGTGCACACAACTGCTGACTGTAAAGGATTCTGAAGGCCCTTTCCCCATCACATTTCCTTGTAGCACAGCCAGTGATCTCACATGAACTGAGTTGGCAGCCTCCTTTTTCAGTAGGGTAAGTAGTTCCCAATCCACCAACACCAGGATGGTACATTTAGTTTCCAAAGTAAATTCTTTGAGCGGGATTATTTTAAGCCCTGGGCGCTAGGACAGAGTCCACACTGCTCACGTAAGCAAAAACATCGCTGACTGCAGAGACAGGTTTGCTAGCAGACAGCGCAGAAAGCGAGGCCTTTTCCACACATGGTGATCCGTGAGGGACAGACCGAGCACACACAAATGCTGCAGTTAAATGAAGCATTTGAGTATTTGCTTAAACACCTCCTTTGCTCGGCAACAGCAACACTGCGCACCAGGCATCTCCTTCTCTCCCTTTTTTCCTGAACATAAACCTTGCACCTACGAGTAAACCCTGCACCAAATGCAGCTGCTGAATATTCTGCCAGCTAGAAAAGGCAGTAAAGCGGACATTGAACATTTCAGTTACTTAAAGTTATTTTGAAATTACCCAAATAATAAAATAATAATATTCTCCATGTCCCCATGCATGAGCCGGGACACATTCTGACCCAGCTCATACCAACTGGATCCATTCCCACCCGAGACATCCACGTTCCTGCTGGCAGAGCTTAGGGGCCTCATTTGTTAGGGAAGAGAATAGAGCCAAGAGGCCGAAAGAAGCAAAATTTTCTGTACCCTGTGGGGTGCTGAGCTGTAACTCGGAAGAGCTTAGACCGCTTTTCTAGCCGTGACATTCTTGCACAATGCTAAGTGAGAGTGGCGTGAGCTACGGCCAGAGCAGTAACTTCCACTCTGGTAATTCCCAGTCTGAACTCACAACACTGAACGCCCGTAACTTGAACATCAGTGCGAAAACTCGAGTTGTGACAATGCATATGGTGCCTCACAGACACCCCGGTGCCAGCCCTGCTCCGAGCCCAAGGCAGAGGCGTGCGGGAGGGCTCCCCACCCCGCGGGACAAAATCCAGGCTCCGATAAGGCCGGCCAGGGCAGTCCCGAGCGAAGGGACCTGCTATGAAAAAGAGCAGGGCCCAAGCAGCAAAATCCAAGGTGCTCAGAGGAGCTGGGTGAGACTGCCCCAGCAGCACGAGGAGCACGGCAGGACGGAGCAGGCTGGGGACAGGGGCTGGGGACAGGGGCCGGGAGCATCTAGAGCGTCCGCAGGGAATTAGGGCCCATTAGTTACACTGTGCACGTGTTTTTTTTTTTTTAAATCTTACTTCTCTTGCAAGGAAAGGTGAATAGTACCTGCTTCTTCATGCTCCCTTTATTACTCTAATCCCATTTGTTGGACTGTGGAATTTTACTTTAAAAGGACGACAGGGTCAGATGTAGGAGAAAATAAGATTTCTTCGGCTTGCTCAGGGCAGAGCAGTCTGAGCGTGGATGTGACAGCGTTAGAAAAGCACCACGTGGGAGGAAAACAGAGCTAAAGAGACATAAGGGCAGCCCAGACAGTCTCCTAACGCCTGCTTCCTAACAGCTTAAACGAGGTCACTTCTGTCCCAGGGCAACACGACAGCAGTGCGGCCCCGAGCTGGTGACAGGCCTCGAGGCGAGCGTGACGAGTTGGGTTTAGTGCAGAGGGGAGGGCATTCAAAAGGGACCTGAATGCGGCCAGATGGCAAAGAGAGGCCGTGTTTCCTCCCCAGGACGTTAAAAGGTTATAGCGAAAAAAGGGCAGATAGCAGGAGACAGCAGAGCAGCAGAAGCTCTGCCCTGAGTGAGGCTTGGGCAAAGGCTGCAGAAGAAATGGGTGGTTTTAAAAAGGCTGCAAAGGGAGAGGTCACTGCAACGTAACGAGGGTCACTGAGAAGGATCCGCCACTAGCTCTCCTGCAAATAAAACATTCACTTGCTCAATACAGAACATGTTAAAAACTTCCTCTCCACAAAAGCTCCCCCACTCTCCCATCCAGTGATTAAGTTTTCTGTTTTCAGAATTATACATTCTGCTGCTATTGCAAAAGTATAGGAAAAAAAATCCTTTAAATTAGGAAGCTTTACACAGGTAATGTGTAAGTAATGTGTATGTGTAAGTAATATGTAAGAAATGTGGGACAATTCAAACAGTCTGTAACTCTCCTCCAACAGAGTCCTTAGTACAAATGCACTTGCTGAAGTCTGTTCTCGCTGCACTTTACTTCTCCTCTTAGAATAATGAAAAACCTCAGCTGGCCCTTAGAGAATTTTCTTGGCATTCATCACATTTCAACTCCTTGTGAAGGTTCTGTTTAATTAAAATGTATTAATATATTAAGGCATTTTAATTTAAGGCACAAGTTAAAAAAATGCACTATGGAAAAAACATACAGACACACACATTGCTGTAGGATAAATGAATTAAAGATACGGTCATAAGACTTCCTCTCTTATGAAAAAAAAATATAGGCACTTCCTAGTCAACAGGATTGTTTTGCTTTCTGTTATCTTTCAAAATGCTTAGTACACTGCTTGGGAGCTGCACTTTTCCCTTTAATGCAGAGTTAACCATTACAATTCATTAATTGTCTTTTATGTTGCCATTAAGTGTTGCAATCAATTCGCTCTCGATATTCCACACTTTTATCTCTGCTATGAAAACGCGCTATTGGTTTTACTTGGCTCAAGCCCAGTACAGTGGACTGACCTCAATTATTAATAATGTTTCCCCTTCAATAAAGCTTTTGGGATCTTTACAACAGTCTGATGTATTTATTTAGTGTGTAGGTGTTGAAGGATGGTTTATGTTGCTTAAACTAAGCGGAACAGATGTCCCCCATATCTTGGTAGGATGAGAGGCAACTTATCAGTAGAACACGCAGCAGTCTTTAGCCAAGGACAACCTGGAATGGCTCAGGAAAATCAGGATGTGTTTCACACAGTGCAAACTCGGCAGCAAAACCCAAGGTCCACGTCTCCTTAAGTGAAGTGTTTTCATTATCAGGCTAGAAATCACACGCACAGGCCAAAAAGATCCTCAGCCAGGTGAGGGTCCTTCCCCCAAGTATACAGAATAGGGGATAGGAGTGATATTATAATTGTATGCAAATTAGCAACCAATCAGCGCAAGAGGGATGTTCTCGGGGAGCTCCTGAGTGTGTAAATATGGTCTGGAGAGCTGGAAGGGTGAGCTCGGCTCGTGGGAACCCCCAGCCCTCGGCCTCATGCAGCTCCGCAATGAACTGGCCGCGGCCCCGTGGCGGGGACGGCAGCGTGCTGGCAGCGAGGCCCCTTTGCGGACAGCAGGTTTTGGCCCCTCAAGCAGGACGGCTGCAGAGGCCTTGCCCGGATCCGCCTGACTGTTCCCTGCGGGAGATGCTGCGTTCTGGCCGCGCCGACCTCTGGTTTGGGTCTCCGTGAGCATCCGCCCCAGGCGAGCGGGTCAGCAACGCAAGGGGCGACACGGCAAGTCATGAGGGACACGGCAGGAGGGCAGCGGCTTAAGGGACACGGCCGCTCTGAGGGTACGATCCAGGGGCAAAATCACCTGTATGCAAGCTTTGTGCGTGTTTGCAGTGATGACAGGTACGGAAGCCGGATGATCAAGAACATTCCTCTAGGCTAATAATATGGGAGCGGGTCAATCCATGCCAGGACCCACTGCTCTCCCTCAGGATGCATCCTGAAACACTGGGCGAAGTCTAGTGGGGATCTCCTAACAAGGAGGAAACTAAAGGAATATTGTCACCAGTGGTGGACACCGTTTGAACTGGATGAGGAAAAATGGCCAGAGATGGGAATGTTGAAGTCTAACACAATCCTGCAACTTAATTTGTTTTGCAAGAGGCAGGGTAAGTGGGATGAAATCCTGTACAAAGATTTGTTGTTTTCTTTGAGAAACGACCATGAAACAAGAAAGAAATGTAAATTGCTGGTATCTGATTCAAATGTGTTAATGAGGATGGAGGACAAAAAGGTGTTGCGGTGTTGTTCAGCTCATAGTACTGGGAAAAAGTGTTTGAAAGTAGATGATGGGGAAGAGGAAGTGCAATTTTTGGTCCCTCAGTAAAAAGATCAGGATAAAACTGATGGTAAAGACAAAGGAACTGAGGAATCGAGTACAACTGCAGGCAGGACTCGAGCGCGGCAGAACACTGTGATTCAGCGGGAATGCCTGTATAGGTAAAAGCTCCTTTTTCAACTTCAGATTTANTGGGAAAAAATGTTTGAAAGTAGATGATGAGGAAGAGGATGTGCAATTTTTGGTCCCTCAGGATAAAACTGATGGTAAAGACAAAGGAACTGAGGAATCGAGTACAACTGCAGGCAGGACTCGAGCGCGGCAGAACACTGTGATTCAGCGGGAATGCCTGTATAGGTAAAAGCTCCTTTTTCAACTTCAGATTTAATGGATTGGAAGGAGTCAGCTGGGTCACACCGAGGAAATCCAGAAAAAAAAATGTACCAATCCTTTAAAATGATAATTGAAAATCATTATCTAGATTGGCAGGATTTATAAGTGCTCCTGAATACTTGTGCCTGAGATAAAACGAATGGTGTTGGATAAAGCTCAAGAGGGAAATGAGACAAAATGCTGGGGACGGATGGACTGGATCATTTTATGCCGACCCAAGAACCAGACTGGGATCCAAATTAGCGGTAGGCTAATAATTAAACAGTATCAGCAGTTAGTATTATATGGAATAAAGCATGGAGTGCCTAGGCCTAAAAACACTGCAGAACTATATCCAGTTGTGGATGTGTAAGACTGAGGATCCTCTGTATTTGATGAGCAGCTATGGGAGACTGCTCAAAAATGGGCAGATCTGGATCCTGGAGCTGATGCTGACAAGGTGACTTTTACTGTGTTATTTGTAGGGCAACCGACACCAGATAAAAGGAAAAAAACTCCAGAATCTGCATGGTTTGTTTGAAATGGCAACATCTCTGCTAATAGGAATTGCATATAATCTATAAAATAACGAAGTAGAAAGAAAGGAAAAGCAGGAGCAGCTGGAAGACAAAATGCCCAACGCTGCAGCTGAGGCAGCTGCATTTGTCCAAGTGCAAGTGTCTTCTTGGGGAAGAGGTTTTCTGAGGGGAGGAGGGTGTGGGAAAACACAGGGAACGGGGGAATCCAGGGAATAGAGTCTCACTAGAGAGATCATGTGCAGTTTGCAGGGAGAAGGGGCACTGGGAAAATAAGTGTCCAAAGAAGAAGTCAGGGAGCTGGGTACCCCCACCTGCATCTCCTCTAGAGGTGGATTTGCTGGTGACTAGATGCAGATCAATTCGGACCAGGGGTTGAGAAACTGGATCCCTCAGCCAACCCCCTGGCTTCAGTTAAGCTGGAGAATGAAATAATAACGTTTTTAGTAGATACTGGAGCAACATTTTTGGGATTAAATAGTTGTAAGGGACCAATGAGTAAATGTGCTATATCAGTAATTGGTGCTATGAGAAAGCGAGAGGTCAAGCCATTTTTTCAACCAATAATATCAAAAATTAGGAATAAGATACTCAATTTTTATATATGACAGAATGCCCCTTATTGCTGATTGGAAGAGACTTGTTAAATAAATTAGGAGCACAAATAAGTTTTCATCAAAACAAAGTCTGAGTACATATACCACAAAATAATGCTTGGAAAGTGCAGGAATGTATGTTGCAGGAATTATCTGAGATGGAGGATGCCAAGGATAAGGAAAAGCAAGCTGGAGCTGCTTCCTTGGACATCATGCAGCGAACTCTTTAGTTTGGGCAACCAAAAAATAACCTGGGAGAGCAGAATCAGCAGAACCAGTAAGAGTGGAATGAAAACCAGGGACAAAGTCAGTAAGACAAAGAACAGACAATACCCTATAATGTTGGAAGCCCACATCGGACTAGAATCTGTAATTAATACAATTTTAAATCATGGACTGTTGTGATAATGTCAGTCAGAATATAATACTCTGATTTTACCTGTCAAAAAGTCACACTCGCAGGAATATCGCTTAGAACAAGATGCAAGGGTTACCAATCAAATAGCGGTTGAGGTATCTGGTGATACCTAATCCTTCCAATCTGTTATGAGTCAAATGTCTATTTTACAGTACTGTGTTTAAAAGACACCTTCTTTTGTATCCCATTGGAGGAACCAAGTCTGAAGCTTTCGATTGGGAAAAACAATTGTATCCCCACAACAGGACGCAAAATGCAGCCGTGCTGGATCGTGCCCCCTCAAGCGTTTAAGAGCAGTCTTACTCTTTCTAGTAATATATGGGCAAAGGACCTGGAGCAGTGGCATGGTAAGAAGCCTAATATTAGCTTGTTATATTATATAGATGATATCTTGTTGGGACCAGACGTTGCTGAAGAAGGTAAAGAGACCACCACTGGTTTATTGGACCCTGGGCTCTTTGGGGATAAGAGTATGACATAAAGTATGCCAGGAGACCCAGGCAAAGTGGGTAGAGGCCTTATCTTCAGCATTACTGAGGATTAGAGTAACTTCTAGAGTTAGGAAAAAGGTTAGTCCATCTGAAATTTTGCATGGGAAACATTATACTGTAAACTTGACTGGATATCAAAGGCAATCAGAGTTTGGATGATTATCTCCGGTCTGTGGCAGAGTTCTGACTGCCCTCCACAGCTATGTCCAACTGTGGACACCCGTGCCTTTGGACTCACCTGTACACTCATTTACGCCAGGACATTAGGCGTATCTACGAACCTGGAAAGAGCTGCTGACAGACACGTGGAAGGCACCTCATGTTGTGCTCTTAACGACTAGTAAAGGTGACAGGAACTGACTCTTGGATGCATCTCATGCGTGAGGCAGCGGCCCTACCAGGGACTTGGACAACTGAGCAAACTCAACCTTTGAAACTGAGGCTGTGTAGATACTAATGAACTCAAACTGATATTTTTATTAAATTTTGAATTTAGATTGTAGTAAAGGGAACATTTTTCTTTGGTATTGTACAGAAACAAAAAGGTCCAGAGACCCAGCAATGAGCAAGGTATACGGTTCATTTTCCTCATTTGTCTGAAACTGGAAGTCCAGGGGAACAATGGAGACTTATGGAGATGTAATACTCTTTTGGGGATGATTGAGAAATCAATTAAAACAGTTAACCAGGCAAACTGCTGGACATGCATCCACTTTCCAGAACATTCCAATAACGAGAAATTGCATGAAATTCAGAGGGATGATACATCAGCTAGAACTGAAGAAAAATGGAAGGGGTTAACTGCCCGGTTTCCTGATCTAAGCTCATGGGTTAAGAAGTGTTTAGCAATCTTAGGAAGGGTGTTGTTAGCCTTTGTATATTTTTATGTAATTGTTGTACAAAATTAGTAATTGTAGGAACTTCAAAGTGGTGAGACTAATATGAAAATATTCATATAAGTCTCCAAGAGAGGAATTATGTTGAAGGTTCATTTACATTACTAAGCAGAACAGATGTCCCCCGTATCTTGGTAGGATGGGAGGCAACTTATCAGTAGAACACGCAGCAGTCTTTAGCCAAGGACAACCTGGAATGGCTCAGGAAAATCAGGATGTGTTTCACACAGTGCAAACTCGGCAGCAAAACCCAAGGTCCACGTCTCCTTAAGTGAAGCGTCTTCATTATCACACTAAAAATCACATGCAGAGGCCAAAAAGACCCTTGCTCAGGTGAGGATCCTTCCTCCGAGCATGCGGAATAGCGGATAGGAGTGATAGAATCATAGAATCACAGAATGCCTAAGGTTGGAAGGGACCTCTAGAGGTCATCTAGTCCAACCCCCCTGCACACGCAGGGCCACCTAGAGCACGGGGCACAGGACTGCATCCAAGCGGGTCTTGAAGATCTCCAGAGAAGGAGACTCCACAACCGCTCTGGGCAGCCTGTTCCAGTGCTCTGTCACCCTCACCATCAAGAAGTTCTTCCTTAAGTTCCCGTGGAACTTTTTATGCTTCAATTTATGGCCATTTCCTCCGGTTCTGTCAGTGACCACCAGTGAAGAGAGGCCAGCCCCATCCTAATTATAATTGCATGCAAATATTATAATTGTATGCAAACTAGCAACCAATCAGCACAAGAGGAATGTTCTCGGGGAGCTCCTGAGTGTGTAAGTACGGTCTGGAGAGCCGGGGGGTGAGCTCGGCTCGTGGGAGCCCCCGAGCACCCGGCCTCGTGCAGATCCACAACAAACTGGCCAACGGCCCCGCCGCCCCCCGGGTGTCAATGCTGGCTCCTCACGCACCGGCAGCCTGGCTGTTTTTTGGATAACACAGGGATCAAGCAGCACATTGCACTCTCTCTGGGAAAGTAACCAAAAATAACTATCTACTTGATATCAACCCAAGGGATATCCTAAGGGAATGAGAGAATCATTTCAGGGCAGGTCAACAGTGGTTTAGGGAAATTAGACAAATCTGTGTCTGGGGAACAGATGTCTTAGGGTCTGTAAATGTGTGAGGGAACCTTTCCCCTCTCGGTCACTAGTTCAGTTCCATCCAGTACAGCCTTAGCTAGAAGCTAATAAACATCCAATGGACTTCTGGGGGCCTCCTGAAACAGGGAGGGATTCCTAGCAGACCGTTACTTACATCTTGAAGCCCGTGCTGCTCAGACTGGAATCTCAGCAGAAACACTTGGACACCGAAACTGAATGATCCGTCGTGGGAATAAAGCACAGAAGAGGGAAGAACACTTTTTTCCCGCCAAATGCAGAAGCTTCTGGGATGACAATCCAGCTTTAGATTTGTTTCTTGATATTTTTTCTTGTCATTATCATTGTTGTTCTCTAAAATAATATAATACAAAGCCTGGGGTTTTCCTCACAAACCTTCCTCATCAGAAGGACCTAAGATACTTGCAAATCCACATTTGCAGTTTCCCATATCATAAAGAAGATAAAGGAATACAGAAAAACTTGACTTCATTCTTGAGGGCCAATTCCCAGAGTCCTGAGGCTCCAGAACATAGTCTAACTTTGCTGCAGGTCTGCTAGGAGAAAGAGGAGACAAATGCTGAGCATTGCAACCACAAACCACAGCTGTTGATGGGAACTGGCAAGAGCCCCAGGAATGCTGAAGCATGGACGGCCTGCAGCAGGAGGCAGGGCAGCGGGCAGGCTGCTCCGCCACTGCCGCTCTTTCACTCGCCTCCTGGTGCTTTTCCACCCCGGCATCTGCTTTCCCTGACAGTGCAGGGAGGGGACAGTGGGGTACAATTTTACAGCGTGCTCCCCAGGTGATGCTGGCACTTCCTTGGGTAAATATACCTGAGTGCAGCTCGTGTGCACCGTGCCCTTGAGTTCAAACTGTTTACAGCTACAGTGTTCGCTTTAGCTTGCTCCTAACTTGTTTTCGTTGTGTCCGTATTTCACTTGAGGAGGAGAGCATGGGAGCTCAACAGCTTCCTCCTCCTCTGCTTCTGCTTCTAATGAGCAGCAGGGACACACTGAGGCAGAGCCCTGTTGCTCAGCAGAGCTGCATCCAGAAGGATACACGGCCCACACACGTGATGCGGGAACTTGGCCTGTGGTGCAGAAGGGCAGTTTTCATAGCCCAGGGGGAAGGGAAAGTAAGGACGTGGTAACAGCATCCTCTGGTCACCATCTTTTGTTACCAGCATGTGCAAATCCAGCTATTCCAGTCCATTATATTTGACTATCTTGCACTCAGAGGCAGGTGAAATGTCATTATCTCAGGGTAAATTTTCACTGTCGTAAGCAGGGAGTTTGTCCTTTAAATGCCCTTAGTATTAATGGGAAATTGATCCCGCAATTTAAACTAAAGAGATACAAACCTCTCATGTGGGACCATTTTCAAATGTGTTAACATTTTGATTCACAAAATGAGACATTTTTAGAAACAAATGCAGATCCACTTCATTCAGGTTTTGGGAGGTCAGCTGGGTACTGGACGTAAAATGTTTGGCCCCTGTTTACACAAGGAATTAAAGTGCCATTAGGTAAAGGGAGGGCAATTTCTGAGGTTCTTCATGCTTACTGGCACATCCTATGAGGCTGGAACCTAAACCTACCTGCTTGCAATAACAGTGTGTAGGGCAAGAGGAGGATTTGGGATAACGGCCCGGGTTTCAGTGACCTTCTCTAAAAGTACATTGCCCACACTAAGGGATAGGACTCTATGTACAAAACCCCCTGATCCTACTGAGCTGCAGGAGCAGAGCCTGACAAAACAGTGCGAGAAACAAAACAACCAGGGAGAGGTTCCTCATTTGTTCCTGGGAGCCAGGCTCTGGCCACTCCTCCAGCAGGTGCTAGAGGAAAAGGGCAGTCTAAGCAAAGCTTGGGACACATCCATGACTGGCTGTGGATGGGCTCTCAGTAGCTCAAACTAAATCCGGGAAGCTGAGTATCAGTGTGGGCTCCGTTCTGCGGACGAGGTGAGAGCAGGAGAGCAGCTTAGGACACAGACTGACCTGGGAACGCTTGTGTCTCTGCTGGGGAAGAGGCCACGGTGCGGGGCACTCACCGCGAGGGAGGAGGAGGAGAAGCCACCAGCAGTTCCTCTCTGAGGCCCCCTGGCCCTGCAGAGGAGTCTCTGCCCTTCCCTTTCCCTGGGAAGGGGGATTTGCACTTCTGGGACCCACGATTTGGAGGAAGTTCCAGGGGCACCAACGGAGGGTAATACTCCCCTCAGATGCCCACACAACAGGGTCCGGCAGCATGAAAAGGAAGGGGAAAGGCCCGAGCCCCGTGCAAGAGGCCAACAAGGGCAGCTCAGCTTTGCGAAAGAGCTGCCTAGAAACACCACAACCCCCCTGCAGCACCAGCTACCACGCTACGGACCCAAGGGCATAAATCTATTTCAGAGACATTATAACATTATGATTCATGTTGGATTGGGAATACAGTGGGTTAAGAGCAACTTAAAACAGGTACAAAGGGATATAAAGGAATTTTTGCTCATAAGAGCAATACTAGTTACACCAACAATCAGGGTGTCCAATCAACTGGGCATTCTGGGTCTAGGAAATCCTGGTACCAATTCCTGAAACAGTCTCCTCTCAAAGTGGTAATCCTGGGGAAGCAACTTGGTCTTAGGCCTTAAAGAGGCATCCGAGCAGCTCCTTCATTCAGAGGGAATCCTACCAATGTTCTGGTTTGACAGATACCCGCTGGCAAAGCCCTAAGGCAATCCAGGACACCCAGAGTGCACTAACAAGAGAACATTCCCACACAGAGTAAATACTTCTTAAGGCCTCAACGCAAGCAGGATGCCAGACCCACCTAGTAATGCACAGAAGATCATATTTGGTCGGGCAGCCAGTCCTTCAGAGGGACTTAACCATCTCCGGAGGCAAAAGCAGGAGCATCTGCCCTATTCAGTTACGCATCTGGCAAAACATCCTTGGGAACTGAGCTCCTTTTTTTTCTTTAAAGCTTTGTCAATGAATCTAGACCTACCACCATGAACACCAAAATCCTTCCAGGAATTTGCAGGCTGAAGGGAGTCACCATCACATGGGAGACATGTCCCAATGCCTCCATCAGGACACCGAGCTGCTCTCTGGGGTCAGGAATGCGGCTCCAGATGCTGCCTGAGGAGGCAGGATCTGCTCCGGGCATCCGAGGAGCAGCCCAGGGAGACAGGATCTCCCCTGCATTGCTGTGGGGGGAGCTGCTCAGTTCCCCTCCGTGCAAGGAGATGCTGCAAAGCTGCATTAAGGCGCTGTTTAGTTGAGATCCCCAAGCAACCTCCAGCTCCTCCGAATAGGTCAGGCATGGAAGAATATCCAAAATGAGGAGTTTCTCTTGGCACAGGTGGCAGGGACTAACCCACGGGTTCCCAGACCACACCCCAAGGCAAAGGGGAAGGAGAGAGGCAAGGACCACTGCAGTCTCCCTGCAGGTCATTCCAGCTTCCCGCTGCCTGCTCTACCTCAGCTAACGCTCAGCTTCCGAGCCCCTGTGCCGCTTGGATTTAAACATCTCTCCATCTCACTGCCCAGAAACTCATCAGCTGTGTGTCACCTGCACCAGCACAGCCTCTCCCCTTTTCCCTTCCCAGCAACTCAGGATCTCTTTTCTATGTATCTCATTTTCACCCCTGCAGGGAAGTTTCAGCCCTTTCCCACAAGCACACTGCCCTCTTTTACTTGCCCAAGCACAACCATATGTGTAGATCATGCTGCAAATCAAAATTATGCCAGGATATAAAATGAAAAATGGACCCTTAGAGCACCAAACAAATCTAGAGTCATTCTTGTAATCTGAACTATTTCAGCAACTGGTTTATGCTGCAGTCCCACAAATAGCAACATGAGCATAGGAGAGGAGAGTAAACTACAAATGGGGAGAGGAAAACAGAGTGAGCGGCTGGGGCACAAAACTGTAGGTGGAAACAAGCAACCTCAGTATGTGTCCAAAGTTGCATTTGTCACACTGGAACATAAAAATTACAGGAGTACATTAACACACTAGGGGCATTGCAAACATTTCAGTGCTGGGAGTGTCATTAGCCCCAGCACAAAGAAGCACAGAGGGTTTTGTCCCTCTGAAGCAGCTCCTGACTGAGCTCTATGGGAAGGGAAGCTGCAAGGACAAGAGGGACAGGGTGAAACGAGCACAAGCTGCAAACACTGCCCGCCTTTATCAGCGGTCAGAAGAACATTCATTCCCACTGCCCTCCGATTGCCACAGATAGGTCTGTGCTTACTAATTTTAGCCATTTTCTAGTTGAAAACTACAAATTATTTCCATATTTTTTTCTCCATTTTGACAGGTCATCAGCTGCTGGATGTGGTCAGTGCGGATGAGAAACAGATATTGTGTGAGAGGAGGTGGGAAACTTTTGGTGGAAAGAGAAATAGATAAATGCACATTAAAGATGCTGGCAAGCGGCAGGAGAGAGTCCTTGAGGCAGTGCAGCATGTGCTGGCTGGGAAGGGAGCTCTGCTGGGATGTCCTGAGCTGGGCCTAGCATCCTGTGCCTCCCGCACACGAAATGAAAACCTAAAATGCAAGCACTGCGTGCCCAGCATGGGCAAACAGAGACCGAGTTTATAAAATAAGATGCAAATAAATGTATTCTGTGCCTTAATGCACAATAGGGAGGAGGAGGCAGATAGTAAAATAAAGAGGAGGCACAAACTAAAATGTTTGAGGCAGTCCAGGCAGGCTTGCACGAGGTGTAAGACCAGAGAGCTGCATTTCCAACACACAAGTCACCAGGTCCCACAGCCAAGCTAGTACCTGGAAGGCTCCTGAAGTCCAAAGCCGACGGCCTCTCACTAAGCATGGCCACAAATCTGAGCAGTTATTAGTGGGCAGCACACCCCTGAGTGCATTAATTAAGTAGCTTCAAGTAAAGTATTTTAAAGATATTAGAAAAAAATAAAAGAAAAAGGGAACTGTTATTTCTAGAGCAATCGAGCAGGAAGGCCAGCTCGGCAGAGCTGCAGTTCCTCCAGCACACTGCCTCGCTCTCAGATGGAGCAGGCCCAGGAGCGAGCAACACCACTTCCAGTTTAATCAGTCCATTCGCTGCATTCCCTATCTGTAAAACTTCCCATCTTTGCCCGGGCCTGCAGAGCAGCACTGGCAGCGATACAGTTTCAATAACAAACCACAGCTGATCTCGGCTTCCCCTTAAACAACCATTTGTCTTAAAGGGCCTGGCATCCAAAGTCAGCAAATTTTGACCGCGGAGAATCAGCCCTTGAAACCCCAACTCACACTGGCAAGAGATCACTCAGACAAGTCGCTCCTTCCACTGCTCCCCGAGCAGGCTGGTTGTGTCCCTGCCCCAGAAGCTGCACGGACGCTTATCAGGGAGGCGGCAGTTACGGCACACGCGCGAGAACGTCCAGTTTTGGTTACGTCTCGTGTTTCTCCTCGCACAGGTCTAACTGGTCTGTCACACCACAGGGACCACTTGTAGAAGAGCCTCCCTTCTACATTCAACACCATTATCAGCATCACTCCAGTTCTGAAAGATAAAGCAAGCCGAGAGCTTGCTTCCCAAGCTTGCTTCCCCAAATTCCCTCGTTCGATTCCCCAAATGCACTGGGGAGGATTCCCAGCGCGGGCACTCGGTGAGAGCCTCTCGCTGGAGGCCGCTCCGGCTGCGAGCTCCTGGAAAGCAGAGCGGCGTCTGCTCCATGCGTTACAGTGATTGCTACTGACAGCTCCTTCATGGTATCACAACAAATTAGGTCACAGATTAGATTTTCATAGCACAGATTACGCACAGTGCCTGTAGTTTGCTTCTCCAATAGAGAAGGTTGTGGCCGGGAGGTTTGAGCTCAGCGCTGGGAACAGGACAGATGCAGGGGGTGGGGGGCTCCCAATTCTGGGTGAGACAAAAGATAGTTTGGGTGAGAATCAGATAAAATTCTTGGTGTTTACTGCAGTTAGAAGACTTAATATTCTTCCCTTTCTAGCAGTATGCCTTTGAGAAATATAGCAGAGTTTATTCACTAGATACCCTGAGATAGATGCTACAGCATTTCTAGAGCAGATATCAAACACTGCATTTTTTTTTTTTTAAGAAAACTACATCTTTTTCATGATAAAGATGCAGCACATAAGGAAAAAAAAAAAAAGGAAAACTACTGGGAATGGAAAGTAAAGGTATCTATTAGATCTATCCCACCTGATACCGCAAAGGTCACTCATACCTTTGATTTCAGCATCTCTTGCTTAGAGAGACCCTAAGGGAATAAGAGCAAGAATGCAGTGCTTTTTTTTTTTTTTTTTCCTGAAAACCTGTGAGGGATCAGTTTTAAAAAAATCTACCAAGCAAGGACAGTCATGGAATTCAGACACCAAAAGAAAATGCCAGCTGCATGAAGCTGCCCCCAGAGAGGCGCAATGCGCAGAGCAAGGGTTTGGAAAGGCCGAGCTCTCGTGGACTCCACGCGAAGGGCTCTCTGTGAAGTGCAGCCTGACTGCAGAACTGCAACCCCTGCTCCAACAGCCGGGTTCCCAAACCCTGTCGGTGCTGGGGGCTGCTCCCAAGGATCTCTCCTCGCCCAGGCCTGGGCTGGACGAGGAGCAGGACGAGGAGTCCAAGCAATCTGAGTACTTGCAGATCAGCAACCCTGGTTCCGGCCCTGGTGGGGCTGCCTGGGGCTGCGAGAGAACAGCAGTGGGGCAGATAAGCAAGCTCAGCACCACGGTAAGTGCTAATGGAAAGCCTAAACCTGGTGATTAGGGAGATAGGTCCTAGCCTGAGCTAATCTCAGAGAGAAGACTAAGTGAGAGCTTGGCCTGGCACTGCAAGCCTGACCTTCAGCTTGCAAAAACAGCCCTGCCAGCAGTGCCGCGGTCACACCTTGCACACACGCGTGCTGCTCGGGCAAGCAAGGCACCAAAGTGAGGTTGGTCCCTGCAGAGCAGCCAGCTCCTACCCGCACACACACCAACCCGCAGCCTCTGCTCAAGCTCTACAGGCCATTCGCAAGCAATGGGGACTGACCCTCTTCCTGCTCCTCATGAAGCAAGAGCAGCCCTTGATGCTCCCCACGTGCAGGCTGGGGCAGTTCGGTGCTCAGCACCCTTCACTCTACATCGCACGCAAGAGATCCAGCAGCAGCCGGCCCGAGTTACCCCAGCCGTGACTTCTGCTCTAAAATGGTCTTGCCCTCCGCTTCAGCAGAAAGTTCTTCACAGGAAACACGCTTTTACTTTCAATATGCGCTCGCCCTTGTTCTCCAACAAGCACAGGAAACCTCTCAGTTGAACATCAGCCTTTATTCTCACAAGCCACTATTTATTCTCCGCTACCTTTGAGAAAAAAGAAACAGCAGCTCAGAGCGGCCGTGCCCTCCTACACGCGCAGGCTGCGCTCAGCTTTCAACCACCCTCAGCACATCGGCTCCTGACGCTGCCGCCGCCGCCGGGCGCACGCACTTGGAGAGCCGCAGAAGAAGCCTAATTATTTTTTCCTCAAGCCTGCGCTGTGCAGAGTACGTTATTGAAAATCCATGGTACAGGCTCCTCGCTGAGCAATCGCAACCATCAATCTCGTTTAAAGAAACAGATGCGCTAAACTTTACTGGAAACATTTTTTAGAAGTATCTGCCACGGACCCGGGGTCAGACAAGCCCCGGGACACCCCCGCGCTTCCTCCGAAAACACAGAGCCCCTCACGATACCTCTCTGTTTTGGGTGAAATTACACAATTTGCCTCTTCCCCATTTGTGTCAGACACTTAGTGAAACGCTGAATAAAAGCTATGCCCACCATGCTTTTTTGAACCCAATTACTTAAAGAAACGTTAATTTTTCAGAGATTAGAGCCCATTTTTAAACAGCCAAAGCATAATGCAGCTCCAAACCTCGCAGCCAGTCCTCATGATTTAAGGGCTGCTTCGTGCCATTTCCTCTGGAAATCCACCCTTCACCATCGATCCCTTTGAACTTGCCGAAGAGATGAGGGCAGTTTTCACAGCCAGCCAGGATCACACCCGCCCCGCTGCCCCTGCCCGCACTAGGAACTACCGAATCCCTCAGAGCAGAAGTTCTGGCCGGCCCAGCGCATTTTTGGCCCCCTCGGGCTGCGCTTTTGCACGTTCCCTCGGTAACAGGTGCAGGATTGGCAGGAATGACGGCGGGGAAGGCTCGAGCCTGGCACCCGGCCGAGCAGGACCGGGTCACCACACGAAACCCACCCAGGCACCAACGGTGCCGCCTCTGCAGACCCCGGGCAACCGCTACCAGCGCCGCGGGGCGCGTGATGCAATACTCAAGAACGGCAACTTCCTCCCCAAACCACTAGCTCGGCTTGTGCTGCTGCTGCTGCGCCCAGCCTCGGTGCTCTGCTTGAGGCCAAAATCCCTTATTTGTTTATTTATTGACTGATTTCCCCGCTGGAAGGCAGGCGGACGGGCGCTCGGACTGTTCCTGCCCGCCATGGAGGGCCAGGCTCCATCCGCTCCTGTGCTGGGGGTGTTTGGGGGCAGGATCTCGCCCCTCATCGGTGTCACCTCCGTCCCCGCGCCGCAGACACGGGCGAGGCCGCCTCTGCGCCCGCTCAGCCGGCGGCGAGGAGGAGGATGAGGAGGATGAGGAAGGTACCGCTGCCCCCTAACACCCAGCGGGAAACTGAGGCAGCGGCGCGGACGCACCCGCACCGCGGCGCTCCCGGCGCGGCCCGCG
>VWPW01010899.1:352171-455127 GCA_013389825.1 Crypturellus undulatus
CGGCCCCGCCGCGGAGGGCTGCGCGGTGCTTCCCGCCTCGCCGCGGCACCGCCGGGGCCGCACGGCCCCTGCCGGGCCCAAGGCCGGGAGATGGGGGGGCCGGGGCGCCCAGCTGCACAACGGGCCCTGGGACTGCCGGGGAAACGGCTCGTGCTGATGCCTGTCACATCAGCGAGCAGCTAAAGCTACCGGCTTAGCGGCAGAGCGGGCAGGGAGGGGACAACCTCAGAGAGAGACAGGTCTAAATAAATATTGCTGGTGGCATGAATTAACATTGATAAAACAAGTCCCCTAAAAATCCCACTCACAAAGTTATCTTGTAAGTAGGAATTTTGCACCCCCAATTTTCTCTCTCTTTTTTTTTTCCCATGGGTACTTTTTTACATCCAGACAGGGAAAGGGGACAGAAGGAGCTTGGATGGTGCAGCATCCCACATCGGTGTCCGGGTGGAAGGGGCAGGGGTGCAGAGCTAACGGAGGATGCGAGCAGGACGGAGCCCCGAGCACGGTGTCTCTGGCAGACCTGCTCCAAGGAGGTGGCAGGGGCGCCAGAACCACGGCCAAGGAGGCCTGTGTGCTGCCGTGTCCAGGGCCTGCAGGCAGGAACTGCTCCTCCTGCACCCCTTGTAACTGGTTTTTACAGCAAGGAGAGCACCATTCCTCTTCTTCCAAAGGTGCCCACATCCCCCATCCCTTTGTATCTTCTACTCTTGCACCTCTACCCTACGGCACACACGAAGTTCAGTAGTAGGAGACTCAGCCGTCCCCATCCTCTAGCAGTGCTGAGCAGCAGCTCACATCACTTGCAGCTCAGAGCTGGGAGCTCCTCAGCCTCCACGCCTCCTAGGTGCTAAACTCGCTCCGTGAGCAGCCTACCAGCTCTCTGCAGTCCAGCATTTGCTTTCCAGCTTCTTTCTGGCACAGGTCCTGAACAGCAGAGAGACTCTGGCTTGTGAATTTGCTCACACATCCATCCCGAGGTGAGAGCACTCCCCAGGTTGCACCTGATGCCTTTCTTGTCCCACCTTCTGGACAACAAAAAGCCTCATGTGAAGTGAGAGTTTGTGATTTGCAATTTCAGAAGGCACCTCCATATCTTACTGCTCAGCTACAAAGACTCGATACAGGGCTCTCGCTTTCCTGTCTAGAGCTTTGCTATCTGCAACTCTTACTTTATACGTACTTTAGTTCTAGAAAGGTCTGAAAGAAGATAGGAGAAAATAAAATAAAAAACACCCTATCTACACTTTGGAATGAAGGGATGCCTAGCAAACATGAATGTATAGGTCTGCAGACATCTATGAACCGTAATACAGAGATTATAGTGCATATAATCTCTCCTAGCTTGAAAAATTGCTGTCTGCTTTTGTCTTTGAGGTATCTTTGAAGGAGCCTGTGGCTCCTGGTGTCCGGGAGCTGCTGAGGAAGACTGCGGGCCCCAGTGAAAGTCACCGTGCTGACAAACAGCTCTCGGCCTCTCTGCAAGCTGAGCTCAAAAGGTCTTTCAGGAAATAACAGGTTGTTTATTTAAACATTAACAACTTCAGCTCAGTAGAATTTTTACAGTTCTCACCTTAGCAGGGATGCAAGGGCAGGAGGGAAGAAAAGTGTTAGGAACCAAATAGGGTTTTAGACCAGCTTCAGCCTTCAGATTGGAGTGTTCTTGAGGAGCATCTTGGAAAAAGACTGGGGAGATTAGTTACCAAAAGCCAAAGTTCTACATTACTGCTTGAACCTAACAAAAATAAGCAGCATAGCCTTAAATGCAACCATTCTAGGGCATCTTGCTTGAGTCTTCAAGGATGATGAAATTCTGCTATAGAACTTCAAGGAAAAGAAGAAATGCTGTTTTAACTGAAGCAAAAGAAACAGCCTCGGCCTCAGGCAGTAGGAGGTTGGGGGGGATCTGTGGGGATGGATCAAGTCAAACACCCACCTTTCAGCACAGGGTAACCAGCAAGAGGGGACGTTTCCAATCAGACACTACATGGACCAAGAGCAAACTGAGAGGAATTGCATAATAGTGTTAACATGGGATTTAATGTTCCAGGTAAACTTAATGCTTGTTCAAAACGCTCGTTCTTCAGGCAGAACAGAAAACTATTGATTAGATGCTCTAACAGCATTAGTGGGTGCAACAGCCACCACAAATTGTCCCTGCTATTAGACAGAATAAAAGACATCCCCGTTACTGCGAGCAGGAGGGTCTGCTCAGTGACTGAGAGAGCAACAAGGCAAATCTGAGCAGTGACAAATCCCCGTCCTTAGCGCTGCTCTGACTCCGGTCTCGTTCAGAATTCTCTGCAGTACAGGGGGTACAAGCTCAAGGACAAGCTCCCAAAAAGCACTTAGCTTATTTCAAGAGGAAACTTGATCATGCTCTGCAGACGACTGAGCTATAAATCAGGTTTCAGATAACTCCCCCAAAGCGTCATTAAGAAGACCCAAACAGCTTAGTTTGTATTAGATAAAAAACACTCCAGCTCACAGCTGTACAGATAAAAACACCTTACAGTGCCGTGTCTATGCTATATTGATCTGGAAATCTCAAGCTGTCTTTTAGAAGGGCTAAAATAAGCATCTCAGAGTTAAAAAAGAAACAGCTCAGCTGCCTTAAACTGAGTTTTGAGAGAATATTCTCTGCAGAACTTGGGCTCTGCCTACACTAAACACAGTGTTCAAGAAGGAATCTTATCGCAGCAGTCTCTTGAGCCCTGTGCTCTTGCAGTTGCTGTTTTTGATACAAGCCACATTGTGTAATTTTACACTCCCAACTTTTCCTCTGGCTAGAGGGTGAGAAAGAAATTTCAAGTGACTTGTTCTTTTTGGAGCTGTTAAATCAAAACCTCTCCAGAACCTGGTCAGGGAGGGGAAAATAAGCTACACAAGTGGCACCAAAACTGAAATTCTACACACGCTCGCACACACTCACGCTCTGCTTTCCACAGAGCCTATGGAAGGCACAGAGAAAGCAATTGAAACTGTGGACAGAACAAGTATTTTGCTTCTAACTTTACTTACTAAAGTTTTTCAGAGAAAGGCAATTCCATCCATATTTAACAGCTCTTAAAAATATACACATTCAATTGCATTATATAAAGGATAGTCAATATTCAAGGAAAAAAAAGAAAAAAGACATTTCAAGTGTTGAAGTTCTACTGATTTGGAATCCACACTTTGGTCCTACAGGATATTCCAGTTGACAAAAGGGCCTTGTTCAGATAGCTGGGATCAACTGAATACATTTATTTAAAAGCAATTTTAAATATTAAAAAAGTAGAAATTAACACATACAGTACTCAAAAACTGTCACATTAAATACATGTGAATAGACATGTGTACTGATGTTTTACCTTAACATTCAATGAGAAGTCAAGATTTTAACTAGTGGCACGACCAGATCTGATTTCTGTACATGTTGATGCACTATGTAATAAAAAAATAAATAGCAACTGTTGTTCAACAGTAAATAAGACATCATCTGCAGAACATACTTCCCCCTCTGGGGGCACCTTGCCCTGCCCTCCCCCCAACCCCTTATCAGCTATTTTTCCATAAAGATTTAGACTTTCCAAATACTATGTCATGTACAAAATTGCAGACAGTGGCTCATTGAGTTCAAATATAATACTGTACTAAACTCAATCAATATCATACATTTTCAGATTTCTTATGACCCACAATAAGCCAGAATAAACAGAACTATTGTTCCTAGTGGAACTCATTTAATTTTATAAAATGCATATGTATACTATTTTAAAGAGCGTAGAAAAGAATAGACATTTGACTCTACATAACTTTACATGCCTAGGTTTTCTTTATATGGTTTGCTTTTATCAGTTTATTTCAAGATCACTTAAAAATACAATTAACCACAAAAGTGAATAGGTTTTGTTCTTTAATGCAACTTATGCACTGTATTAATGGATAAAATGGAATGCTAAATAAACGCTAGTCCTGACGTCCTTTCAATTAAAAAAAAAAAACAGAATAAAGTCTGAAATACTGAAAGTGGTAATACTGAAGATGAGATGCCAGCAGGCTCACTCATGTAAGAATTTTTCTTGAAATAAAACCGTCATAAACCATAAAACCATTAATAGTTGATAAATATTTGCATTTTTCCATGTTTGATTCAGACCAATATTTGTTTCCATACTTGCCACATAAACAGAATTAAATATTCACTGACTACAGTCTTGTAAAACTGGATTAAAAATGAAAGCCTTCAGAAAGTTTGAGATGTGCTTTTTTTTTTCATGAAATGAAAAAAAATCTTTCTATGCAGCCAAGACAATCTGCTTTGAAACAGCAGAACTAGGTACTGATGCCAAAATAACATTTAAAGCAAGTAATACAAAACTACATATGAAAGTTATAAAACCTGCTATAGACAGAGGAGAAGGAGGGGGCAAGACCATAATTTCATTATGTTTTGAAGTTAAAAATGATGTTGAAAGTGAGATAGGAAATGAATGTTTTCACTACTACACTTACGTGTTTTCTGGCAATGCAATTTTATACCAACTTTCAAGAAACCACCGGTCAAATGCAACCTTCCAATGATTTTCATAGGAATTAACTTTATAACAGTATTCTTTCTTGTTGGTGCTTTGAATTAAGACCATTACAAATTTAGTTTAGTGAAAACTACTAAACACAGCTTGGTACTCGTGATACTATTAACAGCCTGATCAAATGCATGAAAGTTCATCTTAACATCCATTTTGAGAGCAATTACAATAATTTAAATTTATCCTTATACCACCACATAAGAAATTTCATTTTAGGCAACTGACTTTTTAGCAAGGTTGAAGACATGAAAAAAATTAAAAACACACAAAATCATTTTTCAAAGAGCCAATTAGCTATAAACAAATACTGTTGCAAGCTCACATTAATTTGAATAGCGATTATTTTTTTTCTGTTCTTCAAATGTAGCTATGTAACTACAGTACTACTTTTGCACAAAGGCAGGTTTCAAGTAAGCATCTAAATGCATGCATAATGTCAACAGTTAACATTTTCTAGAAGTCCTTGGTTACTAAGAATTCAGTGAAAGAAACCAGCAAATTTCACATATATCTACTAAAGAACAATATGACTAATTTCCATTAACATAAGTTTTTCAAATGAAAGAAGTTTGTAACTTTTTATAGTGAGGTAATATCACAGGGGAACTGCAATCACAGTTTGGCAAAGGTCCACATAATATAAACATGAAATGCCGTATGCACACCATAAAACATTACTGTTATCTGTAAAGTCAGTGAATATTTGTCTTCATAATTACACTTAAATGAGTACTATATTAAATAAATACCAAAGTGGGTTTTCATAACTGTAAACTGCGTACACTTATAAACTGCAGACTGATTTTTAAATTGTCCAAAACCATTCACTCATTTCTAACTTTCTGCTAGTTGTATATTGAGAATACCGAGTTATTAGGAACAGTCATTTCTGTACAGTTACGTGGTTGATGGAGACCACCTATGTTGGGAAAGCTGGCGGTTCAAACAGGTTTTTAACAGCATAGACAGAGATGTAAGTGCTAGATGCCGAGGATGGCTTCAACAAACCCAATAAGGCGTGCCAGGTTCCAAGGCTACCATAATACTGGCAAAGGCAGAATAACACAGTATATTTACAATACATATAATTCAACCTCATGAGGTGAAACTTAAATGAATTCGTATTTCTTAACAGCAGCTATATATACAATTGTGCACAGGATTACAGGGAGGCAGCAGCGTTCGCTTTTGCTAAAAAGCCCGTCTTGCATGAAGGATGTGCAATGCTCAAGTTTAGGGTTTCTTGGCTGTTCGTTTTCCTAGTCTGACAGGATGTGCACAAAGGACACTGGGAAGACCCCTTTCCTCTCGGGCTGTCCTTCGATGTGGCCAATCTGTAACATGGCAGGAAAAACAGTACAGGTTATTCACAGCCTGTGTTTACACCATTCAGCAACAGGATTGCACAGAACCCCAGGAGCTTCTGAAACTTCTTGAGCAGCCGAAAACATCATTTAGCTAACACCAAAATTTGTGTACATGAACAAAATAAAACTGTACAAACGTACCATAAATAGGTCAAAATAAGCCAATCTTAAAAGAAGACAAAAAGGATTATGATTGAAATTGGAAACAGAGTAGAGCTCCGCACACTGCTTAATTTAAAGAATCTCACCAAGACAGGGCTGGTTAGATTATCTTACAAGCACATCGTACAAGTTTTCCAGAACCATTCATCCTGGCTAACTGAATAAAGCCTTAACACCTCACTTGATAAGTAACATCACCTTTGTAGCAGACATTTTTCTCTTCATGACTGCAGAACAGAAATCCTAGGAAAAAAGTTCACTTGAAGTGACAAAGGCCACCTACTTTCTCCTTGAATTAATATGATTCAATGATTTACATGTTACTATTTATAACAAATAAAGTGTCTTTTGATTAAGTATCCTCCATATACAACTTCTTAAGGAGAACAATCTGCAATGAGTGAACTGCGTATCAGTTGATAAAAAATAACCAGATAACTTGTAAAAGAAAAAGCCATCTTGTGTGTGACCTTATTAAAGGTGTAGATTATAACCAGCTCTCAAGCCAAGAGCCAATGACGATGAAACCAGCAGCACTGGCAGAGCAAGGTCTTGCTAAACCACACAACCTTGCTGCCGTCCCGCAGCAGGGCCGCCCGCTGCCCTCCCAAGGGTAATGCACCTCCCTGCTCTCCGCGAGCTCACCGAACGGGAAGGGGAAACACGCAGGCCTGGCCGTTTCCTCTCGCACGGCCAAATTCTTGAAGCGTGCGAGTCAACAGCCCTTATTTCCCGCCGCAGAAGTGGCCTGAAGCGCGTTTATGACCTTGTCAGGCACGGGGCTTTTTAAGATCCCAGGGTACTGCACAGAGCAGCTTCACCAACTACTCTAACGGTGACCAGGGAGTGGATGCCCGGGCTGCCACCGCAGCTGTCCCCGGGCACAGCCTGTGACCACCACCTCCACTGCCCTGCTCACGGCTCAGGTGTCTGGGAGCAAGGGCTGCGCTGGGCAATCCCAGGCACCTCTGCCTGGAAGTCCGGCGAAGGAGGGAGAACGATCCCAAAACTGACACAGGAGGAAGGGAAGGAAAAGGTTGATTAACTACCTGTCCTTTATGAAGGAAAACCAGCAACACACAGCACTAATTAGAAATAATCTTTCAGACTCCCAGCAGCCCTGTCAGTATAAATTTAACATGTTTGGTGAACTTTAGATAATGGCATCTCATTTTATGCAGGACATGTGAGCAGGCTGAAGGAAGGGAAGATGGGACAGCACCTCTTGTACGTCACCTTCCCGTTGCGTGGATCATCAGCAGTGATGCCTGTGAATACAGACTGACATGGGGAGCTAGCAACCAAGCTGGACCTAGTCAGGGTGGTTTTACCAGTCCCCCAGGAAGAAAGAGCTCCATCCACGCAACGGGAGGCTCCTCTTATATGAGTTTAAACATTGGCTATTAAACAAAAACAAACAAAAATCCCAAAACAACCAACAGAGGGGAGGGAACAAAGCCTCAAACCTCAAAAAAAAAAAAAGGATTTTCAAGAAAAAAGTCACATTTTTTCAAGTCAAAGAAATTGAAGTGGAAATATACAAGGAAAGGATACATACCCACCACTCTTGGTCCTCTTCACCGGTTACAATTATTACTTCTCCTTCGACAAATGTGAGCTCATCATCATTATCTGCCTGACAGTCATAAATGGTCTTCACTCGCCTAACCTTGTTTTTTCCCTAAAAGTATAATGAAATTTTAGATGAAAGTGCTCAGAAACAGTAAAAACCTATAATGCAAGCTTTGCTTTTTAGTTAATATTTTATTCTACAATTCAGTGAAGGCTACCATTTTTTTCCCTGCAATCAGGGACAAAAAATTCCCCCCAAACCAAAAACTCTGCTTCAGCAAGCAATTTAAGCAAGCATGACCTACATAGGTCTAGTTCTTTTCTTTAGGCTTTCTTTCTTCTTAAGATACAGAACTCCACACAGACTTTAGCATCTATTGCACTGCTCAAGTAACCTACATTTCTTTTGGTAAAGAAGCTTAATGCTTTAACTTTGCTCCAGTGAACAAATATTCTCCTTCCTTTCTAATAAATACTTATATCAAAAATACACCCGCAAACAGAAACTGAAATCCAGTCTCCACTGAATGTTATGAGAAATAGGGGCTGAGGAAAATGGTGAATTTAAATCCCAGTATTCCTTACAGTTTTGGTTTTGGATCTAGTACAAAAAAATGCAGTATCCTTTGATTTCAGATCTCCTTATGGACTGAATCTGGAAATTATTTTTTGAATTACTTTTGGTGCAGAATGTTAGCAATCTCTCACTAAAAGAAAATAAAATAAATTTTAATTTCAGACTGCAGTACTATCTTGCAGCTACAATATGAATAAATACTCTCACAGCCTCACTGTTCAAGCCCAAACATTTTCTAGGTCATATTTTGCTGCATACTGCTAATTCATATGAAAGAGTCTGAGCCACAGACTCCTCCCTGAACATATGTTTCCCAGGGCAGGAAAAAGGCTTTAGCTCATTTCCAAATTAAGTAAGCAATTCTTGCAGCAAAATATGCCTGCAACTTTACAGACCTGTATATTGTATCTATATATCTTTAAAAAACACAGCTCCTATTTGAGGTAACAGGAGCACAGAAATCAGGAACAGCAGCACACAGAGATAGGCAGCAGAAGGGCTATGAGGAAAAGTCAGCAGGTTTTGAGGAATTAGAGCCAAGAGTAGCTTCACAGAGGACATTTCCCAGGGTGTCTTCTCTTTGCTAATACCTACACATTTGAACAACCTCCTATTTTGGCAAAAAACACCCTGCTGCAGTTCAACAACAGCATAAATACCTAGCAAAGAGCATTCAGACTAAAGTCAGATCACGGGATAATGAAAATTATGGAAGGATCTAAGGAATAACACAGTTAATACAATCACGTAAGACTAAGAAAACCATACTTTTGAGACAAATGTATAAATTTCACTTCAAGTATTTCTCTACCACATCAAAGGGATGTTTTACAGCCATGATTTGATACAGTAAAACGTTGCTTCAAAGAACTCTCTCTTTAAAACTAATTCAGATAATTTAAACAAAAATCTCAACTATCAAAAGGGATTGGAATTCAATAGTAATGGGTATTTGAGGCCAGCCTTGGCTTTCACCTGCACAGAACTTTTGCAAACAGTTCCAATGAATTCTACAGTAATGAAGGGAAATATCTACCGTGTTCTTATTTACATTAAACAATGCCTTGCTATCTTAGAAACATTTTAGCTCCTTTCTGAAGCTATGGATTTTACAGGAGACAGAGAAAACAAAAAAGAACATTCAAGCGCTCAGTGTGATTTTAGAGCACTCAGATCAATTTTCATCTCTCTACATTTATACTTTCTGTTCCTCACATATTGTCAGCATTCACATTTCATCCTAACATTCTGAACACCTGTTTCTAAAGCTTCCAAATTTTTTTTTTTTTGACTCCTCTGCCACCAGATGAGCAGCAATTAGAACAGTCAAGTATCCGCTAGCACTAGGGGCTGCCATTACAGGCCTCAGCGTGGCACTAACGTAGCATTTCATCAATTTGTGCTGCATGAAAAGAATATTAGAAATAATTTATCATGGGTTCAAAATTTTGATCACTCTAAAGCAGAGAAACAATTTACTGTTCATTTGATAATGGCTGAATTTTCAGAATACTGATTTTTTTTCTGATCATTTTCTGTATAAAATGGTAGAAGAGTTCAAGAGATTGAGCAGTTATTTGCTTTCTTTCTTTACAAGGAAGAAATAGCAGAGAGCACCCACACTATTTGCTTCTATTTTTAAAGGTACATAATCAAATCCAACTTGCAGACAAATTTTGATCAGAGCCTGATGACACCCTATTCAATTACCAGAACAACCAGGAAGCCCAAGCAACAGCCATCTTGTCCTCAGTTCAGTTAGGAGCCTACAGACCAGTCAGTGGCAGAAGTCAAGCAGGGAGATGGCTGCAGAAAAAAGGACTGTTCTTCCTCAAAAAATCACAAGGGAGAAACTCCCCCTCTGCTTTCAGTACAAGAAGGGAAGTCGTATTTCCTTTTACTTAAGTGCTTTGCATAGCCAATTTGACAAGCAAACCCAACTCTTTTGATGTATTTTTTATGATGAAAATCATGGGAGAGCTCTAGAGTTCCACAAAATGATTTTTCTTCATGCATATACATATACATATTCATGAAGATCCTCAGCTGGTTGGAAGTTGCATAGGCTGCCATGATGGCCACAGCACTGAATAAGGGGACTTGGAATTTAGTTATAATTCCAGCCCTGATACTGCATAACACCCAGGAACATGAATTTTACCAATATCATATTTGAATCTTTGTTTCCCACCTAAGTGTACCAATGTTAAACACTCACAATACAAATGTTTGTCAGTTGACTTGTATTTAAGTTTTGTATCTACTGACAAGAGGTCCTGTACTTTCAAAAGCAAATAAAAAAAATATAAATATATATGTATATATAAAATCTAAGGCATGCATATCAGTGAGCAAAGAAAGCACAGAAGAGCACCACTTTAATTCAGAATTATTGCTATTATGCATAAAACCGCTCAAGTTCCCTAGTAAATCTGAACACATGATTGTCCTCCCAACACTAGTGTTTTATCTTACTAGTATTTGTTTTGGCAAGAGGCCTTGTGAATCCCCAGGGTTTGCAGAAGCTACTTGTGAGCACAAAAAGCATCTCTACCCCCTCACAGCCAATACATTTACCTGTTTCATATGTATAACTTTAGGGCTTTCTGTTTTTTTGTGCAAATAGTTGTACAACAGCTTCAAAGCCTTTCAGGGATCTGCTCAACTACCTGCAGCAATACCCACCATATTTATTTTCCTGGGCAGTGGCACGGGGGTTTCTGGCACGGTATGCGTTATGTCATTGGACTCTTCAGACGCTTGTTTTTGGACGGGGTCTCTAGATTGTACATTTGGAGAAAGATCTAACGAGTGAGATTTCTGATTTGCCTCTGCAGGCTGAGGCTTTGGTGATGGTTCTCCACCTTGAGTTTTAGCCAGCACCTCTCCTAGCTGAGGTTTTGGAGGAAGGTCCTTCATTTGTGGCTTTGGAGGTAAATCTCCAAGCTGTGGTTTTGGTGGCAGGTCTCCTAGCTGAGGCTTTGGGGGCAGCTCTCCAGGCTTTGGGGGCAAATCTCCCACTTGAGGTTTCTGAGTAAGTTCCAGAGGCAGAGGCTTTGGGGGCAGCTCTCCAGGCTGTGGTTTCTGTGGTATATCGATGGACAGTGAAGACTTCTGGAAGATTTCCGCATGCTGATTGGATTTATCTATTGAAAGATGATGACTGGTTTCTATTTTCCTTAGTGCCACTAAAACAAACAAACAAACAAAAAAGCATAATTGTTTTTTTTTCATAATCTTATTTTAACATTCCACTAAAGGACTTAGTGAACATATGGTCATTAAATCACTGACGCCTGGTAACTGCCCATATGTCGTCTTAATCTGTGGCAAATACCTGACTATACAACTTTATTAACCCCTCTATGCTGAGGGCAGTGCTGGGTCTCATCACACTGCTCCTGCAGGAGGCCACCAGTGCCAATGCAGTAGTTACCAGGTCACAATTTAGAGTAACTAGTTAAGGTGAAATAAGACCTTGAAGAAAAATATTAATAAAAGAAACTGTACTATGCAAGACAACTCATCAAATCACTGATGTGACTTCAATGAAAATTCTCTTTAATGGCAGTAATACATATCTACAATTGAACTCTATGTAGAAAAATAGAGTAAATTTTAAGATTAGCATCTCCAGCCCCTTCAGGGAGAAAGCAAGTGACTGTGCTCATCCAGAGTATACACAGTATGCGATTATTGTCAAACCAAAACTAATAAAAATAAATCACTAATTCATTTTTAGATTTATAAATATTAGTAAATATTTATAATTTAGTACATGTGAAATGCTTTGAAATAGTGTTATTTTGAAGGTTTTATGGGAGGAAAAGGAAAATAAGCAAGTCTGATTTACTTTGTCTCCGTGTCATGACTTCCTTTTTACTGATCCTACTGCTAAATTTCCTAAGTAAAACTCTAACTGGATAATGCTATGGGACTAGAAATCCAACTTAGAAAAACAAACACCCTATAATAAAGGAAATGAAGGGGAAAAGAGGAAAAAAAAATGTGCTCCACAAGGAAAGCAATGAATTTTGACTAAAAGGAGTAATTTCATACTGTGTTCAGCTTTGCTTTAATGTCATATGATACCATCCAGAAGCGTGCTCTGATATTTTACAACCAACCCAACACCATTCACTTTGGATATCACCAATTCCAAGAATGTTTCAGGCTATTTTTTATGGCTATTCATACCAAAGAGGAAAATTTTATATAATTTTCATGAATTGAATTACATAGTTACTCTCAAACATTGTGTTTTAAACCAAGTCTGTATATGACTATCTCCTAGCCATATATATTAGCAAATATGCAAGCACTGATCATCCACCTCAATTTAGGTCTTAAGGAAATGATATAAAAACCGGTACTGGTCCTTATGAAAGTACTTTGATTTTGCACCCATATAATTTTCACCTAAAACAAGCTCTCATTTTAAATCAAGGAAACGTTGACTTTCTTTGTAGTGATACCTCATCATTTCAATGCTCTTTGAAAAGATGTCTTATTAAAACTATTATTGTTAAGTAAGGTCTTTTTGATCCATTTGCATTTTATGTTAAAATGCTTTACAAAGTGTATTTCAGTCACCTTGGGAAGTTTAGCCAGTCAGCATCACTTCCCGATTTTAAGACTCTAAAGTAATGATCCACTCAGACACTGACATACGTAATGTGCTCCTCACGGGAGGCTGTGTCAGGTAGCTATGCGGTAGGTCTGCTGTGAAGTTTGTAGTGAATTGCTACAAAGAGAACCAAAAGACCTCCTTAACTCATCAGCCAGGTTATATCTATCTTCTTTAAAGAGAGACTTGAACAAATACATTTCTAGAAGAGGCCCGTGAAATGTCAGTCGGGATCATGATCTTAGCAAATCTGTCACTCGTGAACAAGCAAGTGTGTGATCTACCCTAATTCTTTCCAAGTGGGTAAGAACAACCCTGTTCCCTCAAGACAGAGGTTCTTACAGGCAGTGGACTCAAGCTGCATCAAGGAGGTTTGGAAAAATGGATATGGAGTTCAGCTCCCATGCAGAAGCTCCCCATGGAGATGCTCAAACTTGACCGTACAAGACCTTAACAGTCTGATCGTACGTCTGAGTCTGCTCTGCTCCAAGTGGGGGACTGGGCCAAACGGCCTCCCAAGGTCTCAGCCTGCTTGAGTTGTTTTATAATTCTATTTTCCTCCAAGGACTAACTCCTTTTCAGTTTAATAAAAAACTTTTTGATCTTCCAAAATCTTTTTCAGTTTTGCTAAAACTTCATCATTTGCCACATTCTAGAAATAAATCTTTCGCTGAAAATATTGTGCATCTAAAACAAGTATCAACCCTCATGCATATTTAAAAGATAAAATCATCTCCCTCTTCCCTTCCCTCCCTCCCCTAAAAAGTTTTGGTTTGTAGATTTGCTTATTTTTTTTTTACCTTTCTGAGGTAGTTTGGGAAGAACTCTTGGGCCAAGTGCAGTCTTTGCAGTTCCAGTGCTAAAAATCAATACATGAGAATTATTAGCGCGCACAATTGTTACACTTATTTTTTCCCATTTTCCCCACCACCATAATTTAGAAAAATCCACATATATACTTATTGTATATAATGAAGTTTTCACTCTGTCTGTGGGTTAGCCCTGAAACTCAAAGCACTAATAAGAACAGAGCACCTTTTCATACAGAAAAGACAACATGCAAAGCTCATGCAGAACTTTAAGGTTGCAGTGCAGATTTATCCTATGGACCATGGTACGTGCAAAAACATACTCTGAGAACAGGTGACACAGAACTTTGTCTTTAAACATTAAAGCAACTATACTGAATCACTCAGAATACAATCCCTTCTTTACATTAGCAGCTTGAAGTTTCTCGAATTGAGCCTGTCTTGTCACCCACTGCATGAGTGGGGTATTGTATATAAATATATTTACTAAGAATTTGCACAAAAAACAAAAATCCTTCCACCAAACACACAGCCAAGTTGTTTTTCTATAAATGGACTATGGGACCTCCCTGCTGTGCCCCACTCCCCACCAAATTCTGTGCATATTGTAATTCTAGAATCATTCCTGTACCAGACAGACTAAGAAACTCGTGTTGAAGTCTGTAGGACACAATTCTATTGAACTCTTCTTGACAAACACCTTGAACATTCTAGGGAAAATGAGTTTTCCTTTGGTTAGTTTACGTATCCCTGAAAAGTGCCACTTGCTGCATTAGCAGGAGACCCTGGTATTTCCATACTCAGCTGTCAACAACGACATCGCACTGTGTCCAGAGCTGCTTGTCTTGAGGCACAGTCTAAACAGCCTTAGGTCACGAAAATCAAAAAGGCTCTGAAATACCGGTTATGAAGACGTTTAAACGGCTGTGATTCACTGTGCTTTCTGTACCGCATGAGGAAAACGTTCCACAGGCATTTCACCTTGTTCATTTCATTTTAAAATAAGTAACAAAACGAATGTGATCTTTGAGAAAATAAGTTGCTCGTTGCTCACTGCCTAGCAGATTTTGCAGATTGGAAGTGTTTCACCCCTGATCCAAATACAAGTTACGCCTGTTTGCTCAGGCTACCAATCTTATAAGATAATTTGCTTCTTTAACTCAATTTAATCCTAAACTACCATCTGGTTTGGCACCAGCTAAGATCTGTCGTGAAAGGGGAAAATGATCTCACTGGTTGTTCTGCTTTTGTGAAGCTATGTAGCTCAGACAACATTTGCATTGCTGGATCTCAGCCTCCTTAAACTTATACCACCTCCAAACCCCTCATGCTCCAAGGCACTTTTAGCACTGGTGATATTAAAGGGAGAACGAGCTGTGCTTTTTCATGAAATATTTAGGTTGATTTCAAACACCTCTCCAGAAAAAGCTATAAAAAATAAGCAAATTGATTTAAGGTATTAAAAAAATCAGTATCACCTCAAAATAATACAAAACAATGAGGAAGAGTAGATAAACAAGTCAGGAACTTGCTAAAATATGTTCAACAGAGCAGAAAGTTTTCTGCTTCATGAACAATCTTTAATCTGGTATTACTTATCTCTGAATGCTTTGAAATGAGTATAAACAAACACTTTCAGCTTCATTTTCTAGGCTTGATTTAAAGACAAAAATATATATTAACACAAAATTGAAAGAACAGTCAAACTCACTCTTGCATCTGTAAGTAATTAGCGTGCCCTTAGAGTCTTAATTATATGAAGAAAAGCCTCACCCACAAGTTCTGATACTAAGGATGAATCCGACGCCTGTCAGTGTTTTATTACAAAGTGCATGCCAGCACATAGGCCTAGCAAACTCGGATGCAGTTCACCTGCAAGACTGAGACTGGTCCTCTCTCTCTCGGGAAAGCTACTTCTATGCCAATACACCAGGAGCGACACCACGAAGCGTTTTGTTTTTCTAAAGCACCAGGCACGATACCTCAACACTATGAAGCACATAAAATGAAATGGCAGGAACTATCAAGACAAAATTTCTTGTCCTTCTGGACTTCAGTTTAAGGCGGGGGCTGTAGCCCTAAGGGCACTTTTGTTTGAGCAATGGACACATATCCTGGTACAAGTGGTTTTCTCCATCCCTTCCAAAACCTGCCTTGTGTCTGCACTGCTCTCAGCAAGGNTGAAGCACAGAAAATGAAACGGCAGGAACCATCAAGACAAAATTTCTTGTCCTTCTGACTTCAGTTTAAGGCGGGGGCTCTAGCCCTGAGGGCGCTTTTGTTTGAGCAATGGACAGATATGCTGGTACAAGTGGTTTTCTCCATCCCTTTCAAAACCTGCCTTGTGTCTGCACTGCTCTCAGCAAGGCACAGAAAGCTCAGTGAAGCTAAAGCACGTGTGCTTGTAACACATGCAAAACACTGACGATGTCCATAGCTGAGGTTCTGCCTCATATAAAAGGCTAATTTTTCTTGTTTACAGTTAGATGCATTAAGATAAATGTTCATCTTCAAACTTATAGATACCAATTTGATTTTACCTTGACTGCTGAGACATCCCCTCAAACTTGTTTGCAGCCTTAGTTGAAGGTGGGCCCAAATCATTACCTGAGGTAAAAGGACATTAAAAAAATAATAACTTAATGAGAACTGAAATGCATAAATTTACAACAAAGTCATAGCTTTCCATTATCCTCTACAGAACGTGTCTAAATATTTCAAAGCCCATTCTTTATTAATAACTTTATAAACTGAGAAAGATACAGGGACCATAACAATACTCTAAACTGGCCTGCATAAAACACACGTTAGAAGCCACTCGAAGCTGACATCTGCTGGCAAGGAAGAGCCCTGAGTTATGCTGTGGAGTTACTACTGTACTGCTTTTTTTCTTTCCACCTCAATATCGTGTTCCAACTTTCTTGGAAACAGAAAGAAATACTGCAAAACAGTATCCAAATAAATTATGGTAGATGCTTAAGTTTTGCTCTCTAAGGTGCATCTTTCTAAAAATCACATAAAGCCTGATTTTATTCACAAAATATCAATTTTCTGTGGATTGATATTTTATTCTATAGAATCTTTAAATCAGAAGAGGCTACACTAAGTCAGTGTTACCCAAACCTGAATTAACTTCCCGATAAAGACAAGGTCCTAAGTTTACTCAGTTTTGCCAAGCAGCCGCAAAATCTCAATCCAGGTGCTTCTGAACTCTTCCAGTACAAAAGATCTTCATCATCACCACCACTCCCGAGGTTCAGTTACATACCTATCTTGTTTTAGTGTCTTCATCATATCCCTTTCCCTCTCCTGTAACAGCACATCTTAACAATCTTAGAATTAGCTTCAGAAAATTACATGTATTTCCCAGGGACAACACATACCAAGAAGCAGGACAAAGTAATTCTTATGCAAAGGCCAGTGAATCTCCCACTCTTAAGGCATCAGAGTCTACTTGAAATAATGGAGACAAAAAAAATAATATTTTTGCAGGAATTAGCTTTTCTCCACCCCTTTACCTGTTCCAGCCAATACAAGGTATCTCTCTATTATGGGATCTACTTTGTCATACATGGATATCACCCTGAGTAATGAAATTATAGGAACTATGGTAAGACTGCAGCCAATCCTATGTCATAATCAGATCTTAAGGAGTTAACAAGTTAAATTTCCTTAACTCTCATAAATTTCAATTGCTGCAGAGAAGCTAATGCTGAGTCCTGTTAGAAGTTTTAAAACAAGAACAAACACTAAATCCTTCACATGCACATCCTATGGATAAAGCAAGGAAAAATATCTCATGGTTGCTAGAGAAATACAAAATAATCTACATGTCACTTTTAAAACATCTCTGAATAGTAACTTAATTTAGTAGGACAAAACTTACAGATTGTTCTGCTTGAACTCTCAATTAACGTGTAGGTGAGAAAAACGCTGAAGTGCAAAGCAGCAAGAAAAATGACAAGAGAGAGAGGAGCTTTTGAAAAGTAAAGCTGTGAATTTGGGCAAAATTCTTAAACACTCAGCAGAGCAAAGGCAGATGGAAAAGCCTTCCTCTTTAAATAACTTTACAATACTCAAAAAAACACTCAAAATCCAAAGTGATTTTTGTACAGTTCTCATCTAAGGGGAAGAAAAGATTCCTCTTCCATGTACAGAGATTTGCCTGCATAGTATGGCAGATAGGAGGAAAAAAAATGTTCTCTTCTGTGGCCCTTCTTTGAAAAGCTACTTTAAAAATTTTCCAACTTCTACTCCACACCTACATCTTCCCATATTTTTCTTTCCCTTATCTCTTCTTTTTAAGAAAAAATGACATTAACTTAACATCTGCTCCCATCACAATTTTCATTCTGCAAGTGTTAGATTCCACAAGTGTAATGCTAAAGCATGTGCTTTTTTGGTGCTGATTTGGACTAAAAGATCTTTTAATTTTGAAGTCCAAGCTCCTTAGAAATGTGTTGACTACCNAATTTGGGCAAAATTCTTAAACACTCAGCAGAGCAGAGGCAGATGGAAAAGCCTTCCTCTTTAAATAATTTTACAATACTCAAAAAACCACTCAAAATCCAAAGTGATTTTTGTACAGTTCTCATCTAAGGGGAAGAAAAGATTCCTCTTCCATGTACAGAGATTTGCCTGCATAGTATGGCAGATAGGAGGAAAAAAAAATGTTCTCTTCTCTGGCCCTTCTTTGAAAAGTTACTTTAAAATTTTTCCAGCTTCCACACCTACATCTTCCCATATTTTTCTTTCCCTTATCTCTTCTTTTTAAGAAAAAATGACATTAACATCTGCTCCCATCACAATTTTCATTCTGCAAGTGTTAGATTCCACAAGTGTAATGCTAAAGCATGTGCTTTTTTGGTGCTGATTTGGACTAAAAGATCTTTTAATTTTGAAGTCCAAGCTCCTTAGAAATGTGTTGACTACCTCTAAAATAATGCAGGGCTATTAAAACTGGCAGGAAGGGCAACGCATTTTCCACATCACAGTTTCTAAAAAAGTAGAGAAATGCAAATATTATTATTATCTTTACTTCTTAATAAAGATACTTTGCTTTTCATTAGACTCTATACTTTTCTTCATATTAAATCATAGACTAAATCACATATATGCTACACATAGGCACTTCATGATTTAAGACATTTAACTGAAGTTAAATTCAAATTTAATATTTATCTCGGCCTCCCCTCTCCCCCTCGAGGAAAAAAATATAATTTTAAGCTTGCTGGAGATTTTATGTTCATATTAGGACACAAAAAGAATACTCAAGAGATCTAAGTAGTATATGGATGCCCCCCTTACATAAGAATTGGATTGCAACTCAAAAGTTAATGGGATTTGAGGAAATCCCGCCAGCTATACTAAAATCATGGAAATTGCATGGGCCTGTGATTTACAGCTACAAGAAAAAACTGACTGCACAGAGATCTTTATTAAAAAGAGAATGAATCTGTGTAGACAGGAAAATAATTTTTAGAAAGTTTCCCTCAGACAGGTAACCTGGTATGCAGCTGTTTATTTTTTTATATCTATTGCTGGTGGAAGGATGCAAACCTGTCAGTCGTTTTATATGTACAGACAACATCACAAAACCTGAGAACATTAAGACNCAGGAAAATAATTTTTAGAAAGTTTCCCTCAGACAGGTAACTTGGTATGCAGCTGTTTGGTTTTTTTTTATATCTATTGCTGGTGGAAGGATGCAAACCTGTCAGTCGTTTTATATGTACAGACAACATCACAAAACCTGAGAACATTAAGACAACACATCTCATCCACTTAGTTATGAACGCTTTGCAGGAGGGACTTGGCACACAGACCAAGGGGGAAAAAAAAAAAAAAAAAAAAGGCCACCTTACTCTGCCACTGGGAGGGAGAACTGCACAGATTTATTGAGGTGCATCTGTCCAAACCCCGTCTGGATTCCGGTTCCCATCCAGCTGCATCAGCTGCAGAGAACAGCAGCAGGGTGAGGAAGCGGAGGCAGAGCAGATGCGGCAGGAGGAGGAGGACGGGGTAAAGGCAGCCTAGAGGCTGCTGAGGTGGCAGGAGGTTGAGTTGGGCCGCGGAGAAACCTGGAATATCACCGGTTTCCCCGAGGGAGACTTGGCTACAGAAAGCTGGAAGCTACAGAGACAGAAGACAACCGCGGTCCGCCTGACACCGCAAGCACCGGAAAGCAAGAGAAAGGCGAAGGCGAGAGGAGGCTACGGAGCGCCCACCGGAAAGGCCTTCCCCTGCCCTCGAGCTTTGCGTTTCGAAAGACTCACCCCAAGGAATTGGGCCCTTATTCTGGGGTCCGTGAGGTAGAGGGCTTGGTGGGTCAGAGAGGGTTCGTTTGTGTCCCGGGGGCGGGGGAGGAGGCCTCTTCTTGGACAGGGTGGAGCTGCCACTAGAGGCCGGGGTGCCTAGAGGGAGGGTTGAAGGTGGGCCTGCAAAACAAGACAGTCCTCTTACACGGCACGCCATACACGTCAAAGCAGCACCAGAAAGTTCAGTCAGACCACAGCAAAGTGCAGCGAGACACCAGAGGCAGCGGACGAGCCATGCCGAAGCGCCGGTGAGGTGGGACGAGACACTCGCCGCGCGTCCGCCCGGGCCGACCGCGGCACGAGGAGCGACCTGGCGAGGAAACGACACACGTGGATCCGCTTAAAAACACAGGGTTAGTCACTCCAGGAGCTCCCATCTCACACACTGTCATGACAAAGTACGTGAAAATTAAGCAATATTTCGCATTTGGATTTAAAATGGATTTACACCAGAATGAAGTATCTTTCTAGTCAGTCTCCTGTGCAGGCAAGGTTTTTGCTCCAGAGCATCCTGTATTAATTCTGTTAAAACAAATAAATATAAAAAGAACAAAAGTCATCTTCAAAACAGGATTCCAAGATTAATACACTTTGTTAGTTGTTTTCCTTTTTTTTTGTAGCTTAGCTGTAGCAAAACACATTCTTAGAGGATGACACATTGTTTGCAGGCATCAGAAAATCCCTTTCTAAGGCTTAGATTAGATATATTTTGGTAGTATTGCTTATTACAGATAAGTAGTCAGCCCTATCCTACCCCAAACACCCTGGATTTCCCCTTGCCATGACCCTGGTGCAAGCGCCACTTAACAGGATACGGAAATAGATATTTAAAAAAAAAAACGAGGAGGAATGGGAATGTATCCCCAATCCACTTCACCATTCACCACCACAAATGCTTGAATGAGCTCAAGGAAGCAAGCTGAGCAGGGCCCAAAATGCAGTGAGAGGAAAACTGCTTCAGCCAGCTAACATTACTGCCAAAAAAAATAGTTGAAACATTTATCTAAATTAGGTCTAACCAAGTAGCTTATTTTTTCCACCTTATTAAAATAGTTTTCCTCCAGCCCATGATCCTGTAGCAAGTCCTGCAAGGATGACAGCTTTGCCAGCATGGACTCCAGATAAATGCAGTTGTCTGACCATATAGTTTTGAAAGCAAGATCTATTTGTAGCTGAAAGTTCAGAAATAACGTATTTTAAAATGCTACAGAATGTTATTTATTCCTGAAACACATAACTTATTTTAATGGTATTTAAGCCAAAATTTTGATTTTGTTAATCAGCATGTACCCTAGCTCACACCCACAACTAAAGCTGCCTCCTTGGAAAGATTTATTTTTAATCTCTACAGNCAGGCAGGGTTTTTGCTCCAGAGCATCCTGTATTAATTCTGTTAAAACAAATAAATATAAAAAGAACAAAAGTCATCTTCAAAACAGGATTCCAAGATTAATACACTTTGTTAGTTGTTTTCCTTTTTTTTTGTAGCTTAGCTGTAGCAAAACACATTCTTAGAGGATGACATATTGTTTGCAGGCATCAGAAAATCCCTTTCTAAGGCTGAGATTAGATATATTTTGGTAGTATTGCTTATTACAGATAAGTAGTCAGCCCTATCCTACCCCAAACACCCTGGATTTCCCCTTGCCACGACCCTGGTGCAAGCACCACTTAACAGGATACGGAAATAGATAGAGATTTAAAAAACAACCTAGGAGGAATGGGAATGTTTCCCCGATCCACTTCACCATTCACCACCACAAATGCTTGAATGAGCTCAAGGAAGCAAGCTGAGCAGGGCCCAAAATGCAGTGAGAGGAAAACTGCTTCAGCCAGCTAACATTACTGCCAAAAAAAATAGTTGAAACATTTATCTAAATTAGGTCTAACCAAGTAGCTTATTTTTTCCACCTTATTAAAATAGTTTTCCTCCAGCCCATGATCCTGCAGCAAGTCCTGCAAGGATGACAGCTTTGCCAGCATGGACTCCAGATAAATGCAGTTGTCTGACCATATAGTTTTGAAAGCAAGATCTATTTGTAGCTGAAAGTTCAGAAATAACGTATTTTAAAATGCTACAGAATGTTATTTATTCCTGAAACACATAACTTATTTTAATGGTATTTAAGCCAAAATTTTGATTTTGTTAATCAGCATGTACCCTAGCTCACACCCACAACTAAAGCTGCCTCCTTGGAAAGATTTATTTTTAATCTCTACAGTAAAAATGAAACTTACCAAAGTCTGTGCTCCTTCCCAAATCACTGCATTTCATACAAGTAATAACTACATGTAGAACATCTGTCAGATGGCAACCTCACCTCTTCCTTTCTTCCTAGCCCCCCCAAACAAGATTAATAAACCTGCCCACAATGAGATATCGATCCAATCTGCTCTCTTCCAGATTCAGGACCAGAAAGCCGCGCAGGGCCCAGGCGAGGGCCACACAACCAGCAGGTTTGGGAGCATGGCCTTGTCTTTCATTCCTGTCAATACAATTTCTCTCTATTTATGCTATTCCGAAGTTCACAAAGCCACTAATTGATAAGTAGTGAAATGCTAGTNCAGAAAGCCACTCAGGGCCCAGGTGAGGGCCACACAACCAGCAGGTTTTGGGGGCATGGCCTTGTCTTTCATTCCTATCAATAGAGTTTCTCTCTATTTATGCTATTCCGAAGTTCACAAAGCCACTAATTGATAAGTAGTGAAATGCTAGTGCAAATTAGTAAGACTGTGGTCCACTTTTAAAAATCCTTTCTTATTTTCATTTCTTCCTTGAGCTTCAGTTATTTAAGAAAGCAACAAAATTTAAACCATATTTTTAAAAGTGATTTCTGACAGCAAAAGCAAATAACCTTTTTCTTGCAAAATCTTTACTGAAGAACCCCTGAAGTCCTCTAGTTTGCTTAAATGCTTCTGAAAAAAAGCTGTTCTAGAAAACACAATGTACTGAGCATATTTAGGAAATGTGAGGTTGAAAGGAAAATTAAATACCCAGTATGAACATCAGTATTTTTACAAACATATAGAAAATATACCTAGTATGTCAGTAGAAAAATCCTATGCTGAAATCTCCAAGTGAAGTTACATACTTCCAAAATGTCTGCAAGTGGGAACTTCATAAGCTTCCATCCTACCACCACCTAGTGTCCTATTTTTTGAACTACACTATATCCCAATTCCAGACTAAAAGGAAGCTGGTTCTACCCCCATGCATATTCGCAAATAGTTCAAACTTCACTTAAAGTGAGGAAATATTTTGAAATAGCATTCCATGCTTATTGCAGAAATACTACTTCAGAAACAGAGTGACTGCAATTTGAGCTTTGCATTGCCAATAACTCAAAGAAATCTTAACCACAAAAATAAGATTTAGTATCAGATTATATAGAAAAAATATATGTCACAAGACATACATTGTGTGTCTATAGATCTCATAGAAAAGTTTTAAAATGTTACCACATCACAGCTTTCAAAAGTTTATATGTTACCAGCAATTTTAGGGAAAAGATGTTAACAGCTGCTCTTACCAGACTACCACCATATGTTGTTATATTAGCTTTATAGCTGGGTAAATGGAGTGGATAAACAGAAATTTTAAAATCATAACATACTAATGATTAGACGGTTGATGGGAACACTTATAAAATAATGTATTTTCAAATAAATAGGAAACAAGGAAAACTTCAAACCATTTTTTAGAAAAATGTACAAAAACACATCATGTTTTGAATAAAGCCAATATGGAAACACTCTGGAATCTAATACAATTTACAGAATCAGGCAGTGAAGTCATACACAGGTCTAATAACAAATTAAGTATGGATAAGATTATCAAAATACTTTATACGTGTTACATACAATATATTCTATAATATGCATTCATTCTCATAATATCGTTATAGGCAGGGTAGATATTTTCTTCCTGGTTAGAATTACAGTGTATCTTGATCTAGAAGACTAACTGCATTCTGACATAGAAATAAGCCAACCATTTCTTCTCCAAAGTCATCTTGATGATGACCTCTCACATAGTGGTGAGGTTTCCATCCCATGGCGAATGCTTCCTCACATAAGACACACACACACAGAAAATTAACAAAAAGTAAAGACCAAAAAAAATTAACTTGTTTTTTTTATTATTATTATTCTGTTCCCTTTGGGCTCCCTGTTTTTTCCATTAGCTGGGTAGTAGATGCTTTCAACATAAGCAGTTCTCACCTTTTATCTTTTTTACCTATCACAAGCATCATGCTTTCCTTTGCAAATAGACTTATTAAAATAAAGAACTGGAAAAGGTCTGCAATTAGTAGTGTGCTGCCTTTCAGCCTTTGTGGAGTTAGTAACCTGTTAACGTGTGCACCAGTGACAACATGCAAAGCTGCTACCAGCCACTCCAGAAGTGGTGTTTTGATAGTGTAAACACCTCACATTCATAGTTATATTTTACCACTTAATGAGAGCTATAGAAGAACCAGTATTCCAGTTAAGGCTAGAAGAGGTACTGCAAAGGAAAGTAAGTTTGTATTAAAAATGGCATTTTCATTAACACTGCTAACCTTATTTTCAAGTACTTATGAGTGACAATTTCTGCACAGATATTAATAAAAACCTTCTTCAGTTGGTCTTCAAGTCATGTATCTTTATTACTGAAAATAAGACTGTTAAAAAAACAATAATCAAGAGGACTACAATTAAATTGATTCAAAATTAACATCTGAAGTACATCTTTTAAATAATGCTAAAAAAAATCCTGTTAAAGAAAAGAGGAAAAGTCAAAACTTACATTCAACAATTTTTGGACTACTGCACAAACATAACTACATGAAAATAAATGTACTACATGAAAAAAATATATATATATATAATATATATATATATTTTTTTAAATAAGCCCATAAGCACGTGAGAGGGAAAGCTGCAATACGGCATCCTGAGAGCACTCAGATGAAAGAGGAGAAACTGGATGACCTCAAAGACTGAGAAACGAGATAGAGTAGAACATTAATGGGGATAAAGTTAACTTCTGCTTAGAGAATTTGTACTATTATACGGATAGCTTTCAATGATGAGGCACCAGGTTATATAGAGACTATCTGTGTAATGCCTAGTTTGCCAAAGTACGATGTGACAACCATGGGAAAAAAAAATAACTAGAACAAAAAGCTGTTCTGACAAGGTGTTTTCAGTAGAAGCAGGAAGGTTTTGATGCTGCTCCTGCAAGACCTTGGCTACAAATCTGCACACAGATTCAGTGACCCATATTTAAGAAAACCAATTTGAACAGGAGAGGCGCAGAGAAGGGACAGAATGAAAGGGTAACTGACACAACAGCAGAATTAAAGGCTATTAAGATTAGAAGAGGGAAAAATTGCTTGGTTTAACAAAACAAAAACAGGAGACCATAGGACAGCTCTCCAGTAGTGTATTGATAAAAATATCAATGAAAGATAAAAACCAAGTGAAGAAGTGAAAGGCACACGAATAAAATAAATTTACTGGATTTCTAAGATGTCTAACCCTGTGAGCAAGGCAGTGAACTTGCAGAAGCTAAGAGCAAAAGTAAATTAACTAATTTATTTAAAAACGAGTTTGACCAATTTAGATAGTAGATTATGTGATGCAGTATCTGCAATAGCAATGGCCTGGCCTGGTCCTTGCAATAGTATGGAGTTTTCATCTGGTCTTAGGTACCCAATGTCAGAGTGGTGCAAGAGCATGTAAAATCTGCAAGCTCACCTATATCTGAGCTCCAAGGTTAACTCCACGACATAAAATTGCGCCCTTGCTCTCTGTTCATTCCTTGCATGATGGTTCAGGCAGGACCACTGGAAGTCAACTAGCTTTCAGCTAAATTAAGAGCTTGTTTAGATTTACTTGGTAATTCTACAGAACTAGGAACAGTAGTTAGCAATATTGTGCTCACTGTGGTTCTGCAGTTAAGCTTGGACAAACTTTTATTCATCTGTTGTGCTTAGTCCTACAACTACTTCACTACTACACCACCAGTAAGTTGAACATGAATACGTTAGATAACTACTAAGAGAAAAGTATGGGGGGTTCGTTCTGCCTATTCGGACTAACAAAAACTATAGCAGAGATGGTGGGAATGTACCCACAGATTAGCTGTGAGGAATACATCATGTCTTAGCCAATATTCATGGTCACTTTAGGACTAACTTGGACTTTGCACTGAAACAGCACAAGTGCAGGCACGTTTGCTGCACTGCTGCTGCAAGAACCTTCACTTCCAAAGTAACTCTAAATACTTCACGATTATCAATAACCTAAAAAATTCACCAGAGCTCTCTGCTTCCTGAACGCAAATAAAGCAAGAAGTAATCTCACTCCCACACACAAAACATTTTAAACCTCTCTCTCTTTCTAAAATAATAAACCCACCACTACAGATTGGCTCCATGCTCTACCTGGGTCCCGTGGTACCTGCTGGGGCCACACAGCTGAGGCCGCACACAAAATCAGATTAGGCTCAGGGACAGTAGGTAAGTTTGAATTTAGTTAAGGATTAAATGCTGACAAAGTGTAGCACACTTTATAATAAACCACAAAGCACCCATAGTGTCAGCCAGAGACTTTCACATTCCCATGACTGTTCTTAATATTTGCCTTTGTTCCTTGGTCCTGTTGAGGCTGTCAAATTATTCCTGTAATCATAGAGAGTGTAAGTTTGCATACAACGGATGGTTCTAAAATTCAATACTTGGCAGTGTCCCTGAATAAAAATCAACCCAAAATACAGCATCACTAGCAGACTGTAAAATTTCGGATTTTGGAAGCAGAGAAAGCTGGTGACCTAAATTTAGCAGAGTTCCACTCCACCTTTCACTCAGACTTACACTGTAACTCTTGACACAGCAGGGACGTTGCTATTATCACTAGAAGGGAATGCTTCTCCATATTTTGTGATATCTTAATTACATCGTTGCAATACAAATAAGGATTTCTTTTTTCTTAATCCTTGAAATGAAAACAAAAGAATTCAATGTGTCATTTCTTTCAAGTTAGCTTCGGTGTTGTGTTGATTCACTCATATGGGAAACAATTTGCAGAAAGAGCTAAGCAAATGCTTAACATTCTGACACTTGAACACAACATAGAAAGAAACATATGTGTACATATTCCACTTTCTCAGTAAAGACAATTTGCTGAGCAAATCTCTATATGAACTATAATATATAATGACAAATAAGTTATTTTATTTTTATTCTACTGAAAGCTGACAACCTGTGCACATGGGCAGGAGATACAAGCCCCTTAATCTTGTAAGAAAACATGTTTTATGTTTCATTCCCAATACCTACAACTCTTTCACAATCAAAATAAAAAGTTACCCTGGCTTAGACTGAACATATAAACCAGTGTTCTGATTTACTGTTCTGTTGGTAGAACAGGAGCTTTTAGGCATAGTATTTAAATCACGTAATGGCAGACATTAGATATCAAACTCTATTCTGTTCTTTTTTTTTTTTTTTTTTTTTTTCTCTCTCTCCAATCTTACACATTTTACTGAACAATTTTCTTTGAAAATAAGGTTAATCAGAAGTTGAAGAAATGAAATATGAAGTGAAGATAGCACAGTAGGGACAACCACTAAAGTCTTGAACTACTTCATAGCCTTCATCACAACTAAAGTTCTCTAGGAAGCCTACTGTGGAAACACAATTTGGCTATTTCTAAATTAGTAAAGAAATGGAAATTTCAAGGATTTTTTGTTGTTGTTCTAAGATTAGGCTTCTAAAAATTATAGTGAAGTTACAGGCTTTGGTCAGTATGGGCCCTAAATTTGAAGCTTATTGCTATCTAGGCTGCAGAATCCTTACCCACGAGGACTGCAGCTAGAAGCCTCTTATTTAAGTTCTCTGCCCTTCCAAATGCTACCACCAACAGCATCACTGTTACTATTAATCACAGAAGAAAAAAAAAAAAAAACATCTCATCCATTTGGACTGAATGTAGAGGGCAAAAATGATCCAGTTGTTGCATCAGCCTTCCTTTTGGTCAGTGCAACAAGAGCAAACAGGCTGTTTCCCTTGAGACTAAGTGCCTTTTAACACTGATCTTCAGGCTGTGACTTGTTAACCATTTGGCAACTGGCTGGGTACCTCCTCTGCAGCTCTTTATACCTTATCCCCTAGCATCTTCTCTCGAAGGAGAATGGGCATCTTGGTGCACTGAGGGGGAAGGGAAGTCTAATACCAACATGTCTTGTTCTTCACGGGCCATTCTGGTACTCTTCTCTTTCCACACAGTCAGACTGCAAGAAGGAGTCTTCTTGCACCGCCTTTCCTTCAAACCTTTGTTTCTTACCCTTCTCTGCCAAACCTTACACGGTGCATCATCCTACAGCACTACCCATCACCAGAGACTGTTCTACAGGCTTGTACAATATATGCTTCTGCAAAATATTAACAGAACTTCTATAGAAAATGAATCCACATTTATTTAGCAGAGTTTGTCACTGTGTTTTACTCATTTGTAAATGAGTAAACGAACAACTTTATGAAAATGAATCCATTCTTATTTTTTATTTTTTGAGAGCATGCATTAAGCTATATTAAAATATTAATGTAATGCAAAACAAAACAAAAAACAAAACAAAAAAGACCTCCGCAAAATATTATACCTTGAAAAAAAGGACAACTGTGTAAAAGACACTGCTTTGCCAGAGTAATTTGAGGACAGGCTTACCTTTGCCAGCATTTCTAGGAGGGAGAGGAGGAGCATCTGCAGTTGGAGAGGTTGGTGAATCTGTGCTTGCAAAAATCTGATTGGTGAAAGCTCCATAGGAGAGTCTTTGCTTGTCTCTAGGAGTGCTAAATCCAGGAAGAGTCATTTTGTCTTGGGGAGAAATACTAGAAGAGTGACAAAAACTTTGGGGTCTTGGAGATCTTTCTTTTTTTATAGGACTGGGCTGTGAACAGAATTAAAAAAATGTATTATATAGCTGTCTAAATATAAGTAACATGTTTGAGAGAAAGTAAAGAGGCCTTATTTATCCAATAGGAAAAAAGCTATACTTGTGTTGACCAGAATATATTCTGTTATAGTCTCAGACATCCAACCTGAAAGATACTCTCCTCTATAAATGAAAATTAAAAATTGTACTATCAGCAAATCAACATGTACCTGAAGTTAGATTTAGCTTTAAAGCACTAGATATATGTTGACAATATACTAAATAATGTACTAAAAAGAGCCTAGTGATTTTTTTTAGAGTGCAGGTATAATCTTCAATTCAAGCACTCATTCATGTTCACCTTGTCATCTAAGTCATCATCACTTTCATCAATTTCTTCCTGACGAAGATTCCATTCATACTCCACATGGACGTGAGGATTTAGCTTTCCTGCCTTGGCTTGAGAAAGCTGGAAGAAAAAAAAAAAAAAAAAACAAGATTTAGTAAAAACACTTCCTATTCCTTCGGCATCCACACATTTAATTTTGCCGTAACAGGCAGCAAATATAAATATTTACAATTTTAAACCTTGATCATATTTTAAAGACTTTCAGGTCCATTAGACTTTCTTCTTTTTCTTTAAGATTTTATTTAGGATATGTGAGAATAAAAGCCAAAACTGTGCTTTTATGCCCAGAGTTAGAAATACTTAGGCCAAATGGGGAGATCTATGTTCATGTCGTCATAGAGTTATGAGCAAAATCTACTTATAGATTTGGCAATAAACAACTTTTACCTCCAAAAAACCACAATCCTTGTGTTGCAGTCACAGTAAAGGAACTGACCCTTTATTTAGATATTTAAGTGATTTTTTTTTCTCCTTACCATGGAGAAATCAGGCTAATATAATGCACATAATTCCTTTAAACTGCTGGTTTGCATATTCACATTCGTTAAAAAACTACTACTTCTGCAACCATCAGCAAAAAGAAAACTGCAGTCCATTAAGTATTGCAAGTAACAAGTTCTCCATTTCAGTACTCAGAAGTCTCATCATTATTTATTTCTGCACAGTCTTTAAAACATAGTCTCTTTGGCAGTAGTTATTCGGGAGAGCTTATAAGCAAATAAGTTTACTCTCAAATAAGATTTGAAAGAGATAATGTATTTTCAACCTGCTGTGTAAGTATTAATGCATCCAATTTAGTTGAAATGGAATGGAATTATACAGCTAAGACACTGATTAGTTTTAAAACAGAAATCAGCTCAGTAACTCTATCACACTGCAAGCATTTGGATATTTATGTTCTATATTTTTGTGCCCACAGGCCCACTGATATTTCTTTTACCCTTAGCTTCATCTCCCTGCCAATTTTTTTTTTAAATATGGAAATAGTTTTCCTTTTAAAGATGAAAAATAAAAATTAGAAGAGGCATAAAACACTCCTACAGTTAACTGAAAATCTGAGAGGTGTTCATAGAATTTCAATTACAGGATCTGAAGCGATTAAGTGCTAGATAAGCTCACCCACAATATCCAAGTTTTTTTTTTCTTATTCGTTTGATCTTAAACACAATCAACTGGTCCACACTAATGGCAGACATTACTTAATGAAGTAATCCCTTCAGCTGTGTGTTGCAAAGAAACTGTTCTCCAGCAGAGAGAATACTCAAACCCTGGAAAAAACACCAGAACTGCAGACATGGAAGTAATGAAGTCACTGAGAGTACAACCTTATCAACCATAGCATAAGGCTGACTTGCATCCCCAGAAAACAGGACAATAGTTCTGAATTTTGAAGGAAAATCTCTTGATAATGCCGTGCTTAATTATTACATGTCAATAAATTTCAGTTGCTAAATAAAAGATATTAAAATTAACAGGTGCAGAGAAGGTGCATATTTCCTTCTTGGATTGTCAAAATGAGAGTGGAAAGTTATAAGAAACAGATTGCAAATGATTCCTGTTTTATAGATTCTTCTATATTTGTCCTGTACATGCAACTGTACTGCTTAAGCTTTTTTTTTTTTTAATTTATTTCCTTGATGGTACTTGCTTACTAAATGCATGCAAGTCAAGCATCTTAAAGGTCTGAGGACAAACAAGCTTGATGCTCTAATGAAGAATCCTTATTCTTGGATTATTGCTTCAGCAGAAGTATCTGAGAAAATCCTTAACTCCGATGATAACTTTATTTCTTGCACTTCAGTGAGTTTCTGCCTCTTGACACCACTCGCATTCTGGAGATTCCAGAAAATTTTGCCCTGATGATGATCAAAGGAGAGAAAAACTTCCAGAGATAGAAATGTTCCACATGTTTGCTACCCTAGCTCCCAGACATTACACTCCAGTTTGGTCACTGTATTTTCCTTTCGTTGTTCTTCAAGGAGGTTTAGTTTTGTTTCAATTCTTTACAGGAAACTTTCAGGACCTCTCAACTCTCTAACTATACCAAATAGGCTGGAAAAACCCAAACAGGAAGAGCTAAGCAAAGCTGCGGACCTGAAAGCTTTTCACAGACTCAGTATTTTAGGAACTGATTTGCGTTCCTGACGAGCACAAATGTCTATAAGCAGAACACTTAAGTTGAAGAAATTCCATGTTCTAGAAATTGCAGTAACTGATTTTAGGATAAATACCAAGTCCCTAAAACTTAAGGGCTGCAAACGGGCTGGTTAAAATAGCTAATTATTTCCAGTAGAAAATAAACTCTCATGTACTTATAAAGAAAATGCCGACAACATACTGAAGTTATTTTATTTTTAATCCAGCTATGGTAGGGCCTTTAAAGCAGCCTGCAGACAATTAAAAGGAATACCATGTGTGAGATATAGCAGTAAAGGATACTCTACATAGATCATATCTTTAAAGTAGTAAACTTCCTTTCCTTTATTTTTTTCCTTACCAGTTCTTCACACTGGGTAGCTTTCAATCTTTTTGCCGTGTCCAGAGCTGTCTCTCCAGCTTGGTTTACTACAAAATTAATAGAAACAGAGTAATTTTTTAGATGTCTAAGAATCATTGAATTTCTGTATTTTTAGCAGAGTCACTTCTAAAAAGGCTTAAAAATGTCTGTTTCCTCTATAGCAGCTGCAGCTCATAAGATTCCGCTACAAACGCTCATGCATTTCACGTATCATCAGGCTCTTTCTGAACAGCAGCATCCGTTGAGATAGCCCCCATCTCCCTGCTCACCATCTGAGCAGAGACCATGGAGAAAAGGAGGACATTCCAGACCCTGCTTAACTCTTTGGTCAACAAAACTCCTAAACTATTAAGCAGGAAAAATAAGAGACAGAAGTCTGATTCTAAGACATTTAAATTGGAATTATTTATATATACTTGCTTTCTTCCCGCCGTAGCGCGAAGGCTGTACAATCCCTTAGATTTTAAAGTAAGGTCTAACCAGCAGAAAATACACCCAGGCCCTTTAAAAAGTCCCCCAACATAAGGCCTAATGTAATCACTCCTAGATATATAGTAGTAAGTCTTAAAAAAATTCCTAAAATCTTATGTGGAAAAAAAATCCAGGTAAAGATTATTCTTAAAATATTTCTGCAAATACCGTGGAGTTGGACCAGAGGATGCTCTGTCCCATACCCATATTTAAAGTTTTGCTCTGACTGGACTATGAAAATAGTCAAACTAAGCTGAAGTTTGACAAGCAGCCATATCTGTGTATTATCATCTACAGAACACCAGTAGTGAATTTTAGGAAACAAAAGAGCCACCTAGGAAGGCTACTTTCAGTATGTTAGTCAAAGAGGGCTTTTATTTAGAGCAAGGAAGATCTCTGGAAGAAGGAAGGTTCATTATGAAGAGACATAACTGAGGATTAGAACTTCTGATATGACGAGTAACGTAAAAATATTATTTCTTAATTCAAGTTAAAACACCGATCACTTGAGAGACTGTATAAATTCCACACTTTTAACCTTTAAGTATAAACATAATGGTTTGAGGCTTAAAGAAGATATGGAACTCCTACATTAAATCTCAAGAAAGAAACAGTGGTCCAGAAAGGCAAGGTCACTCTTACAGCATCTACCAAAGAGTGAGTTCAGAAGAAGAACCAATGGATCTGCTTCAGCTTGTTCAATTAATTTTCTTATTTTATTAAGTAAGAGGAAAAAAATAGTCAAATTCTTTAACCTATGATAGTGTTACAACATGCTGGTGTTCTAAGCACATGTGAAAAGCCAAAGAAACCAATGATTTCTATGGCTTTGGCTTTCCATTTCTACGGAAACCTCGTTTTACACAGTGGTTTCTGGACTGGGGAGGTGGAGGAAGATGATGGCAAAGAGAGAGGTCCAGACTCTTCACCGACTGCTTAGAAAGCTCCCACTCCCCAGGAACCACTCACACCTGGGAGGATCCTTTATACAGACAGGCATATGGCCGGGAGCTCCCAAGCCTGATGAGCGGGCAGCTCAAGGGACACATTCTTCACCATTTTGATGATTCAGGAAAGCAGAAAGTCCAGTTAATTAGAGATTCCAGAAGTGTGAGCAAACAGTTTAGAGCTGCCAATTTTAATGCAAGGAAAATGATTGATGCAGAAACAGCAAGAGGTCTATCTACACACATGGACAGCAAACGGAAGAAAAGGAGCTGAGAAACCTAGGCTGATCCCCTGCCAACTACGGCAGTGGCCAGGGCACACTGGGCAAAGGCACGAAGGCAGCTAACATTAATATTAAAGAAGGAACCAATTCCTGGGCACGCAAAGCTCATGTGCATCTAGCGTGGAGCTCACGCGAGCAGTCACTTGAAACACCCTAGCACACAAGCAGGAGGTAAATACTACAATAGAACAAACCTGAAGTCCAGATTAATTGAAATGGGTCAGAAATAAATGCTGCAGAAAACCAGGAAGTATCAAAAGTGTTTTGTATTATAAGACAGCAGTGAAAAAAAAATCTAAAAATTCAAAGTTTAATTTCTTAACCAAATATTTCCTATTGCCTTGTTACTGGGAAATTCAAATAATCTTTCTAACAGTTTCTAAAACACCACTTTTATTTTTCCTTAGAAAGATGCTTAACATGATGTCCATAAATATTGGTTAACAAAAGTAAAAAATAAATAAATAAAAATCCACATTAGGAAATCTTTCTATTCCAGTAATAAATGAGCTTACCCAGATCAATAGTTGGCTTCCCCCTCAAAAGCAGTTTCAAACACTCAGGCTTATTATACATACTGCAGTAGTGTAGAACTGTGTTACCCAATGCTGTCTGCTTATCCAGGTTTCCACTAAACACAATAGAAAAAAAAAAAAAACCAAGAAAATTAAGGTATACTGTGCTATTTATTTCAGATCATTCTAAATGTAGCATCCCCATGAGTAATAAATATTGATTGTAATGCATAAATACCATACTGCACAAATACGAAGTGGTAAGTTAATGTATTTCAGTTAAATAGTGTATCTCTCACTTCCAAAGACTACTTGAAATTATGGTTCCTAGTGTATTGCTGGAAAGCCCTGAGCAGTAGCTGAAAATGTCTGAGCACCTACAGATGTCCATTTAAGGGAATTAACTTGGATTTACAGCTAATCCTGTGTAAGGTCATTCCAAGCTGATTTCCTCCTGCCATTCAGAATATTCACAGAACATGTTATTTTCTTTACCAAACATGCTAAACTAGTCAAATAAAGGTACTCGAAAAATCATTTTTACACAGTTAGAATCCAAACAGGATAAAAAACCTTCATGTATGAGTAACTATGAAGAAGGGTACGGTGAGAACGGACAAAAGGTTGAAAGGAGGAACATAAGGCAACACTGAGATCAGAAAGGCTGGGCTGTGGACACAGGCTCACAGGGCTGTTTTTTTTTTTAGTAGCATACCATAGAAATGGAATGGAATCCATCTCATTTAATCATTACATTTATGGTGACATACACATACTTACAGACACATACAAGACGTTTATATGCGATGTGTGCCATTACATCTTTTTTTTTTTCTTTTAAGAAAACAGTTTCATCAAGTTTTTCTATATTATTGACTGCAAAGATTAGCTCAGCCAGTGAATTAGATGTTGAAGTTACTAGTTTAAAACAGTAGGCTCTCAAAACTTTTAACACAATTCAGACAACTATTCAGACACCTTTTCCAAAGAATCTTTTCCAATTTTTTTTGTGAAAGAATCTTGTTTTACATTCCTATGATTTTTTTTTACTTATAGGTTCCAAACTTACACTCAGTGTGTTCCTATATTTGCAAGAATTACTGTTTGTCTTTGCCTATACTTTTTGCAATGTTTCATATTTTTATGTGTTCCAAAAAGATGTTCTTTTCTCATATGCTCCACATAGGTTTCTCTTGTCATCTTCTTTGCAAAAAGCTGCCTTTCATATTTTAATATTACTTTTATTTACCTCTTTTTATTCCTTAAACAGTCATTTACTACCTTAAAGTTATTAAAAAATGTTCTTTTGAAACATAGGTAAGAATAACCATTAGAAAAGATAACCAAACTCCATCCAAGGTACTGCAAGAATGATTTGAACATCTACATTTGTCATTCACAACTTAATGAAAAATGAGCAATCCATACCAGTTTTGTACAAGGAAGTCAACCAGATGGAGAGAGGTTTGGTCAGCAGTCCGGACTGCTAAATGAAGTGCTGTTTCACCTGGCTCCTAAACACACAAAAAGATGTTTTTGCATCTTACTCCTGCAAAGTTTATAATATCATTCCTTCTACTGAGATGTTAGTCAGGCTTTTACAATAAATCTTACAGTAAAAAGTTGTTATTAGGAAATTCTGATGAAAAGAACTATTGTCTTTCTGATCTCTCAAGGCACCGTGTGCTTTAAGGGTAATAAAACCCCTCTTTTGGAAGTCACAACTCTCTCAAAACCAGGTTTCCCTTGTTCTAGATGAAGAGCAGCACCCTGTGGACACTTTCTACCACACTAGTGGTCCTGTCAAGTCAGGAACACAGAGACAGCTTGCAGTACTTAGTATTCACCAGTGTGTTATTAAGCAACAAGTGGAGTCAGTATGCCCTATAAAAACATTGGTGCACATCAGCAACAAATACTCAAATCATAATATTATGTGCATTACCTCTTTTAAACTCAATCATGTATTATCTTCTGCACAGGTAGCAGATACAGACATTTATATAAAAGTATGAAAGCTGTGTTAATTCAGTTTAGAAATTGCAAGAGAGAAATCAATTTTAAAACAGATTTTTTTATAATCACCTATGGCATTGGAGGACATATATTTAAGATTACACAGCTTTTCCAAAATCTGACTTTTAATCAATGTCAGAGAATTTACATGGAAAGAAACTGCTGTAAACTTCCTAACTAACAGTTTAATTGGAGGTCCTAGTTTTCTAGTTCACAGTGGTGAACAGCTGAGTAGTTTTAAGGAATAAATGCTATGGTATGTGTTATAGGTGAGACAAAAATAGAAAATTTAATTTGCAGTTAAGAGAATGTGTAATGTGCCTTCCCAATGTGCACACTATGCTACTTCAAATGCTTAGACCATGTTGAACTCATATCCTCCATTTTATATGTTGTGCTTTGTCCTCTGCTAAATCAACCATTTTCACAACACTTGTCAAAAAGAACATGGAGATTTTTTAAATTCAGCGGTTTATAACAAAGTTTCACAGTTGGGTTCAACATTAACAGGAAAAAACTCTGCTGACAGAGTGATGCTGACACAGCATCACAATTACTCTTGAGCAACTTTTCCACATGAATTTGAGGTAGCTATCTCAAGCAAACTCCAATGACTTTCAGAGTAAAACTCTTCAACAACAGCTGCAATGACTTTTTACAAAGAAAAAAAATCTTTTTGTGACCGAGGAAAAAAAAAATCTATTTCTTAAAATATTTTATCACAAGCTATAAAGGAAGTAGATTTACTCTTTCTTCATATAAAATCAAAAGAGATTTGTATACTGTGTGCCACCTCATGCAATTTCAGTTATGCATTCCTTTGGCAACTACTATTAAAGCAGATGTGATATTGCCTTTGATAGCACCTAACCCTAGGATATCAAGTGAAGCCCTCTCTCTTTAGGCCTCCTTTCCTCAAAAGGAACGTGCTGCAGAGCAGCTACGGCTGCACCTAATGCATATGATCCTATTGTTGCATTTTCACACTCTGTCAGACTAATCTGTGGTGTGTTCTCTCCCCAAAAGTATGTCAGGTTAGAGAAAACAAGTAAAACATATCATTTACCTTACTCATTTATATTGCTCTTAGCTTGTTCACCCGATCCGCTTACCTGTCCAGGCTCTATCAGCGGCTCCATTAGCTCTACTCCCTCTGCATAGACTTGAATTAGTGCAAGTAAATCCCTGGATTTGACAGCCTCAAGTAATTCATTCAGTTTAGCTGCTGCAGACGCACAGGTCTTCCTAGAGAACTTGTGATCTACATATTTAGCAGTGATAAACTCCTTACGCGCAGTCCTGTGGGTGTGAAAACAGAATTTGCTTTAGCAGTCTCGTGAAATGGGCTTATGATTTAAATTTAAATCACCTTACCTAAAATGGAAATTCAAAGTGAAGTTCACTATCAAGACACTTACTTATTATGACCATAACACAGGTTTCTTCCTGCCCCAAATCAGCGACATGTTTAATTGTACCCTGTGTTCTCATTACATATAAAAGCCACCCAAGAAACACTGAGGCAGGCACAAAGCAGCAAAACAAACTGAACCGTTTGCTGACAAAACCACATCCATTCCGTGGTCTGTACATCTTTTACACCAGAGAACAAAAGAAAGAACTGAATACTCTCTCAAGACAGTAGTGGAGCTGTTGTTATCTGCTCCAATACTTTTTATCATGTGAGGTTGTACTACCAAAGTGGAAAACATTCAAGATTCTTTAGAACAATCTCTAGAAAGCCAAACTTACAGTATCTGAAAACTAACATCCCACATGGAGAATCCAAGGTAGCTACCATGAGATGATGAAGCAAAAGGCTAATGTCTAAAACTCAAAAGTCTGAAGAAACAAAGAAACAAAACACACAATTTCCNGAAAAGTCTGAAGAAACAAAAACAAAGAAACAAAACACACAATTTCCTGCCACCTTAGCTCTCCTCTAACTTGCCTATACTTCACTATAACTTAAGATGTTTAAGAACCACATACACATTCTGCAGAAAAATTAGTATTAAAAAAATTATAGGTTCCAAACTTACATATCACTTGATGGACTGGGTTTAGGTGAAGGACTAGGTAAATTCCCTTCCATAATATCGTTAAAACTATTATTTCCTACATTCTTGGCCAGCTGGAAAGAAAAAGAAAAATTCTTTTTTGAATGGACATAAGGTAATGCACATTTTCTTCACTACTAATAAACTACCTAATACAAAGAACTGCAAAATAAAAGCACAATAGTTATATTTAAATGTAAAGCAGTTAAAAACTTTTTAAAAATGTAAGCCCCATTATCCTAGCACATATTAAAAAAACAAGTTTTAATTGTCAAGTCGTATTTCAAAATAGTCCATCTTGGATATAAAAACACAATGATGAACTAGCAGCATAAAGACCTCTAGGAATTACTTTTGGAAAAGAAGTTCAGACACCTATTGGAAATCCATACTTAGCAGAATTTGATTTAACTCAGTGGTTAGCTCCTAAATGAACAGTAAGCCTCCCAGATTTATTTAGGAGCAATTCAGTATTTCCAAAAAGGTAAAAGTGCTAGAAATCTGTACATATCAACACATAATCTATACATAAATTACCTTCTATCTTCCTTATATTTTTCTGTGTAAAACTTCACTACTAAGTTTCTTTTCACCAGTCAAGTAAAATTAAGGAAATAAACTTCATTTAAGTTCTTTTTGATAAATATAACACACACACTTGCTTGACTCCTTTCATAACATTATCATTAGTGTTCCTTTTTTCAAATTAGAAGACTTGTCTTTTTTTCTTGTTAAAATTATACTATTTTATTATTACTTTTCATCACATAAGATTTTAGGCTGTCCTGATTAAGAGTCAAGATTGGCTAATGAGAGATAACATTCTGGCTGCTCCAATCAGTGAATACTCAATTTGTAAAATCTCAAGGAATTAACATGAAAAGTGGTAGATGGACAGAAGCATCAATAATCAATAAAAACAAATCTCTTAATACAGTATTTATAAAAATATGAACAATGTGTTCTGAAAAATCATATCTTGAAAATAATTTACAGTAAATTCTAAACCTGAATGTTTCTTATATGTATACAGGCCGGTACAAAACAACAACAACAACAACAACAAACAAAAAGCAGCTCACCAAGAGTTCAGACGTTCCTAGTTTGTCTAATTCCAAAGACTGGATTCGAGAAATATGGACACCCATTTCTCTGTGTATTCCAGAACACTCTATGCATGTTAAAATGCCCAAATTAGTTGATAGCCACGTTGGATCTGTAAAATTGAAAGCAAAAATATTTAAAGAAAGTTCAAACAGAAGTGTTCAATATCTGTAAAAAAAGGCTGTATTTTGAAATGATTGCTCCTTTAAGGTTTTAACAAATGGAAATCATAGAATCACAGAATGCCTAAGGTTGGAAGGGACCTCTAGAGGTCATCTAGTCCAACCCCCTGCACACGCAGGGCCACCTAGAGCACGTGGCACAGGGCTGCATCCAAGCGGGTCTTGAAGATCTCCAGAGAAGGAGACTCCACAACCTCTCTGGGCAGCCTGTTCCAGGGCTCTGTCACCCTCACTGTCAGAAAATTTTTCCCTAAGTTCCTGTGGAACTTTTGATGCTGAAGTTTGAGGCCATTTCCTCTAGTTCTGTCAGTGGCCACCACTGTAAAGAGGCCGGCCCCATCCTCCTCACTGCCTCCCTTGAGGTACCTGTACACACAGATCAGGTCCCCTCTCAGCCTTCTCTTCTCCAGGCTGAACAGACCCAGCTCCCTCAGCCTCTCCTCATAGGGCAGATGTTCCAGGCCCCTGATCATCCTCGTGGCCCTGCGCTGGACTCTCTCCAGCAGCTCCACATCCCTCTTGTCCTGGGGGGCCCAGAACTGGACACAGTGCTCCAGATGTGGCCTCACCAGGGCTGAGTAGAGGGGCAGGATCACCTCCCTCGACCTGCTGGAGATGCTCCTCTTGAAACTTGAAATGAAGTTTCAAAGTGCATTAAGTTTCAAGTTAATGCACTTTGAAACTTCATTTCAAGTTTCCCTAAGTGCTCTCTGATCCAAGTCTTCCTCTCTCCAGGCTTCTTCTCTTGTCCCTAGGGCCTGGTACTCTAAAGGGCTGCCCTTGGTAAACACCGAAGCAAAGACAACATTCAGCAACTCTGCTTTTCCTGTGTTTTCTGTGTGGGGGTACCCACCCTGTTCACCAGTGGACTCACATTTTCCCTCAGCTTCCTTTTGCTGTTAATATATTTGAAGAAGTTTTTCTTGCTATTTTTAACAACCCTTGCCAGATTGCGTTCCAAACATGCCCTTAAATTTCCTTGTCCTTAGAATCTCTGCATTCCCTGACAACGTTCCTGTATTTCTCCCAGGGGCCTGTCCTTTTTTCCACATTCTGTATATCGACGCCTTCTGCTTGAGCATTGCCACAAGCTCCTTGCTCATCCACACAGGTCTCCTACGCCTCTGTAAGAAGTCAGGCAGAGGGGGTATGTCTGTATGTATGTAAGTCAGGAGTTGCTCTTTTAAAAACAGGTTGAAGACTGAGCAACGTATCACTTGGAAAATTAGTTTGCACTCTGCGAACACTTCAAAGAGATTATTTTGCCCAGAATGAGAAGATGACTAACAAATTGAGATACCTGGTGAGCCACAATCACAACAGACTTCGTTGCCGGGTAATCTCTGTATGTCGTCTATAATGGCTTTGGTCAGATCCTCTAAACTGTTTTCCCCTGTGCTCTGCTCTCCACGGAATGCCATATTTAATGCTTCTTCTTTGCTGTTGGTCAATACTGATATCCACCTAGCACAAAGTAAAGATATCAGTGAAAATCTGCATTGTAAATACAAGCAAATCTATAAAGTGTAGGAAGCTTGCCAGCCACAAAATATGCATGAAAGAGAGGGAAGAGCTATATTGTCGATGAGACTCCAAAGGAAAGAAGTGAGAACGAGAAGAGCCAAAAAAAACCCAACCAAACAAAAAAACCCCATAATTTTAATATGGTTTTGATGAACTACTTAAAAAGAGTTCTTAGGTTCTGCTACGGAATTTGGGAAGAAGGGTCCAATTTAGCTCCAGCAAATTTAGCTGCCTGAATAGTAGACCTTCTTACAGTCTGTCCTGCTATTAAATGTGGAAGCTGCAACCACTGCTCCCTCCATCATGCGCCTCTCTCCACTGAGAGCACAGCAAGCCCCTTTTCAACACGCAGACATCTAAAATTCTTCACTAACTGGAGTCAGAGCACTATGGCCAAATTAATGAGAATGGCTGGGCCAGCTAACAGTATGAGGAGTTTGAAGAGAGACGATGGCAGGAATGATACTGACTGTCAAATGCAACCAATGAAGATCCTTCAATGTTGTTTTAAGAGATAATTCCACCCACCCAGTCACTCTGCCAGTCTTTTGATTGTACAGGAACTGTTTAAAATGTATCAAAAATAAATCCCCAACTAGCTGTTGCATGAAATAAGAAAACAGAGAGGGCAAATCATACGGAGGACATGAATATTGAAAGAGTAACCAAAGCGTCTCATTTATTAAAAGAACAAATTAAAAAAGCCCTCTCAACCACCGTGCCTTTAAATGTGATTAAATTTGCAGGAACTATATTTTAGGCAGAAAAAGTACTTTAAACTGGCTGCATCCTCCATCATTTTTCTGCTTACAGTATTACAGTCATCTTCACTCAACATTCCTCTGAACAGCACAGAATGGCTATAGGCAGCTGAATGTATTAAGAATATAACTTCACATTTAATTCACAGTCCCTCAATGAAATAATAAACCAAATATGAACTTTAAAGGATTATAGTGGCCAAGTTTCCTAAATAAGTCTGTAATGCTTCACAACCTTAATATGGGCACTTTATATATTTCAAGTTTGTGCACTTTATATTTTATACTTCACGTACATGCACGTTTTAATCTTTATGGACTGAGAATAATCTGGAGGTTGTATTTAAAAGATTGTTGGCAAAAGAAAAAGATTAGTAAAAGCAAACTTTAAGTTTTTTTAAAAAAGTTTTAAATGCTGAAAACAATGTGTTATATACACAGTATTCACAGCACAGGAGTATTCACAGCACTTATTATATAAGATAAATATTTGAACACACACTAGATGGCATTCTTCTGCAATTTTGCTGATGAAATCCAGGGATATTAAAAAAAGAGGCGGTTGCATCTTTAGCTACTAATGTTATATTAGAGCTGTTAAAATACAGAATTAAATAACTGTTACAGACGGACATTTATTCGGACACCTGTTGGCAATTTTCTTCATGGTTAAAGTTTGATTAGTCTGTTTAAAAGAAGTCAGAAGTTGAATAAAACTTGAGTATGTTGAAACAATGAAGAAAGGTCTAGATATAAATAAAATAAACACAACATAATTAAGTCAACTTTTAGTTTATAAAGATTTCCACTTTAAGAGCTACTAAACCATAAGCACATATTTTGGTTTGATTTCCTTCACTACCCCCATCTAGGACTTTCACTGCTGTTTTCTGTTGAAGAGTCAAAGCAAAGGGCACCTCCGCGTCCGCTCTTCCTAGACATCATCAAGGGCAATTGAACACAAACGCAAGAAGGGAGACGGCTTAATGGCTAATCCTGCTTGAGCAAAAGTCCCCCTAGGTCTTCCTAGCCTAGCATGCTGAATATTAAAAAAAATCCAAAACAGTCAAATCAGTTAAGTATGGCACATTAACTCGATGTTAACAGGAAAAAATGCTGCCTTATTACTGCTGCTGTTTCTCTTTTTTTCTTATTATCCTAAAAATAACTAGTATCGATATTTTCTATATTTCAAAATGACACCAAAATCAACCTACAAAGAAAAACAAAAACAAAAAAAAAACAAACACCCCAAAACCCCTCAGATCTCACATAGCAAGTTTCACTTATACCTAATACAATTAAAGCAGTTGCTCCATCTTGTACTACTCAGTTTAGCTTTACTTAATCCATATTTTCTTAAAGAATTGGATAGATTCTTCAGCTTCAAAATTGGGAATACTGAAAATCCACAGTATACTTGGCCCTATCAATCAACAGCATTAAAAGGTAGAAAGTATCTACTACTATATGTGTTAAAGATATCTTATATTTTAGGGATCCAAAGGTACCTCCTTTTAGATATATATATATATATGTATATACTCACAAAACACTTTTTCCCCCTTACTGTACTTCATCTACTAGGGAAATTAATAAGCTATTGAGGATTTTAAATTGACAGCCAATCAGTAATTCAGTAATTCAATAGAGCACTCACTGGAAATGAGTCAAGAAATGAACTGCATTAAGGAAATGTTTGGGTGCGAAAGTAGTATCTATAACTGAGCTATTTTTAAAAGTCTGTCTATTAGTAGTTTTGTTTTGAAGACTGTTAAAATGTTCATGGAATCAGTTCAAAATAATCACTAGGAAAACAAAGGAAGGTAATTTAAGAATAGAGTGAAAGAATGTTATCTTGCTTTGTTTTTTTACTTAGATGGGAGGCTAGAAAAGTGATTTGAAAATATATTTATATATTTATTTCTCAATGGCACACCAAACAAAAAAGGACAGGACAGAGACAGCAAGAAGACAGAGGTGAATAAAAGGCAACATATGAAGTCTTTACGTGGAGAAAGAGCAGGAAAAGGCACATATAAATATGTGAAAACTGGAACCAGAGGATGACAATGAATTGAGGAGTTATAGAACGGCATTAGCCAGCAATTCTGTACATCAAAGGATAATGTTCGCACAGCACCTTATCTAATAAGGCTGTTAAGGAATTACTCAGTAGCTGCGTAAGAAAAACAGAACATTTAATTATGTTTATCGAAAAAAAATGCAACGTTTACAGGCATTTCAGTTCATGAACCTCAACTATGTAAAAACACTCTCCAGCCAAACAATTGGAAGGCCCTGCAGACATTTCCCAAACCTTAAAAATGCACAGGCAGCACCAGAGTCCTGCGCTGAGGATCGGCTGCGCTAGGAAGGAGCAGAGTGGCTCTGGAGAAGCCTGCACGGCTCAGTTCTCACTTCTCACCAGCAACGTGATTCCTAGATTTGTCAGCTGGTAAGGCTGCAACAACAGCAGCGATTACAGTATAAAAAAATATGGCCGGAATACGGATCTCCGGACAAGAAGCAGTTCTGACTTGGCAGGAGGAAAGATTGGTTTTAATGAAACAATCTGGTGGGAAACCCACGTTAAGGAAGAAAGTTACTGGATTATGAAGTCCATTCAAACTCTGAGATAAGGATTGTTGCCTATTTCTGGACCTATATTGGAAAAGCTACATTGCCTTCTATTTTTTTTTTTTTTTTAAATGTAGCATGTATTTTTTTTTCTATTTATTATTTTTAATATGGATATAAAAGCGGCATGATCAGGAAGCAACTGCAAGAATTGAAATAGAGGATTTAAGAAGATTTTCAAAATGCTTCACCTAACAAGCCGGCCTACTATTTCATGCCAAGCAAATGCACATGAATAAGGTAACTGCAACATACACTTAAGCCAAAACTGTTTTTGGTTGGGCGATTTTTTTTGGAGGGGAAGGGATTGGAGTGGGGCGCAGAAGGGATTGGGGGTGGGGTTTGATTTGCTTGTTTGTATTAATGGATTTTCAGAGCCCTGCAGCCTTGTGCCTTGGTGACATGAAATCATTTACATTTACACATTCACCACAACAGAAGAGACACATAATAGGGAGTACTTTGCCATTAGTTGAGAAAGCTATTTCCAGTGATATTTACAATCCTGAACCCCTTTAATGACAATTAAAAAAATATATATATATATAAACGTTCTTACGCTACATATTCTTGTTCATCTTCTGCCTGGAAGTGGTATGTTCTGTTATCTGAAATAAACAAACACATCCTTATGTGCATCCTATATGCACATAACAAATTATAAAACATCAATTTTTTTGTTACTAATATATACTTTGCAAATAAAGACATTAGAAGCAATTAATCAACCTGCAACATTAACTTATTTACAAAACAATTGTTTGCAATAAGCTATTAAATATTAAGAAGGACAAAATATTTTAATGAAAAAAAGAGAAATTGGGACCTTCTTGACTACCCCCACGTCCCGCCAGAAGAAGGCTCAATAAGCACAGCAGATAATGTCAGAAACTAAGAAGAGATCACAGGTCTCTTCCCTTTCCCAGCCTACGTTTCTCACACGTGTTGTGCGGATCACTTCCACCAATCATCTCACTGAACCTGGAAGAATCTGAAGTTGCTACATACGTGATATTAGATCAAAAGACTTCTTATCTTCAGCATTTGGCTTCACTTGGCAGGTCAGTAAATTCAGTTTAGCTGGTTGCCTGTTAGACTAAAAAAAGTACATTGATTTTACTTTAAAAACACCTTGCTCTAGGATTGTTTTTCCGTTGAGGTGTGCACACGTGGGATGCTAATTTAAAATACGAGTGCACACACAGGTAGCATGACCATTTACCCAAATGAACAGATTTCAAACAAAATTAGAAACTTCACAGCAACCTTTTTTGACTACTTCTTAGGAATTAAAAGAATAAACATTAATTTATAATATACCAATACTTAATTTTCATATTGTATTTTAAAACAATGGTAAACTATTCCTTTTTTTTTAATGCTAATATTCTGATTTTCCTCACATTTTAAATAATCAAAAATAGAAACCAAAAATTCCAAAGGGAATAGATACTACTCATACTGATTTAAAAAAAAAAAACATATAAGCAATTTATATTATTATTTTGTCACCTTTTTAATTTCTACTGTACAGCTTTGCATAGAAAGCACATATATATAGTACCAGTATTTTTTTATTTCTTTTATTTTTTATGTTTTTAAAAGTTAAATTATCATTTTAATTACAAGATATAAAAACAGCTTACCGTTGCATGTGATATGGTAAGAATTCCATTTTTAACAGTGCATTTTCTTCTTTGCCAAACTTTCCTTAGACTACGTAAGAACAACAAAAACAAAATCAGTAACAAGACATGCATTTCAAAATATACTTTTAACCCCACTGACATTTTGAGTAGATGCTTGAGAAAACAACAGAACCAGGCAAAATTTTACAAAGCAGCAGCAACTGAGAGACTTATGACAGGTCGTCTTTAAGCAAGCTCTTCTTGTCTATTCTCAATATTTATTATAGTTATTAAAATAAACTGACCTCATATGTGAAGCCATGTTCATATTCTGAAATTATGGATACTCAAGACGTGCATTAGGAGAATGTGCTTTAAGCACGCACAAAGTGCATAAAAATCAGTATGTAGAAACAGCAATAGTTCATTTTGTATAATTTGTGTATTACCCACTCCGAAAACCTACCCGTCACTCTTCTTTAAGAGATAACCTTTCTTCTCACTGCCGTATTCCTTATTCCCCTGAAGCTGATGCATGCTATAACCTCCTTGCCTGCTCTGTGAATCCTGCAAAAGGGAAAATGTCATCAACACTTTTGCATGTGCACAGTTTTCCTAAAATCTAAGCCAATTTTACTATTTTACTTTATCTTATGCCCACAAGCTAACACTGTTCACAAGCTGATACTAAAAGAAAAAAAAGGAGAGAATTCCTAGCATACATTTTATATTTGAGAGCTTGCTCTTACATTATCTGACTTTGAACCAAGACTTAATCAGTGTTCATGACTTAATTGAGCTGAGTATGCTAATGGCTACAGATACATATCTCAAAATAATGACTTTTAAATAAATATTTAATATTGCATAATCTTATAACTGAAGAAAAAGACTAATCTCAAACTGCAAAAAGAAAGTGAATATAAGATACATTTTAGAAATACACACAAACACAAAATCACCAATACTAATAATCACATTTACTTAAAATTCAATTAAAAAGATATATACAGATCGTAAGTTTTAGTCAATCAAGTCAGCAGAAATCATTTTTTATTTAATGAAAGACTTAAGTGCAGTCAATTGATTAACATGTTATAAGCACAGCAGAGAAAATCCCAGAAGTTCATTAAAACATTGACTTACTCTCCTAGACTTCGATCACGAAAGGCAAAAGCAAAGAAAGAAAGCAAAGAATTTAAAAGAGAATTATTATTTTATTAAATAAAAGCATTTAGCTTCCATATTTAACAGAACGATTGGCCACCCCACTTCCCAATGGCATTATTAGAAAGAAGGCACCATTTATTTTAATTTTTTTTTTGTTTAGGCACACAGACTTTTTTTTCCTCAAAGACAAAACTGCATAACCAACTTCTCTGCAACCTTACACTTTAGTATCTTTCAGTAACTTTTCATCTATGATATGGGCTTCATAAAAACAATTAAGAATGCCACAAGGTAAGGTAACTTTTTCTCTTTCAAAGTGCATTTTCTTATAATTTCCTTAAGTAATACATATTCAAGATTATGTTCTCCTATTTTAGTTTGCGTTCTTGCAAACATTTTTGATCCTGGAGCAATTCTCTTGGGTAAATCTAGAGAAAGGTACTTTTGTTAAACAGGCACTTGAGGTTGGAAGCAGCATGGCTGCTGTAGAACTTCTCCCACAAATCACTTTAGTAAGAATGATCAAACTAAGAGGTCCTCGCTTTACTCAGTTTACAGCATTTTACATACAAAATAAAATTATATTACTATTAAAATTGTATTACTAGTCCATGAAAAAATACATATCCAAGGCTATCAAGTGCAGTGATTTTATGAAGGCAGATAATTCTTACACAAAAATTACAGAAACTGCAGTAAATTGATCCCAAGAGTGTTTGGTAGGAAGAGACACCACGTGCAGCAGAGCCCTCATAAACCACAGTGCCCACAGCAAAGCTCCAGTTCCAGCACTCTGGAATCCAGCACTACGTGAGATTCCAAGATTATCAAGACAAGTTTTTTCAACAGTGGTGCAACTGAACTACTGTACTGTTTTTTCACTGATACAAGGACAAGCATGTTAGTAAAATGAGTAGAAGTGGTTAGAACACTAGACACCTCGACCATAAGCAAAGGTAAAATGAAAGTTGCATTAAGAGACCTGGGAAATGTAGAGAATGAAGTTAAACTGGATTAGTGTGTGAGTAGGACAACATTCCTCAACAGGGAAAGGGTTTTTTTGTATACTTTTTAAGTGAATAAATGCATAGGTGCTGAAGAGTAGTTTTTCATTCACATTTTCTAATACAGGGAGATCCCATGTGCTTTAATGAATTTAAGTCATGCACAATCTCTTCAGTTGTCTTTGTGATGAAAAGTCATTCTGACATGGCAGGAAGCATCATTATCTAACAGGGGTGCCAGCAAGAACAAAGGTGGCAAAACTTGCATCGGTTTGGTCAGGAATCACTGGTTTTGATTTCTTTCGCTTATACAAAGGGTCACTGGAACCTTAGTTACACACAGTCTGGGTTTCAATTTCACCACTTCAAGCAACTTATTCATTCTCTGCCAAAGTATTTTTTGATAGCAGTACTTCAGAAACCTTAAAAATCCACCAGAGAAAACTAGTAAAACTAGAATTTAAAAGATACTTCGTAGTCGTTCCTAAACGCCAGTGCTCTTTAATTTTTACTTGACAATGACAAACGTTCCTGAGTTGTGTTCAGAAACGATTTTAGATCGTAGGGAGATTACAAGTGTAATCCGCATATGGAATGTTTTATGGAAGAGATGAAAAAGGAACACAGGAATGTGACAGATGAAGGAAAAGTAAACCAAAGAATATAGTTAAATAAAATAGAAATTGATATAAGGAAAAACAGAGATCTAGAAAGAGCTGGCAGGTCTTAGAATAAATTCGCATCTATTCAAAGGGGTTCTGTAGGGCTTCAGCATATGAGTATTCCTGCCTATCAGGTGTAATGACTTGAATAAAGTCACATATATATAAACAAAAACTGTCTGTGTCCTCGCTCCCAGTTCTAAGAGTTTCACGGCACCTGCAACAGACACTGTGCGAGTTCCCCATTCACATCTGATATTATTGGACAACTGGTTTTGCATATGCACACACACACACACACTTTTTACCACTCTGGCACTTTCATCTGCTTAAGATATAAGTTATCCATCATATTCATTAATATAAAACATTAACAGAAAGGGAATGGCAAGAAACACATCATCACAGAATCCACGTGGGGCAGCAGATAAACAACAACATGGAAAACACAGGGACAAGCGAGACCTCAGTTCTCATTCTGACCTTCTCAGTATCACCTGGCTCAGGAAGACTGAACGCAGCCTGGCTGGAAGATGCCAGAATACTAGCAAGATTTAGGCATCCCATCACTTTATATTTTTTCCAAAGCATTGGAAATGAAGAAGCATTTATCTGACCTATAACAACTGTTCTTGCACTTTTATGTACTTTTTCAACTATAAAATTACACAGAAATACTATCAAGATTTATCACTGTTCTCTTTTATGAAAGAAATAATTTTTTTCTTCATATATTAAATAGAAATTTCAAAAAAACCTAAAACTTTTGTTCACTATGTAGTTTGATATTCTACATATTAGTTTTGCTGAATGCTGTGATCACTATATATGCTATGCTCACTGTATATGTTGAATGTCACTATATATGACAACTCTCTTGAAGAATAACTGTGCCCACATGAACGAAGCATATTTCTGAGTTCAAAATCTGCATAAATTCACATTCTACCTGAGAATAACATGTCTAAATTTTTTACCTCTTTCTGGTCAAGCTGCAGAGATGATTTTATCAAATCGCGAAGAGCAGTAAGTTGTTTTTTTTCTTCATCTTGGGTCTGCTTTATCTGCGGAAAGAGGTGCCATTATAGGCACAATGTTTTTTTCCAAATTTTATGCATTCCAATATGGCCTAAATAACCTGCTGTAGCTCACTCTGAGCAGAGTGATTGAACTTCCATCTTCAGTTATACTGTGATACTTGAAGGTTTTTTTTTTTCATGGATATGCTCATTCTAAGCTATTACCCCTCTGCACAAGTACTAGTTCAAAAGCAAGCAAAAAATGAATATACAACTCCACATGCCCTGCTTTTTATGCTTTAATGGTTCATTACATCTCATGCAACTGTTTGAACAAATAATTAACTCCAATAAGCTTGACAGATTACTTTTAAATGGAGGAATGAAAGTGTAGTTCAGTTTATCCACAAACTGTAGCAGCAAATGGGTTTACTGCACTCTGATTATAGAATTAAAAAGCACTTGGGTGACGAACAAGCTCTGGTTTCTTATTATTACTTGCCTTCCATGAACAGTACTGGAAAGTTAATTTTACTCAAAAATGATGACACTATCTCCAAGCAGTTTGTTACAGAAAAAAAAAATTTAAAAAAGGTAGTTAAGGTAGCCAAGTCTGGTGGTAATGTGATCTGATTCACATATTCCCATTTTAAATTAGGCTTATTTCAATGAAACAGTAAATCGATAATAATAGAATAAAAAGCTGTTTTTCTCTCATGATAACTATAGCTATCAACTGTAAAGTTTAAGATAAGCCAGGATGTTTTTTCTTCACTCTAGCTGTATTTAAAACTTTAAAGAACACTTCTTATTTCTAAAATACAAATATAAAATGTGCATTTTTCATCATCTAACCTGAACTCATAAGAAAACAAAACACATTTCCACATTTAGACATTGAACTACTTACAAGTAACTTACATTATACAAATCAGCCGCCAACTTTTCAATGTATTGTTTAAGTTTATCAGCTGTTTTCAAGCCATCTTGGAAGAAACTGTAATGAAAAATACCTGCGACTTACCAGGAACAATCCAGAACACATACAGTTTATTACACAAGTCTTCCCCCCCCCTTTTCTTGCAAGCCAGCAAATTTGATCCAGCTCCTCCCCACCAATTCAGAAATAATCAATTCCAGTGCCAATTTGAACAGTTTTATTATCAACCTAACCACAAAACAACACAGCTTCCATAGTCCTCTAATACCAAGATAATTCAAGAGGCCTGAAACAATCTGCCTTGCTGAATGGCTCTTACTATATAAGGATATGAGGCGTTATGTGGTCAGTAGCTCACAGGCTTGGATGTGAAGAAGAGAATTCATTAATTAGTAACTTTATAAAAGACATTACCCTTTCCAGTGGTTTTAAAGTAGGGCACCTTTCAATAATGAAGAGTCAATATTGAGACCTTCATAGATACCAAATTAGATAGAATATTGCCTAGTTTATTTTGGTTACTATCAGTCAATATGTTTCCCTACAGCAATTTCTAACATCTTTTTCTTGTATTTAGCTTATATTAAATGAAAGTTCCTGCATGTTTGTCTTTTTTTCTATTGATAAAAAAAGGTCACAGCTTGACAGTTTTACCTCATGGAATTTCAAAGGAATCACTTGCTTTCACGTGGTTTGAAGATTTACATAAAAGACTATTACAAAGAATAAACAAGCTATTTCTGAAATTATATTCTAGACTTCAGGAACTAAAATTACCTTCCGAGGCAAAATTCTGTGGCCTACTTTTCTCCATCTCCCTCCCTGTCCCAGTTGTATTCGTACTCTCTACCAAAAGACTATGCTGAAGACATTGAACAGAACTACATTTCTGGCGATGAAAATACCTGATTCCATTGAAAAAAACTTGCAAATTAAATACTGTAAACAAATTTAAAAATGTTACACTTACTTGCATTGAGCATGATAATACTTAATAAGATTCTGCAGAAGGTCCACACCTTTTTTTGTCTTGATTTCATTAACCTTAATAAGATACTGTACAGAAAATAACAAGTATGTTAATAAACATGCTTTACATTCTTCAATTATATTCCAACAACAACAACAACAAGTCATTTATTCAATGAACTAACTATCTCTATATTTAACTGGGTGTACTCAAATCATTGGTCCATCACAGTAAAGCAAAACATGGACAAGTCAGGTTTTGGTCATTCATTAAAAAAAGAAAAAAAATCAAGTTATTCAAGTTATCCTTAAATTAACCGAAAAATGCAGATAAAACCCTTCTGTAACTGTATTAAGACATCTCTTTCAAATGTTGTTTAAATATAGCAATCTTTCAAAAATAAAAGTACTATACATTTTAAAGAAATTGCACACAAAGCAATATTTAATGCAGACAATTACTGATTTTAATTACTAAAAATTGGTTCTTGTATAAATAATGAATCATTATCAACGTTTATCAGTTGATTAGGAATTTTGTAAAAGGCTTCAGAAAGTATGTTGGAAAAAGATAATCAAAATAGTCTTCCTGAAGCACTACATTTGAAAAATAAACACTACCATGGTTTATTTTCAGCTCAATAACCTTAGCTTAGTAAGCCCCCAAACAAACCAAAGGTGTAAAATAAGAGAAATCCAGGCTTTAATAGAGTTGTTAAAACAAACATCTTAATAACATTCTACTATGTGGCAGGGAAATTGTTTACTCCCCTCATCCTCATTATGTGAGGGAAAAGATTTTGTCACCACCTTCAAGTCAAACCCACAGAGCACTTTTAAGTTATGGGATCATAAACAAAAGCTGAAACTTGTTTCTTACTTCACACATCTGCAGCTGAAAAAGCCTCCTTTCCTTCTCCATCTCCTCTGCTATCTCAGCTCCTGTTATCTCCGTCCGTATCATCCCATGCTGTTTGGCATGTTCCCGTTTCTCCTTTTCAATTTTTGTACTGAAGTTTCAGGTAAGATAAGTTTAAGATTAATAAGATTCATTCTTACAAAAAGAAATGGTACAGTATTAAAGAAACCATTCTGAAGATGAGTTCTCCTGAAAGGCTACTGTCTTGCTTTCTCTTTCAAGTGCCCAGAGATAATAGAGCCAAGATGTTTCCCTTCCTTTCCTGCACCCTTACACCTTTCCTCTAGTTTGCTTGCTACTTGGAAGAAAAGAAGTTGCCATCTCTTCTGTATGATGTGTTCCATCATACAGGCCCCATCTCTATAAACTACTGCAATGTAAAAAAAACATAATAAGAAACACAACTCACTCTGCAAGGAAACATCACGATATCCTAAACAAACAAGTTTGATGCCTCTTTATGCAGGAATTAAAAGAAGTAACAAGGCAGCACATCGTAATACACGTATTAAATGTATTGACACATGTATTAAATGCTATGTCTTCCAGTCATTACACTGACATGGAAAACAAACATGAAAAAACAGCAAGAAAAAGCTTAAAAAAGTAAAATGAATAGAAGGAATTAAAAAGATACCCAGAGGCTCTCAGTTAGAGCTTTATGGTATGCTCCTCTTAGTGGCCTAATATAGACTAATTGGATTTGCCACTGCTAAGTAAAATTAGGTTTCCAACACAAGAGAGAGAGAAAAAAAACCTATTTTTTTCAGATTTCTTTAGAATATATATCCACACACACACAGACACACACAGACACAGTCTCTGAACTCTATAGCTTTCTTAAAAAACTGCTAGACGGAACTTTTATTTCTTTAGGAAACAAGATAAAGTGTCCTAAAGCGTGTGTGTGTTTATTAATATACTGCTTCTTGTCAGAAGAAAAGAAAGAATTACTTTGCTAACTATTTTCTGACTTTTAAAAACAATAATTTTCTTATTTAGTCCATTAGTATCCCTGAAAAAGGGGGTATTTTCACTGACTTGCTGTCTTTAGAAATCAAGAAACTTGCACAAGGGTATGAAACATCTGTACAATTACACAAATAAGAAAAGATCTGCCTATAAATATCGCTGAATATCCAATTCAGATGCTGTCATTTTGGGAAGTTGCCTTTTTTTTTTTTTAACAGGGAGGGGTGGGGGGGTGTATTAGATTAGTACTGGGCACACTTCCAATTGAGTTTACAAGAATTTAACACCTTGATTGAAGTCACTGTGCATTAGTAAGGAAACTATGCTGACAAAACACCTGCTTCAAGAGTTTTTAGTGGTTTGACTGTTTCTCTTGCCATTTTGGTTGCCATTAACAAGGCAAAGCAGATGAACTGCCTGGGAAGAGGAATATAAGAAAGCACACAGAGGACACAGGAATGGACTCCTGAGAACCCCCAAATTCTAACAAAGCGGTTGCACTCTGAGCCATTTCACCAACCTTTCTGAGAGCTAAGATCTCTGTTAATGTTCATTTCCAACTTACACTTCTTACAAATCATCATTCACCCAAGAACACAGGGGAAGAAAGCTTTTTTTTTTTTTTTTTTTAAAAAGGATGATTTGAAAACATCATCAACTGCCTGAAAATCTTGCCCTCTCAAAAATATACAGTTCGCCAGTACAGAATATGTCAAACACTTCTTTCCAAGTGTTAAGCTACTAATGCTTCAGCATTATGCATCTTCCTTACACCAAAGCAACATTAGGCAGGTACTTAACCATTTCCCAGAACACAAAAATCTTTTATTTCTGTTGGTACAGTAGAGACATTATAACACTATAAAGAAGAAAAAAAAAAAAAAAGGCAGTTTTATATTCATAGCTGTATCCATAAATTCTGACCCACTTTCAGGATTTAAGATCCAGAAACAGAAGAGCACAAACCCCAAAGTCACACTGAGAAGTACAATTGTTTTATGAGTTACCAAAAGCAGAGAGAGAAAAAGAAAGAAAAAAAAATATACTTACAATTTGGTTTCATAATCCTTCCAGGCTTTGTCAAAAGGCTTTTTAAGGTCCTTGGGAAACAGAAAATTTGCTTAAAATATATTTCACATTGTCTTTAAAATATCATTGGAAGGCATTAACAGCACTTTTTTTTAAAGTTTTCCCTTAAAAATTTCAAATAGCATTAAAAAAAATACATATTGTTTGAACCTTGTAAAGTAGTGCTTTCCAATACTTCTTAAGATAGAGATTTATGACAGAATTTCAAAGCAGCAACTGAAATTGTACTCATGCCAATTTTAAATTTATTCTTTGGACTAGATACAGAAATATTAATGGATACCAAAGTTAGAAACAATCTCACGGGTGAATAGAAAGCAGCCAGAAGACAGCTGAAACTAATAACATTTCCATAAACATAGTTAGTTTTCAGCACTTACCCCCTTAACACCCTTTAAGTCTCCTTTTAACAGAGAATCCAAAGTGAAAATAACATTGTGGCTTAAGCCCTGGAGCTAAAAGGAAGAAGGAAAAAAAAGATATCATTATCATCCAAAATTATTATGAAATTATCAAACATACTACTGACAAGTATTTTATCATCACTAATGAAACTGCAACCACCTCAAACAATTCTAAATTAACAGTAAATTCATTCTAAGAAGAACTAATAAACACTCCCTTGTACCAGACAGAAACACTGTAATTATGGTTAACCATAAAATACACACAGTGACATAAAATATTAATTTTAAAACCCTTCAATCTCTCTTAGCAAACATATGAATTATTTAGGAAGCAATTTTGGCTTTGGAGTAAATTTTTCGTTCTGGTGCAGGCCGACTCAGTGCACGGCCCCTGCCTGTTCTGTGTTCATCAGGGAACAAAAGGAGCAAGGAGGGTCTCGCTCTCCTTCATTGATCAGGATATTTAATAAAAAATGCAATTTTGCTTGTCCAGTACATACCCAGTTGGGCGTGCACTGTGAGAGCCTGAGAGAGGAGGGTAATTATGCATGTGCAGGATTTTTGACTTTGCCAACCCGAGGAGACAAAATCTATAGTGATGGCACAAGGTGAGGGTACACGGGCACATGTGGCCAGCTCAAGAGTCATGATCACAGGAATGGGCTACGTGGCAATGCCATTCCTGCCCAATGTCTGCTGGCAAACGCTGTCCTCCTCAGTCCTCCCACACTAGATTTTGAAACAACATTTTAGGCAGATATTTATAATACCTATTAGCCTTTATAAATAAGGATTGCTAGTATAAACTGACAATGTTAACATTGATAGAAAAGCAGCCATTCACACTCAGTCTCCTGGTTAGGTTTGTCCATTAAGCAATTTACTTCCTTTCAAATTTGTGTTAACAGAGTTTTGTTATTCTCTGTGAGTTCATAAGAGCTCATATGAGTTTTGAGCACTGATTATTGCCCTTACTGCGATAAGGATACTCTCATTTCTTCCACCAAAACATCACTGGGATATTATGCATCAGAGCACTGTTTAAAAAAAAAAAAAAAAAAAAGATTCTGACACTATTTGAAGTCTTTAGCTCTATTTTTCCTTCTTCACAGCGTAAACAACCAATTTAACAACTTTAACTGAAATTCATTTCTCAAATGTTAATTTAGAGGAAGGATTTTCACTCAAATTAATTACAGATCAGTTCACAAAACAGAGAAAATTGTTTTGCAATATGTGCATTGGCTAGACCCAAAGCAGTTATCTGGGTAGGAATGAACAACAGTAAATAACTACAGATTTTTCTTCCGTCCAAATCAATTTATTACAGGTAACTGAACCACTGATATTTGGGTTGAAGTTACTCAACAATAGCCAGCTAGTATGTGACTAATCAAAAAGATTCTAAAATCAGCTCATGTATTGTGCGTTATCAATAGCTCAAAGGAGTTGGAAGTGTCTGATAAAGGGGCACAACAATCTCATAACTAGAGTAAAATACAAAAAAAAAAAAAAAAAAAAANAATGGATGGCGATACAGAGATTGGAGATGCAGAGATTTAGGGGGAAGGAAAGATAAGATAATGTGCCCACAAAGATTAGCTTTAAATCTTTATGGAAGGAGGGAGAGAACAGACTTCAACCGTTGGTAAAGGTCACGTTGCAAGGGAGATTTTTGAAAAGCAAGTCATCTGCGAGCCGGCCAAACGTTCCTCCAACACTTCAGCTAGGTCAATTCAGCTCAGTTTACACATCCACTTACACATACAGTGGTTTGCATACACATTTTTATGCACTGTATGATGAGTAATTGCATAAAGAAAGAAAGCTTAGAACATGAAAGTAAAAAGCAGAGAAAGATTATGGTGAGACTCTCAAATTACTGAAAATTTAGGCCACTACTCTGGTATTGATTATGGCCAACTACAACATAGTTCCTTTACAGCTCATTCCTTATGCCTTATTCTTCTCCATGTCTTTATAGACTATTCACTTATTTTGCTGTACACTTATCAAATAAACCAGCAAAAATAAGCTCTATGCAAAAAGTGCCTATTCACTTGTCACTCACCTTAATACTCAATTCTATTTCTTCAAGTAATTTTACTGATATAAGTCTCAGCACCATGGTGTTTTCATTAATGAAATTATATACCTTCTTCCTTCTCATCTGCTTTTTCAGTGCATTCACTACATTTTTAACTCCTTATTTTTTTATTCCAGCATTATAAATATTTTCTGCTTTCTGAGTTACGTTCAAGAAGGACAATAGGTTAACAAGCCAGAAAACCCTTTTTTTGTTTTGTTTTTTTTTCTTTTTGTTTGTAAAAAAAGACAGGCAAAAAGTAAGTATTTTTAAAATGCTGAAACATCTGTAAAATGAGCTTGCTTGTCCATTTGTGACTGTTGAATAAAGGAGATAAGGGAGTGATATATTTTAAATCCCATAAACAAACATCTAGATACATACTACTTCACGGACTACAGAATAGCGGAACTAGTATGATGTAGCTTCAAATGACTGCAGTTTAAGCTAAAAAAAGGCTTTTTGTCTCAATAACCACTACTTTAAAAAAAAAAAAAAAACACTTGCTAGGGAAAAGAATTAAAAAATCTTGCTGAAGCACTGTATGAAATACTGTGATCCAAAATACATCTTCCAAAAAAATGGGTTCTAGTCTCAAATTATCTTTCAAGTTTAACACACTTCAAAATTTTGATTTTTTAATTGCGCGCTAAAAGTAAGAATAAAGGAGACCAAAATGGCCCAAAATAACAACAAACTTTATAAAGGGAAAGCAGTTCCCTCCCTTATGCCTTGTTCTTTAAGACGGCAAATGTCCAAGCAAACGTTGCATGAGCCACGTAATGGGCTTCCAAGGAAGATGAAGCTTCCCTAGGGTAAGTGTGGTGGTCCCTCGATAGCTAAACAGGTGACTAAGAAGGGGCAACACTCAAGGCAGCAATTAACAGCTTGCCAAGGAAGGAAGTGACATCCCATTTTGTGTGTTAATTACAGGTACAAAAAGCCAAGTATGAAAAGTTACGTGGGAACCATAGGACACTGATTGCTGGGGACTGGTCTCCAGGGGCCACATGCTTGAGCGTGGGCCGAATTTTAATGTGGGTCCATCTTACAGCAGAAGACTCTCCCTGACTCATAAAATAACTGAAGAACAGAGTAGAACATAGAGTTAAGAGGTTAAAATACAGATCTGCTTGAAGGCCTGCTTGTGCATGCAAGACTACTAATATTGCAGACGAAAAGGCCTTTTTTATTTTGATCATTTTAAAAATTGATAGCAGTTAAAACTGTTTCCTTACTTTTTTTTCTCCCATATAAATGCATAACACACACAGACAACATTTCTATTTAAATACACAATGTATATTTAAAAAGCAAAGGGAATTCAGCCAAAAGCTTCTAAATATTTAAAATATTTGAGAAAAACATAGTGCCCAGTACGTAGAGATAAGCAAAGTCCCTGTTGTACAGTTATTACATAGGAATTTATCCACAAAATGTATTTTTGATCTCAAAAGAGAAGCTGTACATCACCTAATTGACTCTTAAGTGTACAGCTTTAACATACTTAGAAAATGACTGTCTTGAGAAGGTCAAGCTGCCCATTGATGCTGTGCACAGGCCTGAAAGCTGAAACGCCTCTGATCTGGTTACACAATCAATAGTTAAAGAATAAAAATAAATCTTTCCTTTTAATTATGCTTAAGAAAACAACAAACCATGAATTTCTAATGCTGCAAATTTCACTACTTACACAGGGATAAATATGTATGTTTTCTCTAGTAGTCATCATGATTTCACACATTATTTTCATGTTAAAAAAATGCAATAATTAATTTTATCTCACTTTCTTACAAAAGCAAGGACTATGTAATCATACAAAACATGCTCAACTTCACCTGGTGGTGAATATGAAACTGATGGTGAACAGAAGTGACTTTTGAGACTCAGAAAGTTTCTGGCACTTCAGGCTAGCATCTACTTTATTTAACGTTTGGGGAAATCTCTCAAAGATAATTTTCTTCCACCTAATTCCCCGAGAAAGGCAGCAGAATGAAGGCAAGGCCTCACCAATGCTACAGGTGAAAGGAAGCCTGCAATGCACCATGTTCTTACACCTTACAGAGGAGGAACCTCAGAGTTATGCCCAGCTATGAAAAATAGCACAAAACTGCATCTTCAGCCTTCTGAATTTGATTAGTAAATGTCCATGCAAACCACAAAATATGAATTCACAAGAAAACGTAGCTTAATTAGTTTCAGTGATCAAAGACCTATCTGCTATGACTACATTCTTATTATGTTGCTCTCAGAAGCAAAAGGCTTAAAATAAACCTTAAATGAGAAAAGGCTTTAAACTATCTTCAGAGGCCTAATGCTTAAACAGATGCCTTGTCGGCCACAGGGAAAGCATACTATTAACACAATTTAAGCATACTCCTCAAATCATTAATCTTTCCCCCCTCAAAAGTGAGGATTTTTCTTATCTTTGCTCAAAAAGAAAACAACAACTAATGAACTGGATTTTAACTGGAGAGACATGATGCCAGGGAATAATTTACAATTAAGTTTCATAAAGAGATGCAAAGAGCATCTTTAACTACTCTGAAATGTAAACTGAGACATCAACTTAGATGTCAGTAAAAGCAAACAAACAAAACAAAAAAACCCACAAATAGAGTATGTGCATAATAGCAATCTTTAGAGATAATCTTCATAGCAGGTTTCTATTTCTAAGAAACTAACTGAAATCATCTCTAAAATCACTGCTCGAGTCATCAGCAATGTGAAGTTGTTCTACTGTACTTTATTTTGAGCTTTTGGGGTTTTTTTGTTTGTTTGTTTGTTTTAAATAAAGAAATTTGAATTTCCCTACCAGGTTCTTCAGCAGCGTTGATAATTCTTTAGTAAGTGTGGAAAACTTTACAAAAGCCGTGCCAAGATCTGGGTTATCCCTACTCAAAAAATTACTTCCAAATTTATCTAGCACTTGTGCATAGTTTTCTTCATTCTGAACATGATCTGCAAAAAGAGAAATTAAAAATCAGAAAACTCGCTAGTAGATTATCAATTATTACTTCAATCCTGCTCAAACATGTATTGCATGTAACAATCAATTGTCAAGCACCATTCTTTCCATAAACCCATAAATAAATATATTTACTTAAAACTGGCTAAGATATTTTAGTATCAAAAAGTACTATTTAGCATATAGGCTTATTATGCTTTTGAAACACTTGCAAGTTATGTAACATTGAGTGTTAATCATTATCGAACGTTAATATCAATAAAAAAGTTCAGTAATGATCAATAAAGTAATATTATCAATATAAGATCAATCGAAGGAAAATTTAAATACATCTGCCTCATCTTATAAACATTCAAACTTATAATCATCTATTTTGATTCAATGTTTATTGCTATCAAGGCAACACACATATACAGAGCAAATAATAATGTCAATGGCATCAAAATAAAACCATGAGGAACAAATATGAATCAGATTAAGTTTAAATGAAGAAAGTCTTCTTACAGTAAAAGAATCTGTTTTCACCTCATCCTTAAAATTGAATTACCCTCCACTAAATGAAATGTGTACTGTTACATAGCCAAAGACTTGCTTTAATTTCCATATACTTAATAGCAAATCAAAAGTCCCCGAGACATCAGAGATAAGAAAGCAAAACTGAAACTGATGGAAATGAATAAAAATCTTAAAGATGAAGGAAATTCTGAGTGTAGATTGTGTCCAAAATGCCTTTTTCCTCATTTCAGGCATGTCTTTGCGTATTTTTATTTGCATCTCCCATTTTAGTTCCTTTCTGCAGAAAATCTGCTAGTACAGTCCTTTGAAACAGTCTATCACCTTATTTTCTCTAAAAGGATTTTTTTTTTTTAATATTAAACCAATATTTAACAGTCATAAATTTCAAACAACTTATTAATGTCCTACTATATACAAATGTACTTGGACAAAAACTATAAGCTGATTAAGAATTACACAAGAATCCTAAAAGAGTACGGATACCCAAAACAACATTGATTTAAAGCTCAAAAAAAAAAAAGTCTTAAAATTCTATTAGAAGATTTTAAACAATCTTAATGCTTAACTAACTAAAACAGTCCCCCAACATTTGACAAGTCACAATGTAACATCAGAAATTAACATGGAGCTTCTCAAAGGCCCAAATTAATCATACCTTAATATGGAATTCTAAATTCAATAGTATATTTTAATTGAGTAGAACTGTTCCATGAGCATATGTTTTTAATCAAATAGCTTAATATGAAAAGCAAGAAATCAAGATGTAATAATAAAATGTGGGTTTTGTTTTGATATAAAAGCTGTTGCACAAATATACAGAGAAATACTAAGCTAAGAGGGAGCCTGGGCTTGCACACTCCCGAGCTAATAAAGCTCAAATGTACCCTACTGTTTTGAGAGAAAAGGAAGGATAACTCAACAAGGCTGGAAATATCTTGCTTCTTTAAGCAGAGATGCTTCAAAGTATTTTTTTTTTTTTTTTCTAAAAAACAGATGGGAAAAAAATTGTGCAAGACTATTTCCTGTATCTGTAGAAAGACAAAGCAAATGGAAGCAGGAAGCAAATCATTATCCTAGAACAATGTTTGGAAATTCTCAGGAATTCCAGATCATAAATCACCTAAAATCTAGACGTGAGACTTTTCAATTAAAAAGTGAGAATAACTCTATAATTACCAAGCAAATACACACGAAATTCAGGAGTAGCACCTCAAGATTCTATTTTTAATTTATCTACATAAACCTTGTAAAAAGAATGAAAATACTAGCAATTCATGAAGAGGAAGAGTATTTCATTACTTGACCTCAAAAGCATGTAAATGAATAATAGAGGGAGTGTACCTGTGCTAAAACACAGCCTGTGAAAGGCTGCATGCCTAGAGCAAAGAGCACGTTGAACATCACCACTGGTGCCTCACGCAACCACACAGATGACCTCTCACTGCACTAACAGAATCTCCTCCAGATGAAGAGGGCAATAACGTGCGTGGCTTGATGTTTACTTCCTTAGATATAATTACTGTAGGAAGGACTTCAATAACCCTGGAGACATACACAGACAGCAGGACATAGAAACAATAGTGGTTTCTGCCCAGAGCTGGCTCATGTCTTCTCAATATTGTAAACAAAGCTCAATATAGTGCTAAAAATGGAGCAGCTTCCCCAAACAGACACCAGCCTCCTCGAGCAGCTCCTGAGGGGTCCCAGAATCATGGACATTATCAGATGTGCCACGGTCCCACTGGACCACACTCCCTTCAAGGCAGATGTGCGTGGGGACAGAGCTGCCTCCTCATCCCTTCCGTCCCCTAGGCTGGCCTGTCAGGGAAGCCAGGATCTTGTAAAGGCGAGAAGAGAGAGGTCACAGTGGTCCTAATAAAACATGTAGGAGGAAAACCTGTATACAATGCAACTAGAAAGCAGATCACTAAAACTGAAACCTTAGTTTTCCTTTGTCTAGAACAGTTTGGATGAGACACGATCCCCTCCAAACACTGAAGAGCAGAAAAAGGCGATGAAGCAAGTAGCTTTCAAAAGAGCTGTGCACAAGCACACCGCTTTCCTGTCAACTGATGATCCTCAAGTTACACTCAAAGAAACCTGGAGACTGCTTAATTATTAAGAATTACTTCTTGCACATCTGAAGAAAAAAAAAAGTGCCTAACAAGATTTTTAAAACAGCAAGGAAGCTGGCAAGGCTGAGGAGGATAGAAGCTACCTAATGTAAGAAAATATTTTTCAAAAAGCTAAAGTCTAATAGAAAAGATTAAAGAGAACACATTTTGACCACCCCATTTGTCTCCTGACTAGACAATAAAGCCTTCCAGGCCTAGGCTGCTAAAGACAAAAGCAGGTATAAAAACTCCTTTGAACTTATCCAGAGCAAAGAGCATCTCCATGAGTCTGTGGCTTCTCTAGATCCCTGCAGCGTACAAACATTTAGAGTAGATGAGTGATACTAGAAGACTTATTTTCTATCCAAGTTCATTGCTAATGTGCTTAGGGAAGTCCTCATGGCAGATTTCAACACTATTTCTGAGGTTTTTATATTAAACGTGCTGTGAGTGCTAGAACTCATAAAAGCTGATTAAATGAACAGTAGCAAGTCATTTAGATCAAAGTACATTCGTTTTGTTCAAGGAGTCAACGGAGGCACACAAGAGAAATTCAAGTTAAACAAGTCTCTCCCAACCAAAGCAGTATAAGGAACTAAGTGAACAAAGTTTAACAAGGACCAGCCTCACCTAGACAAATAACTGGTCAAAAACCAGGGTAAGGAGGAAGAAAGAATTAAGCACCTGACTTTCCTTAGAGGAAGGTCACCTGTGAAGTCCCGTACGGAATTGTGGTAAGGCTCACATTAACAGAGTTTAACATATTTGTGAGTTATAGAATACCACTAATATTTTATGAAGAAAATAAAAATCACGAAGTTATTCAGGAGAATAAAAACACAAGCTGACTATAAGGTAAGAATTAACCTACCCTAACACAGAGGTCTACACTGATGATACCCACATTTGAACTTAGTATCTCATCATTTCCCTAACATTCAGGTTAGAAGAAGTCACAGTTCAACTGTACAGGCCATCAGACACATCTCACCCCAGAAGTCTCTACTAGATGCATTAATTGTTTGATGACAGCGATCGTTGAGTCTATTGCAACAAGTTTACATCTAGGTAGCTCCAAGGTTAAATGAAAAGTACCATCTTGAATGGCTGAAGCATAAAAGTGTGCCTCAGGTAGGCACACAGGGAATATGCTCTTTATTTGAAGGAATGACTGTGAATTAGCTATTATTAAGAAAGATCCAAGTTGCAATATATCACCTCAACATTCAGTAAGTAGTAAATAAAATCAAGCTGAATATTAAAAATGATTATGAAAGAAACACAGGATGCAACAGATAATACCATGATGAATACTGAAAGCAGTTCTGGTCCCTACAGCCCCAACTCCCCTCTTTTTCCTCCTAAGGAGGAAGAAAAAAGTTTATATTAATTAAAATGGATTGGATAAAACATTGTTATATCACCTGACTTAGATAAATCCAGCCCCTCATATTACTTCAACCTGAGAAAGTACAAAAGTTTTCTTTTGTAAAAAGTTTTCTTCATTGTCTTTGCATTGTTCTCATGCTACTCTCTAAGTATCTACTACTGAACATGTGGGACACCGGATGGATGGCTGGTCTAGTCCAATGTCTCCAGCCTTCATCTCTAATCTTCTGTTGATTTTGTATTTTTATTTCACTACTGCGTTGATTCTTTTGATTGTATCTGGAAATCACACCATCAAATAAACTAAAAAGAACTACTGAAAAGTTGAAAACTAATTGTGAAATCTGTTGCCATTACAATTGGCTCCAAATGTTACGTGAAAGCTAGTTGGATCGGACTCTCCATTAATTGCAAGCATTGATCCCACAGGACAGGTTCCTACCTACAAATGAAATTTAATCATTACAGAAATGAACAAGCCAGACAAAGAAGCAGCCTTGAGAGAGCAAAAGATAGGTGACAATTTGTAAGTCACAGTGGATTTCATCACCAGTACTTTCCCTCTCAGAATGTGTTGGTAGGGGAAAAAAAATGGGATGGGCCATTTCTACATTTCTAATGACAGACATGAGAAGGATGCAAAAAATATGTTTATTAATTACTAATTATGTCTATTAATTGCTGTACAAATTGTTTCCTGTGCATGTCTTCCAAATTATACTACAGTCTATCACAATAACATTCTGAAGAGGGAGCCAGAGTATTACATAAAATGTTCTCTTTATTCAAAACAGTTTATACCAGCTTGAGTCTTTAATAAAAAATACTTCAAAAACAAAGGAAACCACTGAAAAACAGCTACGTAGTTTCCTGTAGTCCTTCTTAAGATGCCAAGGGAGCCATCTAAAATGATTAAGTAATCTTACTGCTTTTTACTCAATGTAAATAGTTCATAAGCTAATATGGCTTACGTAGGGCTTTCAAAACTAATGACAGGCTTTAAAGTTCTATCGGCTGTTTTCATCACAAAACTCAGGTCAGTGGGCAACTATAATCTCTGGTGTCATTCATATATTTCAGAACAGGCAAAAAGCTGCTCTTACATTTCAAGATTTTTATTGGTTCTGAAATTAGGTAACAAAGTACTTCCAAATAGGAATTGCTGCTTAGAGTATCTCAATAACTCAAAAAAATGTAAAACTAAGCAAACATTTACCAAGTTTTATCCTTATTTTTCAATCTAGCTTCATAATCTATTGAGAGAACATTAGTCATCAACTGAAGTTTTTGGAAAAGCTTATAGTGCTTGTGGAAAAACAGTATTAGTGACTGGCAGAAGTGAAAAGAATCTGTAACACATAAAAAGACAGTCCAAAAACATAAGTTAACAGGACAAAACAAGCAGCACAGAAACAATCTTCTTTCTAAATAAAGGCTATTAAGAAACTGCTCTAAAGAAAGAAAAAATGCTTAACAGATTACAAGTGTCAGGGAATAGGGACTGTATTTTTCTATTCAAATATTTACATCCAGGTGAGTAGAAGGTGTCCAGATGGAAAGGAATGAAGGTGAAAGAGTTGGAGAACACATTATTTCCACATACAACCAGGAAAACCATCCTTCCCCAAAAATGAACATTTTAAAATGTTGAATCTCTAAATACTACTTTACAGATAAGCATCTCTCATTCTACACACCTGCACCGGGTAAACTGCAAGGCAGACTTTTCTAACTCATACTCAGAAGCTCAGGTTCTCACGCACAACTGGAAACAAAGCCTTACCTTGTCCTGAACTATATATTGCTTTCACAGACTTTTTCACTTTCTGCAGTGCAGTCCTGTCTTGATCCAATGCCTACAATAATAAAAGAACAATTTTAAATACTTACATCATTGACCATTAAAATGCCCTACAACATTTTAAAATACAAAATAAATACTTTCAGAGGCTGGAAAAACTGTGGATGTAACATATTCAACCCTCAGGAAGGTGTCAGGTCATTCGTCCCCTTCAAGCTGAATTAAAGAACTGAACTGAAAATTCTCTGAAGGCAGAGAACAACAACAATGACAGAACTAAAAGAAAAAATAAAACTATTAGCTTTGGAAGGGACAAAGCATTTAGTCATAAGGGACCAAACATTTAGTCATAATGTAAAATATCTCAACCTCTCCTCCCTACCTAGTTATAAAAGCTTCTTCTAGAGCCCTATACTTTCTGGCATAGCTAAAGCTCTTGCTGATTTCTATGGTTTTCCCAGAGCACTCCTCTTCCCCCTAAGGACACAGAAAACATGCACACAAGCAAAGAAAGAAAATGAACGTGAAAGATAAAAGCCCATGCAAATAAATACCTCTTATCCAGTTATAAATCATTTATAACAATAGCTTTAGCAAGTACCACAAGTTCATATAATCCATCACAATAACCCTTCCCCCACAAATTCCACAACATAATTTTATAAATAAGATGATGAAACGTAGCGAATCAAAAGAAAGGGACCTAGGACCTGCTCTTGCAAACACAAGCAACATAATGCCACTGAGAAAGACTATTTGAAGAGCAACATTCAAACATGCATTTGAAGGATTCCATCACTCAGAGTATCAGAGTCTCTAGAGACAGCATTAACTTCAAAATGGCTAACTGGATGGCTAATTTAAGATCAGATTTCTGGCTACTTTTTGGAAGCGACTTCTCACCACCTCCTCACAATCTGACACAAGAAAACTAACAAGGTGGCATCAGAAAGAATTATGACAAAAAAAGCACAAGATGAGTCCAAGTAAACACTAGTCTAGATTAGTGCATTTAAGAAAATTAAAGCTACACACTGTTATTCTGGATAACGATCTCCCTTGTGCCTGAGTATAGGACAATCTATGTACTTAACACAGGATAAGTAATGCAGAGGAATTTTTTTCCCTATTTATTTTTAGGATGAGCCTACACAGTTCTATCTTGGAGTGATCTAATTTTGACATAGCAAAACACTAAAATTTGTAACAAAAGAAAGTTTCATATTTTGGCTTATTAAGATCCAACTGAAAACCACCACACAAACATTTTGGTGGTAGCTAAAATTAGAAAGTTCAGCACTACAGAATGTATGAAAGTGTTTTCTAATACTCTTTATCTACTTTCTTTTACAGCAGAATGATGATTCAAAGTTTTCAGATGTGTTAAAAAAAATCACTGCGTTCTTTCATTCTCTAGTACAATACTGGATTTCACTTGCGTCTTGGTGGAAAGTGTTAAAATGTTTTAAATTTAATAAAATATCAAGAACTCTCTGTTCCTTTTTTGAGACAGTGCACAGTAGGAAGCTCTTTTTTGATTCCTTTGTAATACTTGTCAAAAGCTTTTACTTTTATCTATATGCCATGCCAGGCATTCATATCGTACGTTTACACTGAAGTTCTCTCCATCTTTAACTAGCAGAAAAAAGATACTGTTTCATTTGTCTACAGGGTTTTATGCAAGTTAGAATACAAATCTGAAACCAGTATTTTTAAAGGAGAGAACCATTAAAGTTCACAAGGTGCAAATACAAAACTTAGTAATGCTTAGGGACAAAGCAAACTAGATATGCTAGAGAGAGAAACAAAGAATTTAAAGGAAGGGTCATCTTGTTCCTAAAGAAACTGGTCTAGAAAAAAAATAAGACAAGCAGACTAAAACATATATATATTGTCTTATATGTTTGAAAGACATATAGATATATAGTTCTTTCAAACTGTATTTTGAAACATTTTATTTTGGTCACTGGTACAGGGTGAAGGAAGGAAGGGGCCATGCATTATTTTAGGAGTACAATCACTGAGCAGAGCTGTACACAGAGGTGACATCCACTGCCTGAAGGAGCTACTGATTCAAATCAGAGTGACACCACAGCTCAATTTTGTATCTGTACACTCACAAATAGGATCTTTATATGAACAAATTATTCAGAGGCAGCCCCAAATTTTCAAATTAAGAGACAAACATGCAAATCTATATAGGAGGGCAGTGTACAACACTCTATAACAGTAAAAACCCAATCATATAAAGGATTTTGTGTATTAAAACAATTATCTGATACCATCTAATATTTTCTAGATATAAATATATGTAGTTCCCATATATATGGCATTCCTCTTGAATACCACTTGCTAATAACTTATAACTCTACTTTCCTTCAAAGGACAGTATATTCATTATTTTTCAAAAGGGATAATTCCTTTGCAATATGTTAAAAGTTGGATGGAGCAGCCTTGCCTGCCTCAGGTGCTTTTGCAGGATCTGCTCATTTTATTTTGCTGCATTTAGAACTGTAAATATAGAAAACACCAATTACCCAGAGAAGCCGTGGAGTCTCCATCCCGGAGGGCACTGCAGACCCACCTGGACACAGCCCTGTGCCACGTGTCCTAGGTGACCCTGTGAGCAGGGGCTTGCACTGGATCATCTCCAAAGGTCCCTTCCAAGCTCAACTGCTCTGTGATTCCATGTACGTTGACATCCCATATTCCACATCAGGGCCCTCTCCACCAGAAACCGCAGTGCAGCCACGTCTAGCTGTCCACACAGATAAATGCTACTTTTGCACATCTTCAGTCCTGCAGAATCTCATCCTTTCTCCACAGACAGAGTTTCTATTTTTATGCCATGCTCTGTTTAACAGCTAGTAAACTCTGAACCAGAAATTGCTACTTTATGTGCTACAAAGCCCTAGATTCTGAATTTCTGTCTTTGATGTACTAAAAATCGCCAAGACGCAGTTATACAGACGGCAAATTATGTCTTTTGACATATGTGCGTGTATACAATTACGTAATACACACTATATTAGATTATGTAATTATATAAAATATATGACATAGTGTACTTGCAACTTTGGGTGCCCTTTTTCTTAACAAACATGAAACACAGGGTTTGAGCAACGTCATCTGCCTTTCCTGAATCATGTGTCCCCACTATTTCAGACACTGTTTGCAGCAACCTTTCGTACACATTTCACTTCCAGAAGTCATTATGAGCCCAGGGCTGCCATGGCCTCCTCAGTTTGTAAATATACAAAACACTATTTCATGTACTGTACAAACCTTTTCACTGGAAAGAAAAATAAAACTGATTTGTGTTTCAGCCTTACAGTAACAACAAGAACTAGAGCAGCTCTAGACTCTGATAATCACATTCATGTGTCAACATAAATTATTTATCCTTTCAAGTGGATATTACCCAGAAGAGCTCTATGTTCCAACCAGAACATTTGCCAATTCTTATAGCAGAGGAAGTTTAGAATTTCCCTCTATTATTAAGAACTTTACCCGAAGGTCTCTGAACTCAATCACTACCAAAAGCCACCTCCAGAAGTAAGATAACGAAAGAGAAACATTTTAAACTATGACAATATTTTAAGATGATCCCCTAACAGAAAGCTGAAGCTCCTGGAGCAGGCACAAGCTAGGCACTTGTGACAAAACACATGCACGTCAAGAAAATATTTTTGTATACACACAGAAAAAACATCAGCACAAAATACTTGAGCATACACAAACAAATAGATATAACGAATGCTCTTCGGTCACATGCATGTTTCCTCAGAAGCAAGATTAAGTTGTTCCACAAAAATAAATAGAGGATATACTGGTTTTGAAGGACTATGAGGAAATAAAAAAAATAATAATAATAAAATAAAAAAAAAAAAAAAAACTTTCATCAGTGTCCCAGAAACCCAGAATGGTTGAGGTTGAAAGGGACCTCTAGAGATCATCTAGTCCAACCTCCTGCTCCAGCAGGGACATCCAGAGCACGTGGCACAGAGTGGCATCCAGGAGGGTTTGAAAATCTCCAGATAAGGAGACTCCACAGCCTCTCTGGTCCTGCCTGTTTGATTTGTAATTACGGTATCTAAAAAAACTAGAGCAATGGTACCTTCCCAGCACTGAACAGTAGTTCATTCTACTAGTTTTCTTCACAGCAAAATGCAGACTTTAATGGGAGGGATGATAAATGCAGACTGGACAGGCTGATCAGGTACTGCATTTCATATCATCAAAGCTGCAACAAAACAAAACTCCCATAATTTCACCACTGAAATAATGTGGGGAAAGACAATGACAAAAGTCAAGTGTTGGTCCCTTCCCCTACCCACCAAGGACATTAGCAACATTTTATTCTTTACACAGAGAAGTGGCTCCAACCTCCCTGCCATGTCCTGCTCTGGTCAGCCTGTCCTGAACCTGCCCCTAGCACAAGTTTAAAGCTCGTTTCCAATTGCAGATCTCAGCGCACACCCCTAAATCACAAAGCCAGGGGCGCACAGGTGTTTCTTCAGGAAATACTTTCTGCAGGTAGCAGCAGAGCTTTGCAGACATCCATCAACTGATCTTCCCTCAGTTTCCCTGCTGGCAGTTGCACAATGTGACAAAATAAGTGGAAGTTCACGAGGAAAGAGATGACAGGAGGTGCCATCTTCCCTTTAAAGGAGCAGTGGCGACTTCCAAGGCTTTCTCATTTGTGTCTTTTTTAAAAAAAAAAAAAAAAAACAAAAAAAAAAAAACCAAAAAAAAAACTGTTTAGCTTGAACACTATAATAAATTTACTAAAACATGCAGAGTATACAAATGGAAGCTGATGGCAACAAGACAGTTGACTCTCAGCAAGTAGAAATTCTTAATAAAGAGCTATTTAAATAGTCACCAGATTATTCTTGGACTATTACTCAAAGGGCACCACTTATAAAACACCTAGCAAGTCCAGTGTAGCTAAACTGTAAACTAGGCAGTAACACTCTACTTGGAAGCCTTTGCTGCAGGAGCAAAAACAAAAGTATTTCTATCCAAGGCAACTCCTAGACAAAATGAAGTTAAAGTTTTTCCTAATGAGCTGATACTTAGTTTTGTGTGTGGAAGTATTTTGACAGTGACCACACTTGAAAACATCCACTTGAGAGATCCTAAACTTCCCCCACAAGGTACAGGATCTAAGACAGCTCCAGGCTGACAAACAAATCTGTTGTGTTACAAATTGGACCGAGTGGACTGAGTCATGGTCAAGGTGTCACCCCGGTCCTGTGTTTGGATTCACTGCACAAGTCAGAGTTACTAACTATAAACCTAAGGCAGCAAAAGCACGGAAGAAAATTTACTGGTTTCCTATCACTGCTCTACAATCTTAACAGTTTCTCATGCCAGCAACAACAAAAGCCTACTAATTTTGTAAAGCCCAGTTAAGCCCCAGGTACTGGCACACATCTAATTCAAGTTCCAGCCTGTGAGCATGTCATTATATACTAAACATTCCTGAGTGACATGCAAAACTTTTGCTAGTGTTATGACTGCAAAATAACAGTAGCATTATCAAAGCCACAGCAAAAACAGAAAGTGAGGAGCAAACCCTATGGGAATTATTGTACAGCCACAAACAGAAAAATCTTGAATTTCAAACAATTGCATATTTATAAGTAAGTATAAGTGCTTAAGTGTTGTGCACAATTTTTATGCAAATCATGACATGTCATGAATCACATTTTCCTCGAGTTGATCCTTCCTGCCCAGATTAACAAATATACATCAGTACTACATGGGCTAACACTTTCCAAATGTCTTAGACCTAAGTCTTCAAAGAAATGAAATCATATTCTACACTTGTACTCTTGGAAATTGTCTTCTTATGAAAGGAAACTCAGCAAAATCACTCAAGAAATAAAGCAAACAACTTATCTTAAATTCATAGAACAGCAATTGCTAATACAGTCATATTGGTATTACAGACAGAAAAAAAAAAAACCTGCTAGATTTTCAAAACAATTCTGATCTGAATGGCTTTTATTTTTGCATAACTAGCTTCATACACCTTACTGAAAGGTAGGCTTTAGAAAATAATGGGTTTCATAGAAGCGAGAATCCTTTCAAAGTTTTTATACTAGGCTAGACATTAAACCTTGAAAATTATTCATCATTTTCGAGACAGGCAATCCATAACTACCTTGATAGTATTATCCTATACAAAAGCTCAAATCACAGCTGTGATTTTCAGTATTATCCAGTAATTATTTGTTATCCAATGGCTTTACAAAATAACAACCACCCCCCCACACATCTACAGTTTCAAAACACCACAAACAACCCTAAAGGCTGCACATTTCCAATGGACTAGATGGAAAGGTGGGGTTTGGGAAGTGATAAAATCATCCTGCTTTGAAGATAATGTCACAGTCTTCCTGATGCAATGGAAAAACGGAGGGAAAAAAAAAAGGTTTAAATCTGGCTTATAGCATTTATGTGGCAAGTGAAACTGAGAAGACTGGATACCTCATTTCTCTCATCAGCAATTGCTGCGCTGCTCTGCCTGCTGACTTGGCTCATCCGCATGGCCTGTGCGTAAGTCAGTAGGGCTGAGGAGCATCTTAAATGCTACCAAGAGCACCGGTGCATGCGGAGCTATTAAGAAAGAAGAAAATATAAACATGGCAGCAACAGAGAGCTTATAAACTCCATTTGCAGGGAAAAAAGAAAGAAAAAAGTTTTTGTCAGTTCAGGTTTTTTGTTTTATCATGGAAAATCAACAGGAAACCAACATGGCATCAAAATTCTCCCCAAGCTTTTGGCGTTTGATCTGGTGTCTTCTGTTATTACTGGAAATGCTCTCATATCACTGGAAATGGATCCAATTATACTTGAAATGAGATTACACTTTTATGTAAAGTGCAGATGCAGTCTCTTATATAAAGCTAGATGCCCGTTACTGTCACCATTTGTATTTCTAAATTGTTTTGATGCATCTCATTCTGAAATTTAACATTCTACACTATACTTATGACAACAGTATGGCCTGAATTTAACAAAGAGGCCGAAGTATTTGGTCTTCCTCAGTTTATGTCACACACAAAATGATTAAAATCTAAATTCCATAATAAAAATATGAAATTTTTATTAATTGTCGTCATATTTTCTCTTTTGGAATACTGTCCACAGAGCAGACGATATCACTGCATCAGGTACTAACACTCATAAAACAGAGAGCAATTTCTCTTAATTTAGGACATTTAAAGCCTTCAAAAAAGGTTAAGGAGGAAAAATAACCATATCTTAAAAGCTTTTAATTGCTTTACAGTTTTGGTGGTCTTCCACATTTTACATATAGACAAAAGTAGCAAGGTCTAAAAAAAAATACACGGCAAGAACAGGAACTTGAAGCCACTGCAGATGAGAAGTTTAATCAGGTGTTAAATACCAAACAAGTATGAAAAGGAGTGAGGAAGAAAAAGATGGAAAGATGCTACTAGTGCAACAACTCAAATACCAAATTTTAATGTGAAATAAGGACAAACAAATGCCCTTAGGAAATATCCAACATTTTCATAACAATACTAGATATTAGACATTTACAGGCACAAACCTAAACATTACTAAATTGCACTAGCAACAACTCAACAACTCTTTTTTTTTTTTTCCTAAATATACACTGTCATTTAGCAGCTGGGCTTTACTCTGCTTTATTTTAGAAAAGGGAACTAATATTTGTGTGATTACAAATTTAACTGACTGCTGTAACATAAAGAACACTCTGTTTAGAATATGTCTTGTGTCACTAGCTGAACAAATAGCTATTTTGTCAGATGGTACTTCTGAAATGACCATTTGTCAGATGGTACTTCCAAATTAAAAATCTCAAATTTAGGCTGTTTTCCAGCTGCACTGTCTACTGCTCTCTCAGAGGGCAGTGTGAAGCAGCTTATGTGAATTAATAAAAATAATAAAATAAATAAAAAAATAAATAAAAACAGAAGGGATTTCCTTAAGGAAAAAGTCTTTGGGATTAGTTGGGAGATGGGAAACCAACTCTTACAAAGCATTCATATACCACAGATTCAAAGTAAAAGCTCTGCAAAGAAAACCGCATCCTCTTATATACAGCACCTAACTACCAAGCTTTAAGTTCAATCTTGGTGTACAGAGAGAAGAACACACTGCACACACAAGATTCTCCTCAAATTAACAGTTTTGCTAAAACTTGTACCAGGTTCCCAAGTATCCAAAATGAATATCAAATAATTATGCACAAAATTCCGCTCTATCATATACTAATTCAATGCAGTTTTGTCAGATAAAGCAAGGGCTTTATTCATAAGTTACATACTGCAAGTCATATACAGTAAGTTCAGATCCCTTATGAATAATATAACAAAGCAGAATTAGCTTTCTGGAAATTAATATTTTTGCTTTACTAATGGCAAGAGTTTGACTCATGAACAGATTCTAGCAGCAGCTATTGATTTTTACTTCATCTTTGCTTGGAGTCAGATAAATCCCCTAAACGTCCTATTTTATCATTTCCTTGGGATTTTAGATATTGTATGAAAAGTAGATGTTCATTCTGCATCGTGCCTGTGATCTTACTGTCAGAAGAGGCAACAACAACAGCCATTCTTCAGAGGATTACTTCTTGTTTAAGAGGATTTACAACACATGGTCTCTGGACCTTCTTTTCTGAAGCAAGGTGAGAGCAGAATCTGCTTCAGGAAGCTGCCACCAACTGGCATTTCCCATTACACTTGCCAGAGTATAACTTAGAGCACCAGTGGCAAAACAGAGTTTGGAAATAACATTTTGGGATACAGGAAGACTCCAAGAAGGGAACACCAATAAGTATTGTGGGAACTGTGCTTTAACCCAAGAGCTTTATAGTGAAAGACAATGTGCATCGTTTCAAAGGAGCGTACACTGGTGCTACTCTTATTTTCTCCCAAAAAAAGAACATAATTTATGACTCAGGATTGAGAAAAGAATCTGGGAAAGCTACTGCAAACAAAGACTAATGAGAGGCAACCTGAGTGCATACAGAATGCTGATCACTGTTAAGTAGCTGTTATGTATCGTGTCAAGAGGACACGATACCACCTACAAATGCAATACCTTTAACAGTAAGATGATAAAATTTCAACTTTTGCAGCTTTTACTTTATATTTTTAATAAAAATCTAAACTGACAAACATTATATAGTTCAGTGGAGACAAATGAACAAAGAACAATTTTATTCATTTTTCTTAGGAAAAAGCTTTCACTGTTAGATTAAAAAATAAAACACAATCTCATCATATATGTCGTATGGTTAAGAAAAATCTCTTTGGAATGCAGAACGGGCACATGAAAATTGATGACTTGAATAATACTGTTAAACCTTCGACAAGTTTTGAAAGCAAGTTTAAGTTATTAAGCAAATGAAGATCATAAATACCAACATCAACAGCATTATGTCAATCATTTGCCATGCTCTGCCTGGTATATTATAGACACTGCACTTCAACAGATGCACCCTGCAAATTTCTGTAAAAAACAAGGGCGGCCAGATACCACGATGAGTTCTGAAAAAGGTGGAACCAAATCGGATGAAAAATTTCTCTCTTTGCTGTCATACTGCCAGCACTAAGGAGCACATCTACAGGCACAATGGGTTTACCCCATTCAAACTATGCCTGAAGTTATATCAAAAAAAAAAATAGGTATATTAAACTTGTCATCTGCATTGAGATCCATTCTGCAGCTACATTCCTTGCAATGCACCTACACTTGAACTGTGTCGATACCTTTGAGATTATAAAACTCTGATTTTTAGAATTCCAGGCTGTGAAAAGCAGCAGTTTCCTTATGTGTAGAAGTTGAATTCAATTTTCCCCTTGCCAGGAGGGGTAACCCAGGCTACATATTTCCTTTTTTAATTGCACATTCTTTCCCTAAGTTTTAAAAAGTTTATACATTTCAGAAACTCAGTCAACTATTTAAACTAGAATAACCACTTGCTGCTAGTTTTGCATGTCTTTTATCATGATCCTAACTGTGCACAGCATTGCCAAAGCACGAACTGAACTTGTATATTCACAATTAAATACGAAACTGGAGAATTGCTACATTTGACAACACTGATCACATTAAAGCTGAAAACCCCCATGTGCAGCTTTCAGCAAGCTCTATCACTCTCTAGTAACCTAGTTTAACCCCCCCCCCCGCCCCACTACTTTTATAAGCCCTTTTATCCCCTGCACCCCACTATCCTCCCAGCAAACCGCACTGCCTCTCAGCAGGCTTCTCTCAAGGCATCATTCAGCAAAGGGGAATTCAGGGAAATTAAGTCCGAAATTTAGACCAAAACTGCCAGCAGACAGACACGACGCTTTGCATTGCACTCATTTGAGCTGTGGAACAAACAAGGGGAATTCTTTTCCTTCACATAGCTTTTCTTTTCTGAATACCATCTATTACTGCAAAACCCCAAAAGCTATTTAGAGATAGAAAGGGGAAGCTTTCCTGAAAGGTTTGGCAATAATTAGGTAACAAGGTACACACTGAACAATTCTCCATAATCAGACCAATGAAACACTTGATATATATTTGCTTTAAATAGACAGCCATTACACATTCCTTCAGTTTATATTGATGTGCTGTAGCAAAATCAGCTGATTAAGTTTTTAACAAAATAAGCTATTTGTTCACAAGTAAAAATGGGATCTTAAATTTCTCTTGTATATTTTACAATATATCTTAAACATACACACACACAAAAAAGCCTATTTTTGTTTTGAAAGTACACTGGGGAATGGGTTTCTTTTTTTCTCCCTCCCTTTTACAGCCATCGGTCTCTCAAAAAGTAGTTGTGATTAATCTCCGGTCTTAACAAGGACAGCTGACAGATACATCATGTTTTGCGCTACAACCACCAACAGGCAAAGTCAATTAACTTATTATTATTATTCCTGACCATCCAGTCTTTATGAAAAAAAATGAAAACTTATTATCTAATACATTCAACTGAAACATTAAGAGTACAGAAAATCATTTCACAAGGCCATTTTGTTTTGATAAATCCATAATCCTTCACATTGAAGTGAACTAAAAAATGATAAAGCCTTTTAGAAGTACCATTCCTGTAACAGATTTCTCTATACATTTATTATCTCGAAAAGAACCTTAGCACAATTCCCTCTAAAAAAACCCCACCAGGCTAAGGTCAATCTTTTATCCATCTCCTTAACAAAAGGAATAAGCCATGCTGCTTTTGATCGAACTCTACATTGATAAAGAATATTTTGACAAAAAAAAAAAATCGAAATTCAGTGTTAAGAATTTATGGCTACCAAGTAAGCCATTACATTATTCCAATCTCACATCACTACAGTTTTGGATTACAATGATGCGTACAAAAAACTAAAATAAGAACAAGACATGCCAATAATGCTGCCTGTAGATTAAAAAAAGTCCTGGGTCAGAGTACAAGGGACTTCTATGAAATTTCAGGAGAAAATGCCAGTATTAATAAGCTGATGGAACAGTTTACCAGTACCAGCATCACTGGATGCTTCGGTACACTTGCTATAAGCAGTCATTTCTCACCTTGGGGAACAAACTGCAGCTAAAAGCCTAACAAGCAAAGGTGCTTAAATTCACATAACCATAAATCTCATCAATTCACAAGAGAATCTTGTAGCATTCTATTTGTGCCTTAGCTTATTACGAGTTACCAGTAGTTTGCTTGAACGCAGTAAATCCTGTACCTGGCAAATACAGCCTTTCCAAGCTTTTCATGAATGCTGTATTCGAGCAATGCTGAAGGCAGGATGCAAATACAGGAGAGCAGGAGGAAAGGAAGCCGGGTGCAATGATGCAACAAAATCCTATTGCCCATTTGTATTCTGCCTGAGTAAGAGGAAGAAAGTCAGAAAACCACCAGCACATTCACACGAGGAATATAAATAGAAGATTTAGTAAAGAACTACTCTTCTAAGCATTGGCATTTGGCACACATTCAAATTTTAGTTATGTACTGAGTAATTACAAAAGGCAGGCTTGTTAATCACAAAATTGGAGAGCTATGCAGAATTTGCATATAGACTGATTTAATGCCAGTATGACACACAAGTTGTCTGTAATGTACACAGATACAAATTACAGTCAAAGACATATAACATAGGAGGTGACAACAATTGTAGGTAGCCATTTCCCATTGGGGATGCAACTGCATGGCGCATTTGGCAGTAGTTATAGAAGAGGAAAGATAGAGCTCGAGAACCATAAACAAGAGATGTTAAACTGGGAGTCTTGGCACTGAGGAAAAAATGTCATCAGGATAAAAAAAAAAAGTGTGAAGCAAAATAAGCAACATGGTTCACGAGAGATTTAAACATACAGCACAGTGAGAAAGGGGAAACAGAGGGTTCTCAAGGGCAACTTGCAGCTCCCTTTTCAGGAGAGTTCCCCAAGCACAGAGTTATTGCAGAGTACAGGAGTGAAACTCTATTAGGGGAAGTTTTGGTGACGTTGGGGTAGGGCAGAAATCACTCTGCACATTTATTATAAACCACTGCATAAAATAAGCAGAAACTATCTCAACCTACAAGCAGAATGCAGCATTAGGATGGAATCTGCAAAACCTAACATACTGTATCCATGCTAGAGCAAACACAACATAAACCCTAAAGCCAAACATGACACTTGCTGCATCCTAAGACTGAGAGGGTATCTTTAAACATATGAGAAACCTCAAATCCTCAACAACATATTTCTTTTAGTCCTTTTGCTCTTCACATTTAAGATGGGAATAGTGGTTACTCTGTATCAGGTTACAGGTTTCAGTTGTCAACCTTGTGATGGAGTGTGAAAGCCAGACTGAGTACATGGCATAAAATGATCCAATTATTTCAGTCTCTGTTAGGGGATACCAAATTCAGCAGTCCGATGGGGTGAAGCAGTCATAGCCCCATATTCTGAGGTCTGGCAGGTACCAACTGTGCAATTTGTACCTCAAATACTGAGGTGTTACGGAGCTGCTATATTAAAAGCAAACTGACCTTTATTTTAAAGCATGGAAAAAATATATATATCAATTTGAAACTCTCTCTGATGTACATGTCAAGGGGAAGGAATAGGTCCCCTTCAAAACAAAAAGTCTGAAGAGAGGGCATTATCAATGCAAGCTCTCAATGCAAACTAAATTAATCACAGATATCCTATATATGGCACAATCCAACAAATACAAAAATAAAGTTGTAAGTCACAATATCAGCTTCAGCAAACACTCTTACTCATGTTGCAAAAATGCCCAAGGAGAAGCCAAGAGCCTTTGGGGCAAGAACTGTGAGCACTGAGCAAAGCCTCTGATCAGAGCAATGCATGGAAGAAAACTAAGGTGTTTCCTTGCTGGAAGGTGGAGCACAACAAGGCAGCACTTGATAGCATGACAGGCAGCAGTCTCTTCAGATACAGAATCTCAGCATGTTTATAGGCAGTTTCTCCCAGGTAGAAGAGGAGTCAAAGCTCCTTTTAAATCAGCAAACAAGGGAGGCCGGATGCATGGGTGAACATAAGGGGAAGATGGTCAAATAAGAAGTTAAAAACACCTAAACCCTCAAGAGCTATGGATAACGCAGCACAGCTGTTCTGTGGGAGCTACAAGGCACTCATTTTATCTTAAAGATTGCTTTTTTGGAAAACATGTCCTTCATCACAATCCTCTTTTGGCCTCTGGCCCAGAGACCAACAAATTTGCCATGGACAGGATACAGTTTTGCATATTTCTCTCATGCTAAGAAGGGTAAGGAGATCTGGGATACACAACTGTATCAAGGGGCAACGTTGCCATCAGCCCATAAGGAGTACGTGAGCAATTCTCATTGCCAGTCCAGCCAGCACCTGCAGCAGGTCTGGCTACAAGTTCAGTAACAGCTCCTAGTCCCCTCACAGCTTCTCCAGATCTTCCAAATGTTTTTAAAGAAATGATTTCATAGCTAAAGGTAACCCAACTCATGTTGCACCTACATGCTACATACTCAGCTCCATACAGCACACAGCAACTTGCAGTCAACAGCTTTGAAGACAGATCAACACCCCAAGTACCAACAGAGCCAAAGATTAATTACGGCTTAAGCTGGCCATGGTGCCCTAGCTCCTCAGGGACAGATGCTCCCAAGTTTACCTATGGAATGTGAAAGGCAGTGGTCATTTTTGGTTGGACGGTGTAAGTATGAACTGATTTGTTGTGGAATTCAAGTTTACATACTTCAAATCGCTAATACCTAGTGAGGTACTTTTTAATCCCTTGGGAATTAGTCTGAAACAATCCTTGGAGTTTAACTATACCAAATTTCTTTGAATTTACTACAATAACCTATTTTGGATCACCTGTACATGACAACAAGATGGCAGCACACGGTCACTGGCTGCAACTACTGCATGTGCACTCTTATGTACTAGAAATGCAAAACAAGAACTTCACTGCAACGTCACTACTTCATAGCAATTAACAGCAACTTTACTTTTCCTCTAGATTGTTGTGTGAGGCTAAGGACCGATGGTTCCTGGACTATCTGTGGCAATACATAACTTTATAGTGGTTAGGATACTGAATTTACAATGTATTATTCCTATGAATCATAAGTCTTACAAGAAAGAAAAACTCTCAAGATTACAACAGGATGAGGTACTACTGCCTCAGAGGACAGTATCCTGTAATCCCTACCTCTGCCATCTAAAGTGAATTAGGCTATTTAAAAGTCTCTTACTTAACACAATTCCATAAATTTGTAGGTGCGTCTTAAATTTTGCAGGAATCGTGAACCCACTATATAACCCACTAAGTTATATTTTAAGCTTTGTGAAATTGGAAGAAAGAATACACAACAAAAGTTAGCCAGAAACAATTTTGTACTGTACCATAAGCATTTCCAAAACATGTGCACAATGAAAATACCAGAGAACATGGGATAGTCTTTTAGCATACATGTGTGAAACCAGCAGTTAAAAACAAATAAGGCTGCATCCCTCTTGGTTTTACAGCAGAAGAGCAGAACAGTTAATCTGAAAACCGAGAGAAGGACTTTCGCACAAGTCACAGGGCAAAGTTCAACACTAGCTCAGTCAATGCAACAAATTCAAATTACCTTTCTGTTTGCTTAGAAAACTGCTAGTATGAAGTTGGCATCCCAAAAAATCAAACAGACTTTGATTAAAATATTTTGATGTTAGGAAGATCCCAGATGAAGCGACAGTCACGCGGCACCTGCCTTTGTGACTGTGGAAACTTTTGCAAACCTCTCATTCAAATACGAGCCTGTCAAAAACACAGTAGTAGGGGATATACTGAAACAATGTGATTAGAAATCAACTTCTATTAATTTCTTATAGAAAACAGGTGTCTTGGAAAGACTGTCACCACAAACAACCTATTCAACCAATGTACTTCTGTTACGCCTGAGTCGATATAAAGCTTCTTGTTGTTTATCATCCTGATCAACAGGTTTTAAAATATCATTTAATAACTCAGTGAGAAGAACCAAAGCAACTCTTGTAGCAATAATTTATCCAAATTAATAAAACTGAATAAACAATTAATAAACACTAAATTATTAACAATGTCTGAATGTTCACATACAGAGTTGGGGGCCTTTTTCTTTTCTTCCCCTCTCCATTTTTTTATGTTTTAAATAGATAAGTCAAAGCAGCTTTTTAAGTAAGATGAATTTTAACTGAGAATTATCTCTGCACATGATCCTCACTTGGAACAAATGCAAAATAGCTTAGAGCTACCAATTTTACAGTTGACCTTACATTAAAAGTGCTCACAGTTATTTTAACTAGCTAACTCTCACAGGTTAATTCTACCCACACCATTAATTACACAAGATCATGACCAAAAATATACTTGCAAAATTGCCTGGCAGTTTTAAGCAACTCACTTGTGAGGAAAGACTTTACTTTCAAAAGGTGCCAAGAGAGACACCAAAAAGACCTTAAAGGTATCTGGATGCACTCCAAAAACGATGCATCAGTTGTCAGTTTCGAGAATTATCAATCCAAACTGGTAGTAGAAGGGAATGAAAAATTAGCTGTCTGCTATCTTGTTTTGCCAGTAAATACTATGATCTGAGATGTCTTAAACTCCCCTAAGAGCAATGCATCTGCAGAATCTTTATTTCAGGTAAGTCACTGCCTCTGTAGTTACTGACCTAGTGAACCACAAGTAAAAATTCTTCTTTTAACACCATAATCATTTAGCAGTCATTGAAGAGTGGTGTTTCAGAAGGCTCTGCTGCAGCTTATTCATCAGGAATTGCATCAAATAAGACAAATGCTGTGAGAAATTAGAATTGTGTATAAAATATCCATTAGTATGTAAGTATTCTTTCTGCACTATAAAGCTTACTGCAATGTGAAAGTGCTATCAGGCTAAAGTAGACAATGTTTTTTCATTTTTCTTCAATTTTTTTTTTCCTGAATTGATCTATTTATTAAAAGCTACCTTAAAAACAACATAATGCACATGTTCTTAAGAGAAGAAAACACAGTTATGGGCAAAAGCAATTTTTTTTTTTCTAATTCACAGATCATTCTACAGCTCCCCCTCATACTTGATGAGCAGGTATGGATTACTGCATGTGGTCAAGGTCTGCTGAGGTAGCAAGAACTGCAAGTTAGTTACCCCCAAAAATGTTTGCACCCAATGGTGACTAAAATTAAATTAAATTAACCTTGCAAGCAAGAAGAACATCCAACTTCTTTCTTGATAAGGAGGCAAGAAAAAAAAATGAAGGAGAAAGATTACAATGGTCTAGATCCCTCCCACTCTTCCATCAAGGACTTCAAGGATAAGATTTGTTATAGATACTAATATGTTTCACCATGACTCATTGAGTTTCTTGAAAGCTGCAGAAAGAGATAACCTGAAAGAAGGAATTCAGGACAGGCAGCTGTCCAACAAGGCAGAGAGGAAAAGATGTAAATGAAATCTGGTGCACTTCATTCAGTATCCTTCTTCCTTTTTTTTTTTTTTTTTTCTACCTACATCTTTAAAAAACATTTGTAATTGTGTTGCCTATTCCCAAAGTCACGGATGTTTTTAATTTGCACTCTAATTTAGCCTGGTTTGAGTTAAGAGTGATTCTAAGGTAAATAAATAATAGTGGATTTCTTATTCAGACATGTAGCTACCACTCCTGCCAATTACACTACCGAATATCCCAGGTGTCTTCAATAATTTTGTGTAAATATAACTTAATATATATCGCAAATTCGCAATACTAAATTTCAAAAGTTATCAGTTGAGGAGGTTGTGATGTCTTGATAAAGCAGATTTAGAGTAAAATTCTAAAAAGAAACAAAAATTAACATTTGTTAATTATTCCATATTTTTTCCCTTCTCATACTTTGCTAAAAGTATTTGTGAATATTTTTGTCTTTCTGTTCCTCTCCTTAGCTACTTCACGTACTCCACATCTTTCCTTTTAAATCTGTAAGGATTTTGTTAAACCAATGATGCATGTCTCTTCAATAGATGTTTCTGTTCCCTTGACTTCCTTCACCTGTATGCTTCTTCCTCTTTCTTTATTCCTGGCCAAGGAATAAAGTGGCCAAGAAGGCCAATGGCATCCTGGGGTGCATTAAGAGGAGCGTCTCCAGCAGGTCGAGGGAGGTGATTCTGCTCCTCTACTCAGCCCTGGTGAGGCCACATCTGGAGCACTGTGTCCAGTTCTGGGCCCCCCNAAGGATTTTGTTAAACCAATGAAGCATGTCTCTTCAACAGATGTTTCTGTTCCCTTGACTTCCTTCACCTGTATGCTCCTTCCTTTCTTTATTCCTGCTTTACTCCCCTGTTTCAGATTTAAGATTCTTTCCTAGGAATTATGAAGTTTCCCATCTTCTAAAATCCAAGAGAGTAAATTGCTTTCAGATTTTTTTTATGCCTGACTCCAGAACTTCCCAGGTATCCCAGCAAATTACAGAGTACTGTTATCAAAGCACCTTCCCACCCATCAAACTGAAGAGGCTGAATGTGTGAGCGTTCGTTTCTTCGAATAGGGCAAGGGCAGCAACTACCTAGAAGGGTTAGCCCTGCAACCCGAGACATCCTGATTTAAACACAGTGCCAATGCAATCCAGCCCCTGAAAGCAAGTTTAGTTGTATGTTTGAGACGCATCTATATTCAGTACAAAAGCTCCCACAGTGCAGCTGATGGTATTTTTGCTTTGTTCATCTTCATTTTCAGCCAAAGCTGGCCTTGGAGCTGATCTCTGCTCATCAGCTCACTTGCTGCTGCAACACCTTGCTTAAATCAGCACTGCAACCTCCTGGACGTGGTTACACACACAATCATGCAGGTTCTTCCATGCAGACTGGCCATCTTCCCTCAGAAATCAGGCCCACACAAACTTCTTCGGTAACGGAGGGGCTACAAAAGCTTCGAAAATTCAGACATGCTGCAAGCAGGCACATATGTGCAGCAGGAAGTGCTATGAGGCCTTTATACATCCAGGAATCTGATGTTTAAATACACCTATCAGGCTAGCTCCTGGCAAATACCTATAGACAGTTTCACATTGAAAGCTCTCATGAGAAGCATTAAGCTATTAAGTTGTGTGCTGATGTCAGGCATCTTTTGATTAATCTTTCACTCCTCTAATCCACAGCCACATTTGACTACCGCTAGCTCTGCTTGGCTGAGGGCATTTTGAAACTTAACATTAAAATAACTTTACTGCTAGATGGATGCCCTACTTGGCAATATTTTTTTTTTTTTTTTGCAATTATAAGCGGCTGTGATGGTCTTCAGTCTTGGAGCAGTCTTTTGGGAACAAGAAATTATCATTTTCAGAAACTGGGCAAAGGTCTTAAGGTTCTCTTGCTTACAGTCTGCTGTAATGAACCGCTGTAACAATCAACAATATTAGGGAGTAATCAAAATTAAATAATGTGAAAGTTAGTAAGAATCTTTAAAAGATGCGATTTCTCTCAGCAAGCCTGGAATATCTCAGTGGTTGAAAACCACCATTTTCAGCTATACCAGTGGTGCGTTAGGCCAGCCTGGCTCACAGCAAGATTACAGAGCCAGGAATTTACATTATCCATCAACCTTTAAGCAGCAATTTTCCTGTCAATCACATTAACCTTGATATGGGTGTCTCATTTACATTTTTTGGCCTTAATCTGGAACCTGGTTGCTTCCTAGGTTGCTTCCTAGGCATAAATACAGATAAGATACAGGCAGATTCACATCATTGCCATGCCCTGACCTTCCATGCAAGTTCCTTTTTGTTTCTCTTAATCTGTTTAGAAACATGTCTCAGGGTTGCAGTACTGGCTTACTCACATTATTTGACACAATAGTCTAAGATTTCAGGATTGAAAAGGTTTAGAATTATTGAAACTAAGGAAGGGGAAAGAAAAGAAAAAAAAAAAGAGCAAATAAATTGCCAGATTAATTTTATGAGATAAAAATATGAAAACAATAGGGTCTGTTGGCTGTAAGTGATGGCTTGCAGGGAATAGCTACTTTATCTTCCTAAATGGTAATTCAGCTTCATTATGTCAGCCAATTTAAAGTTTTGATAGTCTTACGAAGAAGAGCCTCTTAAAACAGTGATGCAATTCCATTAGATTTAAAAAACAGACCTTTAGGAGTATCTGAAAGCCAAATACAGAAATACTCTGAATATGAATAGGAAACAAGATTCATTTACCATTAAATACCTATCATAAGAAAAATAAAATGAAGCACAGGGCATGACACCAACACTTCTACACTTTACACTCTAGCTTTAATGAACATATGAGAATTACCTATCTGTTTATATGCCACTTCATATTACTAGTATACTTCTAAGAAAAACTACAATCTTTGGGATAACACTAATATCAAGGGGAAAAAAATAATCTTTTATCTTCTCTTGCATTAAATGTAATCCCATATAAAACAGATGAGCAGATTTTATAACGTCTAGAAGTTTGTCTGGAAAAGAAAAGCTAAATAAGAAACATAAACAGTTAAAGGAGAAAATAAGAGATGACGAGACTGCAATCTGCAAGGGAAATGGAAAAAAGCAATGGGATAGAGTAAACAGTGCCTGGCACAGAAAAATAACTCCTCCCTAAAGAACATCAAAGGTCCTAAAAAACTATGTCCTCTCAATACCTTCAGGCCCGATCCAAATTCCTAGTTAAAAGCTAATGATATGTTGTGTTATCTTTGTGAAGAAAAGCAAAACAGAGAGGCGCGTGCTGAAGATAACACAGACACGTTTCCCCATCAGGCATGAGAGACTCACTCCACCTTTTATCCAACTGCGACAATATCCACCCAAACTGCTCTGTTTTTACTCTTCCAACATGAGGCCACATTGGGGAAAACAAGCTTGTGCCTTTAGGGGCTACTCATATACCTGAAATGTGGCATCCAGCATCTAGCTCAGGAAACAAATGTTTTACTAGAAACCCTGAAGCATCCCGTATTCAGGAATAAAACCACGGGGAAGCAAGCAAGCTCATTCCCAAGCAGCAGGAGAGTCCAATACTGCCCATTCTGCCTGCCACCTGCTCTGACATGCCAGGAAACCTCCCACTTCCAAATAAAAGCAGGCAAGGGAAGGAGGGCTGCAAGCAAAACAACGCACATGGGGCTGTGCACAAGTGCCTAAAGGAGAAGCACGTGTGGCACAAGCACAGTGGGCCTCCTACCTACTGCTAAAAGGATTTTTACTGAGCCAAAGAACAAGAAAATGTCCTGGTTAGCACGTTCAGCTTGGAGAGGCAGAACATTTACTTCTCCCATCTCTCTTACATAGAAGCGGTAGGGAAAAAAAATAATAATAATGTAATAAGGTGTAATAAGGCCGGGTAGATGAATTCCTATTTTCAATGACGAGCAGATCTTCTCCATTTGAAATTTTCCAGTCTGACCTTTCTCCCTGCACAATTGCATTTAGAGCAAAAAAGGGAGAAGGTGATTTTTTGCCTCCACAAAGGAAGAACTTAGCACCAAAAGTGCCACCTACACACTCTATGTCACAACTTCTCCTGCAGCACATGCAAAACAGTTTCCATTTCCTGTGCAGTATTAACATAACCACATCTAAGTTGCAAAAGTGAAGCTAAGACTCTGTTCGAGAGTAATATGCTAAGGAGAACAGAAAAATACCAAAAATGAGAAGGCAAAAATTTCAGCAGTCGTCAGAGACACTATTACACAAAGCTAATACAAAATAATAATGATGTTAAAATTCTTGATAGGATTATGCAAAACATAACAGAAAGAAAAAAAACAAGTTTGTTTGCAGTTTAACTCGTTAGGGTTGGTATGAGAAGCAGTTATACTGTGAAACTTACCCCCCATTTTACTAAATGAATGACACTGTTTATAAGCACTATTCATTAATTTTGAAATAAGCAGCTGCCAAATCTCAGATGACATCAGAAAGCACTTAAAACCTTTCTTTGTGTAGCAGGATACTCTAATATTAGCTTCTAGAAATGTCGTCTATTTTTCCTCAGGGGGAGAATAGGAAGTTTCCTGACATTTCAAGTATAAGCTCAATAGATGTGGACAATTCATGGAAAGCATGTTCACTGATCCCATTTATCAGTGGATGTCAGAAACTCTTCAACTAAAATGATAAAATAAAATTTAGATCCTGCTGTCCTCAGAAAACTTCTAAAGTAAAATTCTTCCATAAGCCTTCCAAGCTTGCACGTGTTTTTAGCTGCCTAAGAAGGCCTCTTCTCTTACAAACAGAAAAACATTATTATTAACCAAATTGTCACAGTTTGCTTTCAAACACCCAAACTTTTGGAAAGAAAATGTAATGGGAGACTGTCTCCTTCAGCATTTTTTTCTGAAACAGCACAAAAAATAAACTGCACCAAATTAGTGTTCACATAATTTTTAATATTTCAGCAAGATATGATGAATGAGATTATCTTCCATTTTCCTTGATATGGAATTTGAAATTTGAGCGAATTATTTTCGGTGATTGTACCCAAGAAGATTAATAATTGCCATTTCAAAAACATATGTTTTCAGAAAGACCATAATGACAAAATAACCAGTAAAGGAGACTTTTTACCTTAAGAATGTGTGTCAAAAAGTTGAAATCACTATTGAAGGAGGAAATCAATAGAGTACTCTGCCAAATCAAAGGGGGAAAAAATAACAAACCTCAAAACTAGAATTTCCTAAATGCAAAAAGAATAGCATCTTTTGCAAATATATTCAGAACAAAAAGGTTGCTTGCCTGTGCTTTCTCTCTCAATCACATACACACACCTCAAAACAACCAAACTGACAAATCAGGAAAAGAAACAAGATGATACAAACCCACATCTTGACACAACCTCAAGATCATGAGTCATTTAAGTGTACTCTGCCCACTTGCTTGTTGACAACTGTTGGAGACAGTATCTCTGAATTTCCAGAAAGGGCTAAAAAGATTCATCACCAAAAATTCTCAAAAAAATGAACAGACATGAAATAAGGGGAAATCATTCTTCTACAGCAGAAATTATTTAAAAAAAAAAAAGAAACAGAAAGTAGGAATAAAATTTTGAATGGTGCACTGAAAAAGTTTGCTAATGTTATATAGTTATCGAAATAATAAAAATTAAAACTGTGAAGAAAACAGATGATTTCACAAATACTAATTGCATAATAAGACAGAGGTTAGAAATCATAACTAAGGACATCAAATTAAATAAGTAAGACGAAGATTTCATTTAAATCTGCTTTTCTCCTTGAACAATCCCTAGGTAAGCTATTAAATTTAGACTGCCATGGATACTAACAGTCAGTATAATTATTAATAAACTAAAGAAAGTCCAGAAAAACCTTCACATCTAGGGGTTCACCATCTTCAGCTAAGAAACGTCTGGACTGCAGATTGTTAAAATAGTATCAGAAGTATCTCAGTATGTTAGCACTCTTAAAGTGGTTGATTTTACATGAGATTATAATAATGCATCATTTTATATGAGGGATACTAAGCAAGTCCTTTACAGACCTTGCAACAAACACTGACATTAAAAAGTTTCACATATCTGTTTTTAAACACTCAACATCAGGCATTCCTCTTAAGAAGGGACAAAACATACAGTACAACAGAAGGAAGGAATGTTAGGTGGAAAGCATGCACACCAATATAAAACTTAATCAGTAAAATAAAGTATATTTTTCTTTGTAAGAACTTGACTTTAATACTCAGTAGCAGAAGTGCTCAAGTCTGAGGAGCCTGTGTTTGTAACAAAAGGCTGTAAATCGCTACCTTCCCCATGTGCTCATGGGACCTTTCTTTTGCTCTGGCCTAAGTGCTCTCCTCAGTGGGAAACTCGAGTCACTGTATAAAACCCTGTCCACATTTTAAATTTCTCTTTCCACTCTCTTAAAAAAAATCCAGCACTGTAGGATAGCTGAAACATCATGCAAGTGGGTTAAGGCCTAAAGCGACTGTTATGATTAAGGGCCTAAAACTACAGTGGAACACAAACAAAACTATTAATTCCTGGAAGCCCATCTCAGGTATATACTACAATTAATGACAACATCCAAGCTGCCCCAACTTGAGGACCGAGCACCTAAGCGCCAATGTGAGGAGGTAGCCTGCTTGGAAGATGCCTTTATACATCAGCTGGATTCACAAGAGATGCTATATTACCAAAACCACTAGTTCTTCATGTGTGATATTCAGCTTGCTTACCAGATCTGAAATTGTAATACAGAAATAGAAACTAAAATCTGTGTCATTATGACAGTACACTACCAAGTGATTCTGTAGTCTTTTATTTTAACTTAACCTGACCTATCTTATATATAGGATGGGAGGTGCTCAATTAATAAAAAGCTATTTAAAGCATTTCAGTCTACTGTGATCACAGACTTTGGGGCTTGCATTTTTTTTCCTGCTAAAACTACCAGATATTCAAATCCCAGTCTGAAAACAGAATTAATACACTTATTCTTGTGGTTTTATGAGACACATTACTATGCATAAACCTCAGAGCTTCACAAATATTAGTTTATCTAGAGTCCAGTGTAAATCTGTAAGAAGACAGTAGAATTAAAAGCTTCCATTAATGTTAAATGCCTAGTACACAAGCATTTTATTAGATTTATACCCCCAGTGACTGCATTCAGCTGAATTCAGGTGGAGACCTCAATAGTCTGTTCATTCAGCTAGACTCCTGGATTTCAAAGCCAGCTCCCTGAAGTTATTAACTCCTAATTACCAGTTGCCAGGAAAAGATTTTGTTTACATGACTATTCTAATACCTTAGGCAAATTCTGTAGCTGGGATAAAACCCAGATCTCCACATTCAAGTGTTCTAATCAAAAGATCTTCATTTCTTTTCCCTATAACTGCATGTTTCATATAAAGGTTTAAGACTTCACAGGAAAACATACTAACAAGTTCTATAGCTTGTACAGGTGGTAGTTAAAATATCAAACCACCAAATCATTTTGCTTAATGGCTTTACTTCACCTAAAGTTGCACTTTAGGGTGAAGTAATTTGATTTAAAAATTCTTAATGATGGTCAAGCTGTAACATTCTCTGCAAGTTATTCAACGAGAAGCACTGGAAACTCTCCACATGGTGGAGTCAGTGAGCAAGCTATTGGCACAGCACGTACCCGTGCCCCTTGGGGAAGTCATTCGGCACCGACCTGCACGACAACACTTCCAACTGCTGATGCTCAGGAATCACAAGGAGGTGATCATTTAAGATTCACATAGCAACTCTGTGAAAGGCACTCCAAAACGCCCTGCCATGTTAACCCTTCTGCTTTAGGTTTCTGCAAATGAGCAAAACTCCAACCCAAATGTTTAGATCAGGCAAGATTATTCTATCAGCAGAGGAAACATCCATCCAAGTATCTTTATCTTTAGCACAACTACCAGCACAGCATCACTGCTCCATCTAGTTGCTCATCCTTGTCCTTTCATTCTCTAGTGAATGATTTCCTATTTATCCTCAGTCATTGATCGTTCCTCTGGTTTACAGCACAAACTACACGCTACACCTAGATTGCCTGTATTTATTCATCCACTTTTCCCTTGCTTTTTCTCAAGGCAAGCAGACACATGCTGAAAGGTCCTTTTTTTCCTTTTGTATTGTTATAAAAATAGCCACACTACGCAATACTCACTGTAAAGGAAACAAAACAGTTTTAATAAATACTTCTACTTGTCAATTTTGTTGTATAATTATCTTAGGTTATACCAAAAATACTTCATCAGATACAAATGTGTGTAGCACCATTACTTGTTGAAACAATTATATGACGAGAAGCAAAAGAGCTAATGGCACAAAAACAAGTTAGGATGGAAACAGAGAGCAAAATAATGCATTAAAATTTAAATAACAAAATTAAAAGGGAATAAACAAGTGCAGAACACTGTTTTATTTGCAGCCATTCTTGATCTTCCACATGAATATTAAAGCTACAGAAAAACGTCCAAAAATTTTGTGGTTTTCAAAAAGTCATTAGCTACTTCTATATTTAGAGTATTCGTAACTACCCTGATTCAATTTAAAGGAAGCTGTTTTGCTGCTGTGTGTTGCCTAAGCAAATAAGATGAGTAAAACAGGAAGCTTGCACTACACTACGTACGACTCCAGCAAACGCATGGGGCTCTGCTCCCTGTCGCCTCCCTGGAGAAGCAAAGCAATATGACCACAAGGCATCTTCAACGAGAAGTACCATGGTCACAGAAAAAAGAAAAAAAAAAAAAAAAAAAAAAAAAAANGTCAACGAGAAGTACCATGGTCACAGAAGAAAAAAAAAAAAACACAACAAAAACAAAAAAGAAACAAAAAAAAAAAAAAAGCCAGAGAACTACACTGCATTTCTTCTGATGCTTTATTATTTTCCTGTCTGCTTAAAAGCAGCTTCTTCCAAATACACAGCGACAGCAACAGCAGCTCTATAAGTGTATTAGGTAGCAGACAATATTTTGGATATGCACCCTTCTGCGGATGACCTTCAAAATATCTTACTACTATGCTTAAATCACACAGCTGTATTGCACCACTGTTTCTTCAAATCTGTTAGCAGACAGCCATGGCAGCCCAACACTGAAGACAAACCTACGGAGTAGGCCGTAACATCAGAGAGCCTCTGGAGGTTTCTTTTATCCCTCTCAGAAGGAGCTACAGGAGGAGTGGGGGGAAGGAAAAAGTAAAATAAAATAATCAAGAAAACCCAGAGCATCACAGGTGCTGAAGCATGGTCAGGTGAAATCCATTTCCCAGCCTTTTAAAAAAAATCAAGATGATTTTGCCCAAGTCTTTTTTCCCCATATCAAATCATGAAAGGCTTAATTTTTATGAAGGTCTCACATCAAAAACAACAAAAAATCATTGTATATTTAAGGCTGCTAAAACATAGTATGCTAAACTGGAAACACTGAAAAAAAACTTTGTCAAACCAATCAATGGAAATTTAATCCTCTTTCTTTAAAGTTAGCAGAAGCTAAAAAGATCATGTAATCTAATGGCCTGCTAATTACCCATCTTCACAGTTACACTTGCTGTCTACTGCCCCAGGTAATGACTAATACAAATAAACACCCTTCTGAAATAAGAGGTTGGATTAGACAGTATAAACTTAGTGCAAATGGGTTATCTTGACTAATGTAGCATTATTAAGAATACAGGAACGGACGAGCATGGGTCAGCATGCTTGTAGTGTGGCAATAACTTGCATAGGGCTGCATTACTTCGTAAACCACTTTTGATGGCCTTCAAAATATCCTCTGGACTTTATGAGTCCCCAGACAACATCCTCAGCATAAAAGGACTGTTTACCAGGGCAAGAGACTACTTTATCAGCCCCACTCCCACCACCATTCAGCTTCCTTTAAAATTCAACAGTTTCTTGAACCAAATTGCAGCAATCATAATTACGAAATCATATTTGAAGGTTACAGGAAGGCATTTGTTAACCATCAAACAAAAGTTCCTGAGTCTGTTTTATCTCACTCTTCCATTTTTCTAGCAGTTGGCTTAATTTCCTTGATACACACTCAAAAATGCAATGTGTCAACTACTTTAGTTGCCCAGTCAGTAGGAAACAGTACTACTAGATGCTACCTGCCACCTTCATGAACGGAGAGCTACCACAATCAGCTCCTCAGATAACTACATATATCCCATGCAATCCATGCTTGAACCCAGAAAGTTATCACTCCTCCAGAACATATGCAGTAACTCAAGTACAGCTTGGACAAAAGTTGTCTTCATTAACTAAAAACCTGAAGCATTTTAGAGACCCAAATATCTGTACCCAGCAATAACCTGATTATCTCATTCTTTCTAACATGACCTGAATATAGATAAAAGCAAATTCTGGCAACAGCATCATAAGTGGGTACACAGATTTAAATACTAAAAACACTTTCTTAGTGATATGGTCATGTGAAAAATCTCAAATTCTAAAATATATTTTTATATTATAATTAAAGCAAGATAGAAAATTATAGAAAAATCCCTCAAAAGCAGACAATAACAATGGATATAAAATTACAATGTCATGTTATCATTAGGACTTTTTATTTTGTTTTATAAAGAAGCAAAATCTTAAGAATCTAGTGGAAATGAGTATTTAAATCCACAACAGTTTGAAACAAAACCTTCTCAACTCTCCCAATAACGAAAATTCTCTACATTTTATTCGCCTTCATTTTCACAAACCTAAAAAGTTCTGAAATGCACGAGAAAAAGTTCCTATCAGGAATGTTTATGCAAAGATTTGTCATTTTATTCAATTCCCAATTCTTCCTTTGTGAATCCAAAAGCAAAAGATTATTTACCTGAAAAACAATCTATAAGACAAAAAAAAAAATAATATACTAAATGCAAAAGAGGAGCTCCGGATTTCAAAATTCAGATAATTTTCCTCAGAGAAGTAGAGTTAATCCAGCAGAGGTATAATTAAGCAGTAACATAATCATCACTTTGCAGAATAAATTAGATGTCTTTCCAGAGATGCACGGTGATCATTTAAATAGCATCTATCTTTGCCACTTAGTACTCATTCAAACTCTTCTTAAAATCATAAAGATTAACTTTTTGAAATACAGACTTACAAAAAGTGTGAATCGTACCACTTCCCCATTGAAGAAGGCCATCAAGGAAGTAAAAAAAGAAACAATCTTGTCTCCACTGGTTTTCTTTTGCTTAAAACAGTTTTCCAATAAAAAATTCAGTATAAACTTTTGTCTGAAAACACATTCTTGAAGTTAAATAACCAATTTACTCTTTCTGCATATCTTCTAGAAGATTGAAGGATGCTCCCCAAGCAATTCTAGTAACTACTTTCTTCTACAAGCAAACATAAGGACATGAAATCCTTTACAAAATCTTCACAAACAAAATGAAAAACAAACGGAGTTTCAGATCTCACAATGAACAAATAGATCTACATTCTAAATATATTCTACGATCTACATACTTCATTCTGTTCATATTCAAGAACTACAATAGAATTTAGGTTGGAGGGGAACTCTGGAGGACATCTAGTTCAACTCTCCTCTGCTAAAGCAGAGTCAATTAGACCAGGTTCATCAGGGAGCTGAAAAGCAGAGTTATGAATGTTTGCAAGGGCGAGCTGGGGTATCTCTCTGGGCTCTCACGTCACCTGTAGGCTGAACTCCAAATACACTCACGGAGATTACTCTATCCCACCAGACAGATTGTTAAAAGACATTAAATAGTATTGGTCAAAGAATTGATCCTAGAGTGATGCCACTAGCAACCTCCTGCCAGTTGGACTTCAAATCATGGATCATAATCCTCCAGATCTGGCAGTCCAGCCAATTTTCCACTCAGTTAGTGCCCCTCTCACCAATTTAGATGTAAGTATATTATGGTAGAACATCTCAAAAGCCTTGCAGTCTCACAGACTTGTCCTTTGCAGAAAATCACCTCCTGCATCACACCAGATTTATACTGCTTCGGCTAAATATACACACACACACACACAACAGAATAAAAATTAAGAAATCATATCTAACATTGTGGAAACATTTCTAAATATACATAAACAAGCACACACACACAACCCCTCTGGTTTGTCACTTAAGAAATCACAACTAAGGCCCATTATTTCACCACTGAGTAAAGGTTTTATTACTTTTTTCACAAGATTCCCACTATCATCATAGTCCAATCCTCTACACTCCTCAAAAATCATATTTCTCACACTGCTTTTACAAAACCTGATTACTAGTTCACCAGTATTTAGAGAACTATATATCTATAGTATCAGTACAACATGATATGGATTGGTACGATCACTTTAGGAATTGTTTGCTCCGCTGTTGAGCAGGACATGTACTTTCTGATGTATTCCTGATTTAAATTCATGAGCTTCCTTTCTCAAATGAGTCTTCCTTTCCATTTCCCAGTTAAGTTTAGGCCTCTGAGCCAACAGCAGTCAATTTTGACAGAAAAACAGTCTCCAAAATCGGAGCTATAGAACATGTCAGGAATCAGAATAACAGTTTTGAAAAAATCCGTTTATCTTCCTGAGACAAACAGAAAAAAAAAAAAAAAATCAGCCAATCTAAGTATGTTCTGACTCATTCATTTTAAGTCTTTCAGTGATACCATGCTGGATTTCAAACATGCTTTTTTGTAAACAACTTTTTTTCTATCACTGCTTTTTAACTACAGAAAATATTTTCACTAGACTTCAATCTAACTATTAGAGCTGACTTGAAGTCCTGTCACTTCCAGAAGTTCTCTTCTAAATGAAGGATTCAGGTAGAGCGCAAGTTCCCATGACTACATGGCACATATCCTATCAGGATTTATCTGAACAGCACGCTGAGCAGAGAGCACCAACGAGCACTTTCCGAGGCTCCTGATGAGCAAACATGGAGATGCCTTTTGGGAGTTCACAACAAGCAGCAGTACTTCTCTAAAATCTGTATGAGCTACCACAAAGTTGTATGAAGTAGTTTCAAAAATGTTCCGAAAATGAGCACCTATTCTCAGAAGGTAAAGCAAATTTAAGAATTTCAGGAAGTGTGGGTTAGATGAGTGGACAGTGAGGTGGACTGAGGACTGGCTGGATGGCAGAGCCAGAGGATGGTGACAAATAGGGCCGAATCTATTTGGAGGCTTGTGGCCAGTGGTGTCCCACAGGGGTCAGTACTGGGCCTGGTGCTGTTCAATTTGTTCATCAATGACTTGGACGAGGGCACAGAGTGCACCCTCAGCAAGTCTGCAGATGACACCAAATTGGGTGGGGTGGCTAACACCCCCGAGGGCTGTGCTGCCATTCAGAGAGACCTAGACAGGATGGAGAATTGGGCAGAGAGGAACCTCATGAGGTTAAACAAGAAGAAGGGCAGGGTCCTGAACCTGGGGAAGAATAACCCCAGGCACCAGTACAGATTAGGGGTTGACCTGCTGGAAAGCAGCTCCGCAGAGAGCGATTTGGGCGTCCTGGTTGACAACAGGCTAACCATGAGGCAGCAATGTGCCCTCGTGGCCAAGAAGGCCAATGGGATCCTGGCTGCAGCAGGAGGATGTTGCCAGCAGGTCGAGGGCGGGGATCCCGCCCCTCTGCTCAGCTCTGGTAAGACCACACACAGAGTATTGGGTGCAGTTCTAGGCTCCCCAGGACAAGAGGGATGTGGAGCTTCTGGAGAGGGTTCAGTGTAGAGCCATGAGGATGATCAGGGACTGGAGCATCTATCTTATAAAGAAAGACTAAGTGAGCTGGGCCTGTTTAATCTGGAAAAAAGAAGAATGAGAGGAGATCTGATCAATATATACAAATACCTGAGGGGAGAATGTAGGGAGGATGGGGTCAAACTCTTCTTGGTGGTGGTGGTGGCCAGTGACAGGACAAGGGGTTGGGGGAACAAATTGAAACACAGCAAGTTTCATCTCCATGTGAGGAAGATCTTTTTCCTGTGAGGGTGGCAGAGCCCTGGAAGAGGCTGCCCGGAGAGGTTGTGAAGTCTCCTTCTCTGGAGATCTTCCAAACCCGCCTGCATGTGACCCACATGCTCTAGGTATCCCTGCTGGAACAGGGGGTTTGGACTAGATGATCTGTAAAGGTTCCTTCCAACCTCAGCCGTTATGTGATTCTGTGAAATTAATCTGAAATGACTAAGATCCAGCAAGAGAGCTACCACAGGGCTCCTTTTCTGTGTCTTCCTCATATCAGTCATGATAAAGTAAAAGGAGATTGAATGGCTATTAGTCAAATGCTTCCACTACCACCAATTACAAAGTAAATGATTAAAATTTGTAGTATATAAATGTAAACACATTCCCAGATACATTTCAGTGAAATACCCTACTGCAAATATGCGATACTGCTACCAAGTCTCCTTCTCCTTATTTTCAGTATCCCGATGAGAAAACAATCCACTTAAACTGCCAGTATGGCTTTTACACATATTTATAACACATAACCTTTTTTACTTCTTTGGTGCAATTGGTCATTTGCTCTAAAATAATAATTACTCTGCTACATTTATTAAACAAAGAAACTCTTCTTGCCTGGCTTTTTTAGGACGTCCTGCTACCAAAGGCAGGCTGCTATGAAAACTGAAGATAGCTTTGTACTTGGAGTCGATTCTTATGTAACTGACCACAAGCATTTCATGATGCAAGGCTGCTTCTGACTGCATAGCAAGTTAAAAGTTTAGGAAAAGCTCATTTTAAAACCTGTGTTAACAGGGTCCTCTGGATCTTTTATTATTATTAAAAACAAAAAAAACATGAACTCGGATGCTATAATTTACATGCTGTAATTATACAGAGACAATGCTTCAGGGGAAGCAAAGTGCTATAAACGAAAAACTGTTTTCACTGATAGCCACACAAAACAGATCTTACCGATTTTTAGCACAATAAAATTGAACAAACACCTATTGAACAGTTTGCAGTATTGCAAACTGAAACAAAAAGTTGATTTAGAACACAGTCAATGCTTTCTTTCTGTTCTTATCTTATAAAAGTGCTCCTGTTTTCTTGCATGGTTTTCGCTACCTTCCTTGTTAGCAAACTTTGTCATTGAAAATGGTCTTGTGGAGCTGCTGATGAGATCACAGAATGTGAACAGATCTGTACAGTTGTGAATACTACACAAGTTGCTACAAAAAAAGAAAAAAAAAAAAAGAAAAAAAAATCCCCAAACCTTATCCTAAATGTCTTTTCTCCCACAAAAGAATAAACAAACTTTTAAACAGAAGCTGAAGTACAAAGGCAAAAGTTACATATGGAAAACTATGAAAATGAATCATACTCAGCATACTGTAGAAAAAAGGCAGACAGAAAAACAACAAAAGAGCACAGAAACACCCTCTCCTTCCCCATCTCCAATCTTAGGAATAATATTAATCTTTGAAGATGCTCAAGTACTACAAATGTGTAAAATAGGCATCAAAAAAATCAGCTAGTCCTTATTCTACCATCTCAACTAACCCAGGTACTGCCATGTCTTATCTGATGAGGTTGTCAAAGGAACATTTAAACATTTAAGCTTAACCTCTGTATTTCCAGACAGCCCAGCAAACCATCTGGCTTAGAAGACAGACCTAGAACGTCCTGGTCACGATAACTGAGTATCCTTTAAGTGCCAAGATATCCTTTCAGCTGGAACTGGAAGACAGTGAGTGGCAAAGGGTCTTGTAGTGATTCTGTACGTGCAGTCTCTAAACACGTCACTGATTCCTAAAAATGTAAACTCACTTAAGAGTATGAATCCAAGCATTTCAGGCAACTGTTCAAAATCCATTTGAGTAGCACAAATCATGGAGCTATTGTGGATATAAAAGCTTGGAAAGAACAAAACAAAGCTGTATTTTAAGACTTCACATCAATGACCTGTCTATACTAGCTCACAATTTTAACAGTTCTGGTTTTTTTTTGCTGATTAACCACCCATGTAGATATATAGTAATTCACCGCTGACTCTGATTCAATATTAGTGACATTTAAAAACATTCATAGCATTGTGACTGAAAAACAAAGTTAATATTTTTTCATTGTTATAAATATAACATTATAATAGACAGGGAAGCAGCAGAGAATTCAAATTATCTTAATCTACAGCTAGATCACAGCATAATGAAACATTTTTCCCCCTCTTCCTGGAGTTTGAAAATATTAATTATTGTAGCATTAGGAGGAATGAATTCCAAGGTCTGTTTACTAATGGACATCACATAGCACTTCAGCTTAAAACAGTTATGATTTAAAATAAATAAATAAAATCTAGTAATTCTTCAGCATGAGTTGGCCAAGCTTGAACACTATGATGCAAGCGCCTGATACTACAGGTCCTCAGACATCGCTCAGTGGCACAAATGAGGTAAACGTGTAAAGTTTCAGTAGCTTAAGTATCCAGTATTATCACTTTCTATTCGGACTTTGTGTATCAGCATGTACTTACTATTTTCCCCTTGATAATACCAAATCACATTTAAATAAAGTATTTTTTGTACAAGTCCCCCAGTCTCAGAAGTCCTTCAGAGAATCCTTGCTAGACTTCTGACTTTTTGAGATTTATCTTCCCATTTTGCTTGTCTGTCCTCTCAAACCTTACCAAGAGCAAAGGCAGACTGAGAAGGCATTCTCTCATTTTTCTCCTCCCTAAACTAGCTCCATAATTGCATTTAAAAAATCACCTTTGAAAATAATTTTGTAACAGGAAGAGAGTGACAAATAGACGATACGATGATATATACATGTAGCAGGGCACTCTGATAGTTAACAAACTGTGCTTCTGTTGAGTTACAAGCAAGTACCAAAAAACAACTCATTCCATAGTCTATTATTTAAGATAATGGCAACTACGGATCTAGAAATTCACTCGTCTATAATGCCTTCATGGAACAGGATACAGACAAAACAAACAAAAAGAAACAACAAAGAATCAAAAAAAAAAAAAAAAAAGAAAGGAAAAAAAAACCACAGCCTTATTGCTTTTTTGGCACATTATTAATGAAAAAGTGATTCTGATCCAACTACTGATCTGAGCTATAGTAAGAATTATACCAGACAAGGAGGCTGTGATATAGATCTAGCTGTCATTATATTTGTTTAATTTTTCTACTTTTCACTAAGTAGCTCGAGATCACAATCTTTATTTTAAATAAGAAAAAAATTAGTTTCTCCCCAAACCATCCTATAATCACTGAGGAGGGATTACTATGTTGAATTAAGTTAACTTTAAACTAAGATACTGAGCTAAGCTATTTCAAGCTGCAGGACTATATCAGCATAGAGCTTGACAGTCTGCAAAGGGCCACTGAGGGCTGCAAGTCACATGCAGCATCAAATTAAAAAAAAAAATCAGCTGAAAGGAGGGGAGCATGCAGTTTCCACTTATCTAGTGAGTTGAAATCTGAAGTTCAGGAGCTGCTTCGAGAGCCCTTCAGCCATCCCTGCTGCATGGACATTAGCAGCTCTAGCAAGAGCCACGTAACAGCCACTCGGACCCTTCCATTCCGATCCAATACTTTGCAGGAATCACAGGTAAGTGGATGACAAAGAGAAACCAATGTAGTTTTAAAGCAGCTATCTCCGGGATCCCCTGATGCAAACTGCGATGGAGACACATTCTGACCATCTGCATTTCTTCATGCAAATAATAAAAACTAATTTGGGAGAGCGACAGATTTTTGCAGCATGTAACAGCAGAGCATATTTGTGCCTTATTTTGTTTCCTATTAAACAAAGCTTTCCTATTTTGATAGATAATCAAGAACAAAATAAAACAAGCCCAGAATCAATTTAGAGATGCAAAAGTGCTCTACAGGGTACATGAAATACATTTATACAAAAGAAATCCAAGAATAGCAAGACGAGCACTACAAGAGAACAGCACTCTCTATTACTCTGATTTATTACTGTCAAGTCACACATTAAACCTGAAAAATTTTAGCTCTTCACATACATAGTGCAGAATACTGTATGTACGTAACTTCAGTATCTGAAGTGCCACATTTTGTTTTTCTTTCTAAAGACATTACCACACCCAGAACATATTGATGTATCTCCCAAACCGTGCAAGGAATATGATTTCTTTTTACCCTAGAAGTCACCAGTGAAGGGAGAATACAGGTAGAGAGGTCTCAAGCCCACTGTAAAATATTTTTGCTTAACTATGCAGGCTGTCATATTTACTACTAAACGTACACTGACTGTACCTATTCCACATAGTCAAGACCAGGGGGCAGCAATACTGTCAAACACAAAACAAAACAGGTTGATTTCTGACAAACCTATAAGCAAGCAGGAATAGTTACAGACAAGGCAGTTACAGAAGTTAATCAAAGTTTCATCACTGAAAAAGAAATAAAAGAGAATTGTAAACGCAGTTGCCCAATCATTCTATCACCTAATAACATAATGCAAACAATAGCACTACTGACATTTGGAAAATTAAAAAAAAAAAAAAAAAAAAAGAAAATTTACTAAGCAGATATTAACTATTTTCAATCCTACGGAATTAGATTTTTCTATCCTCAAGCCTGTCAGAAGGACGCCGTGGTTAATACTTTCTCATTGCGTACTTGCATACCAGATGTTTTGCTCATACCAACATATTCAGCAAAACTAAAAAAAAAAAAAAAAAAAGTCTAAAACTAAAACAACAGGGTACTATATGAAACAAAAAAAGAAAACGAAACAACAACAACAAAAAAAAAAACCCACTGTCTTCTTTCAGTACCCATTATGCTGGAACCTTCAACTAAGGAGGAAAAGATCTAAGGAGGAGAAGATCTACCCGCTGTCTTTTGCTCAAGTCCTTTGCATTACATTTCCTAATAACTGCTGACCTGACCCCATAGGAAATCACCCTGATGCCTCACATAGGAAGCAATGGGCTGACATTTCATAAAGACTAGTTCTGTGAATTCACCCATTTTTACACTTGCTTTTATCCAGAGTGAAGCCGAAGGAAGATTTCAATGACGTTAATAACAAACATAAAACGGAAAAAGACCTCGAATCTTCAAGGTTGAGATGCCAAGACCAAATCCCCATCCCCACCGCGCTATTTTGCTCTCTTCCCACCTAGTTTCATTGCGGGCTACTCTCTCATCCCACACTCGCCTCATTTCTCAGGCCAAGTCCTTCTTCCCCGTCCGGTTCTGGCAGCCCGCGTCCTGCATCCATGGGACCCAAGAAGCCAGAAGGGGGAACCTCTGCTCCCCAACAACGTCCCGTTGCCACCTTCCTTCCCTCAGCATCAACACTCCTTGTACCAAAAACACCCGGAGCGGCAACACGGACACTGAAGCTCAAGAAACCTTCACCATTTTAGGCACCAAAAAGCAGGGAGCTCCGCATCAGACCAGAGTGCCACAATTAAAAGAGCAGGGCAGGTTTAACCTTGTACCAGCACCTCCAGCTCCCTTGGCCTGGGAGCAGCACTGATGCTCTCTGGCCAAGACAAAATAATTAATAAATAATAAAAAAGGCGCGTTGCGGGATGGATACCGCCGCTCTCACGCACCTCTTCCAGCAGCGTGACGGTGTTGCGGCAGTTCTGCAGGCGGGTGGTGAAGCTGGACGTGGTGGGCGAGTTGTAGTCCTCGGTGGTCTCCGCGATGAACTCGGACACGCTGATCTGGTCCGGCATGATCCTGCCGCAGGGGAAAAACCAAGTGTGCGGAGGGGGAAGGAAACAATATTAATAAAAATGAAAAAAATATGTTAAAAAAGGCCAAGGGGGGATGTCAGGAGGCAGCGGAGCCGCCGGGCGAGGCGGCGCCTTCCCCCCCGCCCCGGTGTGAGGCGCAGCGGGGCCGGGCCCGCGCCGCAGCCTGGCCCCCTCGCAGCGGCCGCCAGCGCCGCACGGAGGGACGGAGGCAGCGAGCGAAGGAGGGAGGGAGGGAGCGGCGGCCTCCACGCCCGCCGGCCCGGCCCCTTTCCCCACCCGCCGCCGAGGGCGGGGAGAGCGGGCGCCGCCGCCGCCGGGAAG